>QXTE01000251.1:1788162-1997595 GCA_003942145.1 Platysternon megacephalum
TTGCTGATAGCCAGACACACCTATCTGCTCCAGACACAGACCAGAGTCTGAACCACCTATCCCAAAGCTGCAGGGTTACCTGAGAACAGCTCACAGAAGTCTGCTTGCCTTTAACACTCAGATGCCCAATTCCCAATGGGGTCTAAACCCAGATAAATCCGTTTTACCCTGTATAAGCTTTATACAGAGTAAACTCATAAATTGTTCGCCCTCTATAACACTGATAGAGAGATATGCACAGCTGTTTGCTCCCCCAGGTATTAATACATACTCTGAGTTAATTAATAAGTAGAAAGTGATTTTATTAAATACAGATAGTAGGATTTAAGTGATTTCAAGTAGTAACAGACAGAACAAAATAAGTTACCAAGCAAAATAAAATAAAATACGCAAATCTATGTCTAATCAAACACTGAATACAGATAATCTCACCCTCAGAGATGCTTCAGTAAGTTTCTTCTCAGACTGGACACCTTCCAGGCCTGGGCACAATTCTTTCCCCTGGTACAGCTCTTGTTCCAGCTCAGGTGATAGCTAGGGGATTTTTCATGATGGCTTCTCCTCCCTCTGTTCTCTTCCACCCCTTTATATATCTTTTGCATAAGGCGGGAATCCTTTGTCCCTCTGGGTTCCCCCACCCCTCACTGGAAAAGCACCAGGTTAAAGATGGATTCCAGTTCAGGTGACATGATCACATGTCACTGCAAGACTGCATTACTCACTTGCCAGCACACACATATACAGGAAGACTCACAGGTAAATACAGCCATCTGCAGACAATGGCTCTGGTTAATGGGAGTCATCAAGATTCCAAACCACCATTAATGGCCCACACTTTGCATAATTACAATAGGCCCTCAGAGTTATATTTCATATTTCTAGTTTTAGATACAAGAGTGGTACATTTATACAAATAGGATGATCACTCAGTAGATTATAAGCTTTGTAATGATACCTTACAAGAGACCTTTTGCATGATACCTTACAAGAGACCTTTTCACATTCCAGTTACATTATACTCACTTATTATCATGTTTTTACAAAATCATATAGACTGCACAACGTCACAGAGCCCTTTTACAGTATCAGAGGGGCCTTAGTTAGAGTCAGGTGTTTACATTAGCTTAGCGGCCTCATCTGACTCTGCAGGCTAATTGGAGTCATGTGTCTACCCTAGCCTGGAGCATCCCCCGCTCTGGTCGAGAACAGAAAACTGCTTATCCAGTGGCCAGTATATCTGCCTTCTACTACTCTGCTGTACCCAGCAGCGTATTATCGCCTAGGCCGACAAGGCCTAGGCCTAGGGCGGCAAATTTGCAGGGGCAGCAAATTTGAGCACCCCCGGAGAATTGCCCCTGCTCCAGCTGCCTCCTCCGCGAGCGCGCCGCCGCTTCCTGTTTCTTTCCCCTCCCTCCCAGCGCTTGCGCCGCGAAACAGCTGTTTCGCTGGGCAGGGAGGGAGGTGAGAGAAACAGGAAGCGGCAGCGCACTTGCGGAGGAGGCGAGCTGGAGCAGGGGAACTTCTCCACAGCTGTTTCGCTGGTCAGAGAGGGAGGGGGGAGGAGGGGGAACGCGGCGTGCTGGGGAAGAGGCGGGGCTGGGGCGGGGATTTGGGGAAGGGATCCAATAGGGGCACGGAGGGGGCGGAGTTAGGGCGGGATTTTGGGGGAGGGGTGGAGTCAGGGCGGGGCCAGGGGCGGCAATTATTTCCGGGCCTAGGGGCGGCAAAATTATTAATCCGCCCCTGGCTGTACCCAACTGGCCTGGGTCTATCACAATAGATAAATAAGGTAATACCTTTTATTGGACCAACTTCAGTTGGTGGAAGGTATGAATTTCTGAGCTACACAAACTCTGAGTGTCTGAGCTAAATACAATTTGGGGCAGATTGTTAAGCAGAAGGGGGAGCACATGTTGGAAGCGGCCACTTGAAATAACGTGGGCAGTTCCCCAGACCAGAAGCAGAGCATTGTGTAGCTCAAAAGCCTGTACCATCCACCAACAGAAGTTTTTCTAACAAAAGATATTACTTTACCTATCTTGTCTCTCTCATATCCTGGGACCACCACGGCTACAACATCACTGCAAACAGTCTTAACAATAAAGACGTAAGTTAAAGATGGTGGAAAATATAAATGTGCAGTAAATTGGAGTGATTTCTCCTGTTTAATGAAGTAAATCACTGATTGAACGCTAGATGATGCCAATGGCTCTTATAATGTTGAAAGCTTTTAAAATCTTCTGTAGGCAACCTGTGACACCTTTACTCATATTGATGAGGTACTTTTTCATGTATGTATCCTCATGGAAGTCAAGAGGGCTGCTCACCTGTGTAAGAGTACCACAATCTGATCCTGTATGAAGAGAATTTTGCTGAGCCCAACCCAGGAACCCCTTACCTACTTCTGCAATGAATAAAGGTTCTTCACTGACTCCAATGCAGAGAAGATTTAGTTGCCTTATTCAAGATCTCACAAGTCACCACATTATGCCCCCTTCCAGTACTAATTAGGACAGCACAATGACTCATTAAGTGGCTGTTTACCTTCCTGCACATAAGTATACACAGGTGTATTTGGGTTAATCCTGACTATATTGAGTCAGGCTGAGATTTTCAAAGTGGCCAAAGGGGGTTAAGCACCCAAATCCAACTGAAATTCAAATGTCTTTCTGCTGCTTTGAGTAATGCCAACCTCTCTCTTTTATTATTGTTATTCTTATTTGTATAACAATAGCACATAGCAACCCAACCTGGAGCTAGCTGGAAATTTCTATCCCATGGGAAATATTTTGGCATTTGCTTTCATCCCAAAGAGTCAAAATATCAAAAATTTATTGCAGAATTAAACATTCAGAAATGGTTCAATCTGGAAATGTCACAATGGAATATTCTGAAATTTTCTATGTAAACCAGACAGCACTTCCAAAGAGTCAATTAAAATGAAACCTTTTGGTATGAATTTGCCCATTAATAAAATGGAATATTTAATAGAAATCAACCTTTCCCCATTTAAAAAATCAATTTACATAGAACCCCATATATCCTCAGGAATTTATTTCTATCAAAAAGCTTTCACTAGCTCTAACCCCAACCAAGTTCACTCTCCAAACACATAGGGAGAGATAGGCTTTACAATTAAAATATTATTTGTTATTATTTAGTATTTGTTTTGTGGTAGAGCCTAGGAACCCCAGTCATGGAGTGGGATGCTATCATCCTAGGAGCTGTACAAACATAGAACAAAAAATGCCCCCCGCCCAAAGAGCTGACAATCTAAAAGACAAAGTGTGAGAACGGGAAGTGAAACAGTAGCATGGAAAGGGAATGAGGTTTGCTCCAGGTCACATGGCAGTAGCAGAGTTGGGAATTGAATCCCGTTCTTCTGAGTTCCAGTCCAGTTCCTTCTGCACTAGACTAGTTGCCGCTTTTTCTCCTGATGTCAAATGCATTGATATTATTTAGGATTATTCAGTTCCCTGATTCTCAATTTGCCAGGTGCCCCAGAGGGAATGAACAGAACTGGTAATCATCAATGTGCTGTAATATTTATACTGCTTACTGTATTTTTCACTCCATGCATCTGATGAAGTGGGTTTTAGCCCATGAAAGCCAAAATAAATGTGTTAGTCTCTAAGGTGCCACAAGGACTCCTCATTGTTTTTGGTAATCATCAAGTGATCCATCCCCTCTTGCCCATTCCCAGCTTCAGGCAAACAGAGGCTAGGGACACCATCCCTGCCCATCCTGGGTAATAGCCATTGATGGACCTATTCTCCATGAATTTATGGAGTTCTTTTTTGAATCCTGTTATAGACTTGGCCTTCACAACATCCTTTTGCAAAGATTTCCACAGGTTGATTGTGTGCTGTGTGAAGAAATATTTCATTTTGTTTGTTTTAAACCTTCTGCCTATTAATTTCATTTGGTGACCCCTAGTTCTTGTGTTATGAGACAGTGTAAATAAAAATCCTCATGATTTTATAGACTTTTATCATCTCCCCCCTTGGTCTTCTGTTTTCCAAGCTGAAAAGTCCCAATCTTATTAATCACTCCTAATAAGCAAGCTATTCCATAGCCCCTCATCAGTTGTGTTGCTCTTTTCTGAACCTTTTCCAAGTCCAATATATATTTTTTGAGATGGGGCTACCACATCTGCACACAGTATTCAAAATGTGGGCGTACCATGGATTTATATAGAAGCCGTATGATATTTATCTATCCCTTTCCAAATGATTCCCAACATTCTGTTCCCCTTTTTTGACTGCCGCTGTACATTAAGTGGATGTTTTCAGAGAACTATCCACAATTATTCCAAGATCTCTTTCTTGAGTGGGAACAGCTAATTTAGACCCCATAATTTCAGGGCCATGCCATACACAGAAACACATTCATGTCTAGCACAGCTGTGCACATTTTCTTGGATAAATATCATTCATGGGGCTCAACCAAAATGCCAGCTCTGAAATTTTAGGGAGGTTGCATCCTACACCTGGAACTAGAGCTGAGATTCACAGCTGGCCCTTATCACTACAATATGCAAAACTAAACCTGGGGATGCAAACACCCCCACAACCTTTGGATTGTTGGATATCCAGTTGCAAATTTAGCAGCTCACACCCTCCTCTAGTTTTTAGTTTTAATAAGTCATGTGTGAGAGAGAGTGCACACAGGGGTGTACTTGCGTGGGTTGCAGGGGGGGTGGTGTTTGAAGAATTGGGAGAGGGATAATGTGTGTGTGTGTGTGTGTGTGTGTGTGTGTGTGTGTGTTTTAGGGGAACTGCGGCTACATTTTTGCACACCAGCAGGAATACATATGTGTGCATTTCTGGACATGCATACGGCTGATTAATTTACATGTGTACATGTTTGTAGAAGTGTGGGGGCATTTTTGTTTGCACACATGATAAAAATGTTAAGGGGTCACACCTGTGTGAAGGTGTACATATGGAGGGGTATTATAGTGTGTTCAAAAATATTTCTGAGGCACATGTCAGGGGATTAGGGGAAGGTGTGTGATTACAGGAGGTCTTGGTGTCTGGTTAAGAACTTGGTTTAACTGACATTTGATTTGATCTCTGTAAACTCAGCTGGTTCCATGCTTTGCGAACAGGGGCTGCTAACAGGGAGTTTCGCAAGGGAGTTCTCCAGGTGAAGGAGGAGCTAATACAGCATCTGTGGGGTAAGTGACTGTCTGTAGTGTGTGTTTGTTTGTGATTGGGGGTTACTTGCTGTGTGCTGAGCTTGTGTTTGTCAGTCTGTTTGTTTGTTTGGTTGTTTGAGGGACCGTGTGCTCTGGCTGGCAGTTGGAGGCAGGTCTGAAAGGTCGAAGCCTCTGGTAATTGGCTGAGCCTTAATCAGTGGGCGGGGCATTCACTCAGGCCAGGGCTTTATAAAGCCGCGCACAAGCGACCAGGGAGCTTTGCGAACAGGGGCTGCTAACAGGGAGTTTCGCAAGGGAGTTTAGAAGGGGAGTGGGAAGGGAGTGGGAGCCCCTCGCCGGTCGTAACCCCTTCCACGTGCCCCCCCCCCAGAACCTTTTTGCGAACAGGGGCTGCTAACAGGGAGTTTCGTAAGGATTGTTTGATTGCTTGTTTGATCAGTTTGCTTTGGGAGTGCTTTGTTCCAGCTGGGCCTGACTGTTATAAAAAGACAGTCAGCTGCGAACCAGCTGAGCAGCGAACAGCAGAGAGGCAAACAGAAGGAGTTTGCCTGGAGAGAGCCCCTAGAAGGAAGAGACCATGGATGCTGAGCAAACAGCTGTTGTGACCTGCACAGGATGCGCCATGTTCGTCTTCCTTCCACAGGATAGAAGTGACTATACCTGTACAAAGTGCAAGCTGATCTCCATCTTGGAAGAGAAGATTCAAGGTCTGGAGAAACGGATATCAACCCTGCGTTCCATAAAAGAAAATGAGGATTTCCTGGATAGACATCAGGATCAGCTTCAGCGGGCACTATGTTCTGAAGATTCAGAGCAGGCTACGCAGCGGGGACAGAAGGCCAGCGAGGATAACTGGCGGCATGTGACTTCCAGAAGAGGAAAGGGTACCAGAAACATCCATGTACCAGAAACACAGATACAGGTGAGCAACCGTTTTCATGTTCTCTCTGCAGGTACTAGTGCAGAGTGTGGAGTGGAAGATACGTCTGAGGGAACAGAGCAGAAGGAGACTCCACTGATTGGAAGGCATGAGATGCGCCGTCCTAGGGATGGGGGTTCCACGACCACCACTCCCAGGAGGAGGAGGAGGGTGGTGGTGGTCGGGGACTCTCTCCTCAGGGGGACTGAGTCATCTATCTGCCGCCCTGACCGGGAAAACCGAGAGGTGTGCTGCTTGCCAGGGGCTAGGATTCAAGATGTGACGGAGAGACTGCCGAGACTCATCAAGCCCTCGGATCGCTACCCCTTCCTGCTTCTCCACGTGGGCACCAATGATACTGCCAAGAACGACCTTGAGCGTATCACTGCAGACTACGTGGCTCTGGGAAGAAGGATAAAGGAGTTTGAGGCGCAAGTGGTGTTCTCGTCTATTCTCCCTGTGGCAGGAAAAGGCCAGCGTAGAGACCGTCGAATCGTGGAAGTCAACGAATGGCTACGCAGATGGTGTCGGAGAGAAGGGTTTGGATTCTTCGACAATGGGATGGTCTTCCAAGAAGAAGGATTGCTTGGTAGAGACGGGCTCCACCTCACGAAGAGAGGGAAGAGCATCTTTGCAAGCAGGCTGGCTAACCTAGTGAGGAGGGCTTTAAACTAGGTTCACCGGGGGAAGGAGACCAAAGCCCTGAGGTAAGTGGGAAAGTGGGATACTGGGAGGAAGCACAAGCAGGAGACCGCAAGAGGGGAGGACTCCTGTCTCAGACCGAGAAAGCGGGACAATCAGCGAGTTATCTCAAGTGCCTATACACAAATGCAAGAAGCCTGGGGAACAAGCAGGGAGAACTAGAAGTCCTGGCACAGTCAGGGAATTATGATGTAATTGGAATAACAGAGACTTGGTGGGATAACTCACATGATTGGAGTACTGTCATGGATGGATATAAACTGTTCAGGAAAGACAGGCAGGGCAGAAAAGGTGGGGGAGTTGCTTTGTATGTAAGAGAGCAGTATGACTGCTCAGAGCTCCAGTACGAAACTGCAGAAAAACCTGAGTGTCTCTGGATTAAATTTAGAAGTATGAACAACAAGGGTAATGTCGTGGTGGGAGTCTGCTACAGACCCCCAGACCAGGGGGATGAGGTGGACGAGGCTTTCTTCCAGCAACTAACAGAAATTGCTAGATCACAGGCCCTGGTTCTCATGGGTGACTTTAATCACCCTGATATCTGCTGGGAGAGCAATACAGCAGCTCACAGACAATCCAGGAAGTTTCTGGAAAGTGTAGGGGACAACTTCCTGGTGCAAGTGCTGGAGGAACCAACTAGGGGAAAAGCTTTTCTTGACCTGCTGCTCACAAACAGGGAAGAAATAGTAGAGGAAGCAATAGTGGATGGGAACCTGGGAGGCAGTGACCATGAGATGGTCGAGTTCAGGATCCTGATACAAGGAAGAAAGGAGAGCAGTAGAACAGAGACCCTGGACTTTAGAAAAGCAGACTTTGACTCCCTCAGGGAACTGATGGGCAAGGTCCCCTGGGAGAATAACATGAGGGGGAAAGGAGTAGAGGAAAGCTGGCTGTATTTTAAAGAAACCTTATTGAGGTTGCAGGAACAAACCATCCCCATGTGTAGGAAGAAAAGTAAATATGGCAGGCGACCAGCTTGGCTTAACAGTGAAATCCTTGCTCGTCTTAAACACAAAAAAACAGCTTACAAGAAGTGGAAGATTGAACAAATAACCAGGGAGGAGTATAAAAGTATTGCTCAGGCATGCAGGTGTGAAATTAGGAAGGCCAAATCACACTTGGAGTTGCAGCTAGCCGGAGATGTTAGGAGTAACAAGAAGGGTTTCTTTAGGTATGTTAGCAACAAGAAGAAAGTCAAGGAAAGTGTGGGCCCCTTGCTGAATGAGGGAGGGAACCTAGTGACAGAGGATGTGGAGAAAGCTAGTGTACTAAATGCTTTTTTTGCCTCTGTCTTCACAGACAAGGTCAGCTCCCAGACAGCTGCACTCTGCAGCACGGTATGGGGAGGAGGTGACCAGCTCTCTGTGGAGAAAGTAGTAGTTCGGGACTATTTAGGAAAGCTGGACGAGCACAAGTCCATGGGGCCGGATGCGCTGCATCCGAGGGTGCTAAAGGAGTTGGCCGATGAGATTGCGGAGCCATTGGCCATTATCTTTGAAAAATCATGGCGATCGGGGGAGGTCCCGGACGACTGGAAAAAAGCTAATGTAGTGCCCATCTTTAAGAAAGGGAAGAAGGAAGATCCAGGGAACTACAGGCCAGTTAGTCTCACCTCAGTCCCTGGAAAAATCATGGAACAGGTCCTCAAGGAATCAATCCTGAACCACTTAAAGGAGGGGAAAGTGATCAGGAACAGTCAGCATGGATTCACCAAGGGCAAGTCATGCCTGACTAACCTAATTGCCTTCTATGATAAGATAACCGGCTCTGTGGATGAGGGGAAAGCAGTGGATGTGCTATTTCTGGACTTTAGCAAAGCTTTTGATACAGTCTCCCACAGTATTCTTGCCAGCAAGTTAAAGAAGTATGGGCTGGATGAATGGACGGTAAGGTGGATAGAAAACTGGCTAGATGGTCGGGCTCAACGGGTAGTGATCAATGGTTCCTTGTCTAGTTGGCAGCCGGTATCAAGTGGAGTGCCCCAAGGGTCGGTGCTGGGGCCGGTTTTATTCAATATCTTCATTAACGATCTGGAAGATGGTGTGGACTGCACCCTTAGCAAGTTTGCAGATGACACTAAACTGGGAGGAGTGGTTGATACGCTGGAGGGTAGGGATAGGATACAGAGGGACCTAGACAAATTAGAGGATTGGGCCAAAAGAAATATGATGAGGTTCAACAAGGACAAGTGCAGAGTCCTGCATTTAGGACGAAAGAATCCCATGCACTGCTATAGACTAGGGACCGAATGGCTGGGCAGCAGTTCTGCAGAAAAGGACCTAGGGGTTACGGTGGACGAAAAGCTGAATATGAGTCAACAGTGTGCCCTTGTTGCCAAGAAGGCTAATGGCATTTTGGGTTGTATAAGTAGGGGCATTTCCAGCAGATCGAGGGATGTGATCATTCCCCTCTACTCAGCACTGGTGAGGCCTCATTTGGAGTACTGTGTCCAGTTTTGGGCCCCACACTACAAGAAGGATGTGGATAAATTGGAGAGAGTCCAGCGGAGGGCAACAAAAATGATTAGGGGGCTGGAGCACATGACTTACGAGGAGAGGCTGAGGGAACTGGGATTGTTTAGTCTGCAGAAGAGAAGAATGAGGGGCGATTTGATAGCTGCTTTCAACTACCTGAAAGGGGGTTCCAAAGAGGATGGATCTAGACTGTTCTCAGTGATAGAAGATGACAGAACAAGGAGTAATGGTCTCAAGTTGCAGAGGGGGAGGTTTAGGTTGGACATTAGGAAAAACTTTTTCACTAGTAGGGTGGTGAAGAACTGGAATGGGTTACCTAGGGAGGTAGTGGAATCTCCTTCCTTAGAGGTTTTTAAGGTCAGGCTTGACAAAGCCCTGGCTGGGCTGATTTAGTTGGGTTTGGTCCTGCTTTGAGCAGGGGGTTGGACTAGATGACCTCCTGAGGTCCCTTCCAACCCTGAGATTCTATGATTCTATGATTCTATGATTCTATGAAACCAATAGCGAAACTGCCATTGACTTCACGAAGGAGAAGGGCAGCAATTTAGTTCTGGGATCAAGCCCACTGATAAATTTACCAGAAGACCATGTTGGAACAGCTCTCTGGGCTCTGGGCTGTTCTGGATCTCTAGTCATCACTAGAAGGACACTTCAGGTTGACAAGGAGGCCAGCAGACAACTAGGTAAGCAATGTGGCCTAGTGGATAGAGCTTTAAAGTTGCATGTGTTCTATGCCTGGCTCTTTAGGGTCTGAAGAAGAGCTCTGTGTGAGCTTGAAAGCTTGCCTCTCTCCCCAACAGAAGCTGGTCCAATAAAAGATATAATCTCCCCTACCTTGTCTCCCTGTGGAGCTATATATAGCACAGGGAGTCTGTGGCTGAACTGAGAAGTGAACCTATGGTGCATTTCATAGAAAAACCCGGGCAGATTCAATAATTTGGTAACTTTATTTTTGAAAGCCCTACTTTGAACTGGACAGTCCCAATTTTTTTCCGTGACTCAAGAAAACCTCCTTCTTCCTCTGAGTCTGCGCAGGGCACTCTTCACCTCTTTGTTCCTCAGACTGTAGATCATGGGGTTCAGCACTGGAGCGAGGACAGAATAAAAAAGAGAGATCAACATATCCACCTCCACTGTGTGATTGGACTTTTGCCACAGGTAAATAGCACAGGCTGAGCCGTAGAACAAGGTGACCACGGTGAGGTGAGAGGAGCAGGTCGAGAAGGCCTTATGCCTTCCCTCGGCTGATGGGGTCTTCAGGATGCTGGAGAGTATTCGAGCATAGGACACCACAACCAGCAAGAACGGGGATAGGTTGATCAAAACACTGAGGGCTAGGATGGAGGCCTCGTTCCTCGAGGTGTCCCCACAGGCCAGTTTGAGCACTGGGTAGATATCACAGAAGAAGTGGTTGACCTCGTTGGGCCCACAGTAGGGCAAGGAAAAGATCCAAGCCACGTTGCCCAGTGGCATCAGAATTCCACAGAGCCAGCAGGCAGCGGCCATCTTGGCGCAGGCCCTATGGTTCATAAGGAGGGTGTAGTGCAGAGGGGAGCAGATTGCTCTGTAGCGGTCATACGCCATGGCAGCCAGCAGGTAGCATTCTGCCGTCCCAAGAGAAAGGAGGAAATACATCTGGGCAGCGCATCCAGTGAAGGAGATGACCCTCTCCTCAGAGATTAAATTGACCAGTATCTTGGGGACGGTGACCGAGGTGTAGCAGATCTCCAGGAAGGATAGGTTCCGAAGGAAGAAATACATGGGGGTGTGGAGGGCTGGGTCCAGTACTGTCATGAAGATGGTGAGGATGTTTCCTGTCAGGGCGACGGTATAGATAATGGAGAAACCTACACAAAGTATCGCTCGGGTCTCTGGATGTCTCCAGAATCTGAAGAAAATGAAGTAGGTCAGAATGCTGTGATTCTGCTGTGCAATTTCACTGGTATAGCTCATCTGTGGAAGGAGGAGAAACAAGAATTTCCATGTGGTCATTATGGGCCAGCTCATAGGAACATAGGACTGGAAGAGACCTCCTGGCTCATTGAGTCCAGTTCCCTGCTTTCACTGGGAATCACATTGTATCATCCCAATCATAAAAGGATCCAGCTCCATGTTAACACTAATTAGATTGTTTGCCCCTATTGGGAGGCTGTTCCAGAACCTCTCTCCTCTGATGGTTAGAAATATTCTTCTAATTTCCAGACTAAATGTACTCACAGACAGTTTATCTCCATTTGTTCTTGTGCCAGCATTCGCCCTGCCTGATGTTTACTCTCCCAGTGCACTTATAGAGGGCAATCAGAACCCTTCTCAGCATCATTTTACTAAGCTAAACAAGCCAAGCTCTTTTAGTCTTTTGTGGCTGGATTTTTTAAAGCTATTGAGTTGCTTGGTGGGATTTTAAAAAGCAGCTAGGCACCCAACAGCTATTGAAATCAAAGAATGTTTGGTGCCTAGGTACTTTAGAAAATCCCACTCAGCACCTACATATCTTTAAAAATCTAGCCCTTAGTCTTTTTAGTTTCATCAACTGGTATACACTTGTGTAGCCCCACTGACTTCAACAAAGCTGTGCCTATGTACATCACCATCGAGCTAGCTAGCTAGCCCCATGTACATCTAGCTAGCTAGCAACATGCCATTAAAAGAAAAATACAAACCCTGCTCTGAGACTCAGATTGCCACAGTGTAAATCTGGAATCAGACATTTCAATTCAGAGTAGTTACTCAGTGATTACCCTTGTGAGTATCTGTTAGTAAATATTGACCCTTTTAGTCCTGTTTTTCTCTATATTTGATTCATTTGTATATTAACTATTCCTTAGAATGTTTAGGATATTAACAAAGAGTATGTTGAATTCTAAGGCCCAGAACACTGGTCCCTGATATGTAACCCTATTCAGGAATTCTGTGCTTTAGACTGAATATAATAATCCATAGTGTCTCTATCTCTATAAACCTACAGATATTCATGGGAACCATCCCCTTAAAACACACACACACACACACACGTATGTATAAAATGCTAACATATTGTTACATCAGATAGGGAAGAATGATTGTGAGGGAAGAAAGACCCATTGAAAGATATTATCTTGAAGAATTGTTAGTCCTCTCAGCTGTAAATAGTTATGCTTTCACACATAAATCAGGTAAACTGAGAATGTATAGAAATGACATCAGAACGTGTGTTTCTTTTATCAAAGAGGTTTTCTTTGTTTGGAAACTCTATATAATGACACAGGTACGGAAATTTATTTGGGAAATGGAAACTGGGTGTCCTTCCAGTTACAGTGAAGAAGAGACACAGACCCAGCTCTTGATCTTACATCAAGGGTGGTAATGTAACTATCCTTTTGTATTGTGCTGTACTAATCTCTGACTGATAAATCTTTGATTAAATAATCCCAGTTCAGCAATCTCGAGTCGTCATTGACCCAGAACATGCAACACCCTCAAATAACTAAGAGCAGAGGCTGAGGCTTTGTCATTGATTTCTGTGTGTTTCATTCTCAATGAAATGTCCCGTTTTCTCCTCCCAGCTACACGGGTGACTAGGACAACCCTAGCAAGGCTGAATCAGTCTAACCAGGAGCAGAACAGATCCCTGAATATCAAACCCTCAGATGAAATTCAAACCACCACAGATTTACCTCTACATCCAGGCAGCACTCCTGCATCTGCTGTGAATGAAGGTCTGTGTGGATTAGCGGTATTTCAGCTGCTTTCTGAGTCTCCAGGGACAGGTTCCCTTAAACACTTTGGGTTCTATCCTGTGAGCGGCTGGACGGAGGGCCTTCATCTCCTACTAACCTCAATGGGAACATCGTACTACCAGCACCAGCCAGATTCAGGACATTCATGTGTAAACACTTGTGTTTATTCCTATGGTCCCTGAAATAATACAGGGATTTTTCTCTCAGGGTGTGCTACTGGTCTGGGGTGTGTGAGGGGGTGTCAGGGCAGAGGGCTGGAGGCGCGTGAGGGGGGTCAGGACAGAGGGCTGGGGGTGTGGGCTGGGGTCGTGGGGTGCTCACGGCAGGGGGCTGGAGGGGATATGCCCCTATTCCACCCCCCCTTCCCCAAGGCCCTGCCCCCGCTTCTTCTCTGCCTCTGCCGGGAGCAGCGAGCATGCTGACTCCACTCCTCCCGCACCCCCTCCCTTGCAAGGGCCATCAGCTGATCAGACAGCAGGGAGGGAGGGACGGAGAGGAGGAGGAGGGGCAGGAACCCAGCACACTGCGGGAAGAGGCAGGGGAGCCGGCAGGACCAAGCGGGCGGAGCGGAGGGCAGAGAAGAGCGGGCCAGGCCGGGCTGGGGAGGAATTTTAATGGCACGCTGCTGCCTGCCAGGACGGCAGCAGCGTGCCATTAAAAATCGGCTTGCATGCCGTCTTTGGCACACGTGCCATAGGTTGCCGACCCCTGATCTACACATTTGTCCCTTTTATGGGGGAAAAATGTTATGTGGCTTTTGTTGATCTAACATTGGCCTTTGATTTCATTGATAGAGACCATCTATGGCCAAATTGGAGATATCTGGAATATATCCCATTACTTTTTCTTCTAAGAGCTCTCCATAGGCAAACAGAGGCCACAATTACAATAGGCTTGGATGGGGAACTATTTATTAGCCCTTTTCCTTTTTATATCAGTGATGTTGATTTAGCATTAAATGGGGATCAATATTTTCCCTCCAAAATAATGGGTTACCCTCTGTGTGTTTGTCTTATTATACACGAATGATATGGTTCCATTAACACAAACTTCAGTCATACTTGAGTGTTTATTAAATGTCTTTGGTATATAGTGTCAACGGGAGGCCCTTTGAGAAATTACCCCAAAACTAAAGTACTTGTTTTTAGCTGAAGATGGTGATTGCATAAATGGAGGATCAATGGGCAATACTGAGCAAATTAGTTCTTTCTCCAACCTGGTTATCATAAAATGAGTTGTGGAATTCACATGTTCACGTAACAAAAGAGAAGGCTTCAAATTCAGTGCAAGTTGTGTTATGTTTCACCTGGACTCATGGGAGCAAACTAATTGCTCCAGCCCTTAGAGTGTTTGAGGTCAAGCTAGGCAATCAAATTTTGTATAGTGCAGAAATATAGAGATGGAATGATCCCAGGTAATGAGAAATTATTCATAACAAATTTCTTAGGAAGATTTTTGATCTTCCGAATAACACCTCTTCTTATAGCCATATCAGGCATGATAGCTATTCTGTCCAACGTACAATACTCTAATAACAATTTTTGGATCCACAATGTTTGCCAAGATTTTGCTTGGTCGAACAGCGCAGTTGAGCTTTTGCATGTACATTTCATTGGCTACAATATATTCAAAATTCTTTGCACTCTCAAGGAAATGATCAGATTTATAGACTGTAAAGTCACCAATCAAGCTGAGATTAGAAGATGTTAATAACCAACCAGCCATGGCAGTTGTTTCCATTACAAATATATCACCTTGGTTCCCCCTTCTTAAAACAACTCCAGGGTATGCCAGATATTTAGACAGTTTGTCCAATAACAAGTTAAGAAGGACTTTTCATAGAATCATAGAATATCAGGGTTGGAAGGGACCTCAGGAGGTCATCTAGTCCAACCCCCTGCTCAAAGCAGGACCAATCCCCAACTAAATCATCCCAGCCAGGATTTTGTCAAGCCTGACCTTAAAAACCTCTAAGGAAGGAGATTCTACCACCTCCCTAGGTAACCCAGTCCAGTGCTTCACCGCCCTCCTAGTGAAAAAGTTTTTCCTAATATCCAACCTAGACCTCCCACACTGCAACTTGAGACCATTACTCCTTGTTCTGTCATCTGGTACCACTGAGTATAGTTTAGATCCATCCTCTTTGGAACTCCTTTTCAGGTAGTTGAAAGTAGCTATCAAATCCCCTCTCATTCTTCTCTTCTGCAGACTAAACAATCCCAGTTCCCTCAGCCTCTCCTCATCAGTCATGTGCTCCAGCCCCCTAATCATTTTTGTTGCCCTCTTTTCAATTTTTCCACATCCTTCTTGTAGTGTGGGGCCCAAAACTGGACACAGTACTCCAGATGAGACCTCAACAATGCAAAATAGAGGGGAATGATCATGTCCCTCGATCTGCTGGAAATGCTCCTACTTATACAGCCCAAAATGCCGTTAGCCTTCTTGGCAACAAGGGCACACTGTTGACTCATATCCAGCTTCTCATCCACTGTAACCCCTAGGCCCTTTTCTGCAGAACTGCTGCCTAGCCACTCGGTCCCTAGTCTGTAGCAGTACATGGGATTCTTCCGTCCTAAGTGCAGGACTCTGCACTTGTCCTTGTTGAACCTCATCAGATTTCTTTTGGCCCAATCCTCTAATTTGTCTAGGTCCCTCTGTATCCTATCCCTACCCTCCAGCGTATCTACCACTCTTCCCAGTTTAGTGTCATCTGCAAATTTGCTGAGAGTGCAGTCCACGCCATCCTCCAGATCATTAATGAAGATATTGAACAAAACCGGCCCCAGGACTGACCCTTGGGGCACTGCGCTTGAAACCAGCTGCCAACTAGACATGGAGCCGTTGATCACTACCCGTTGAGCCCGACGATCAAGCCAGCTTTCTATCCACCTTATAGTCCATTCATCCAGCCCATACTTCTTTAACTTGCTGGCAAGAATACTGCAGGAGAACGTATCAAAAGCTTTGCTAAAGTCAAGTTACAGCTCTCTGCTTTCAGTCTATGCAGTCAGCTTACTTAGAAGGCTGATATACAGGCACTGAGAAATGTAACTACTTCTGTCCATTAGGCTCTGGGCAGGTGGAAGACCTACTGCATTTTGTATTGGACTGTACTTTGTATTGCCACTTGAGATCAAAATGGCTTTCCGTGTTTTTGTCCCTTTTTCTACGACTGCTCAGAAAATGGAATATTTACTTGGAACTGGCAACATATCTGTGATCCAAGTGGTTGCCTGTTTTGCATGGTCAGCCACTAAAATAAAGAAAAAGGAAGTAGCATGGTGATAATATATGATATAATGGTTTATGTTGGTTTTAGATATATATTAATATTTTAAAATACTGGAGTTAGTTTTTAAGTCTTATTTTAATATCTTTTGCTATTGGTGCATTTGCCTATGGCTGAGTGACTATTATTAATCATGACTTCACTTGACTTAGCCAAACGCCCCCACTTCTGGGAAATGGGGTTGTCTCAGTAGTCCCTTTGTCTCTTTAGCCTGGTCAAACCAGTTTAAGCAACCCAGTAGGCAGAGATAATATATCATAGAAAATAAATGTAGAGTGTTTCTGAGGAATTCCTATCTGGGCTGTGCCCTCCTTTCTTGTGGATATGTCTGATTTAACCCTTAATAACTATCTAGCAAACAATGCAATAACATCAAATGCAGAGATGTACATATTATATTAATTACATATTACAGGCATCTTCCACCTCCTTCATACCCTCTTCTGCCCAAAACTTCCTCCCACCATAATGAACTTCACAGTAGAAAAGATTCTTTATTGAGACTGCTGGACATAGGCAGACCCTACGGTTTCCTCTGGCTTTCTAGCTCCCTATCTCTGCTGCCAGGTTTCAAGAGTTGGTCACAAATTTTATATATTTATTGCAGAGGAGGGGGGAGGGGTTCTGTGGGAAATACCAGAAATAACTTTTTTGTTCAAGAATTGTTTTTATTTTTTTATTGAGAAACTGAAAACTCTAAAATACATTTTTTGTTGTTGTACTTTCGGCTACTGAAAAATATATTTCTTTATTTATTGGAGATTTTGATTTTTGCAACTTGGTTACAGGAAAGAGAAACATTTCCATATTTTAGGCTTTTCCACCAACCCCCTACTGCCCCACCCCCCAAAAAAATATTTGTGGGTGGGAGTGAAAACTTCTCTTTAAAAGAAAAGCCATTTTCAATTGGCATGGGGGGAAACATTTTAGCAGAAAATTTTTGACCCCCAGCTCTACTGGTTTTATCAAGAGGGATATCTCTTAATCCTGTCTTGGACAAAGCAGACATGTAAAGGACTGATACCGACTGCATAGCCCTCATCTCTATAACTTCATCATTGCATCTACAGGCTTTGTGCAAGCATACTCCGTATCCCCATTTGTTTGAAAATTTCTACATCATTGCTGACTTTTCTGAACTATGGGTCAGACCCTCAGGTGTTGTAAACACAAACCTATTTGTACTCTTCGAGGACCTGGCCCCATAATTATGATACATTTGTTTCCTTTAAGAAAGCAATTTCTGGCCATTGTTCTCCTGAGAGCCCCCTTCACCTCCTTGTTTCTCAGGCTGTAGATAAGGGGGTTGAACATGGGGGTAATGACTGTGTAGAAGAGAGAGAGCAGCTTGTTGGTAACTGGTGCATATGCAGAATTGGGGCGCAGATACGTGACAATCCCTGTCCCGTAGAACAATGTCACCACCAGAAGATGTGAGGAACAGGTGGAGAAGGCCTTATGCCTACTCTGAGCTGAGGGCATCTTCAGGATGGTCAGGAGGATGAGAAGGTAAGAGACCAGAATCAACACAAAGGGAAATGTTATGAATAGCAGGGCAACCATAAAGACGGCAATTTCATTCAGGTAAGTGACCCCACAGACCAGCTTCAGTACTGGGGGGATGTCACAGAAGAAATGGTTAATTTCATTGGATCCACAAAAAGGCAAGTTAAATATGACTGAGGTGTGTCCCAAGGATGTGAGGAGACCACTGATCCATGACACAGCAGCCATCTCTGAGCATCTGGTATTGTTCATAATGTGTGTATAGCGTAAGGGGTAGCATATCGCGACATAGCGGTCATAAGCCATCGCCCCCAAAAGAAAACACTCTGTGCCCCCTAGAAATAGAAAGAAATACATCTGCACAGCACAGCCGGTGAAGGAGATAGTTTTATCCTCTGAGAGGAGGTTGGCCAGCATCTTGGGCAGGGTGACCGAGGTGTAGCAGATCTCCAGGAAGGACAGGTTCATGAGGAAGAAATACATGGGGGTGTGGAGGGCAGCATCAGCCAATGTCAGGGTGAATATGAGAAGATTTCCAGTCAGAGTGATCACGTAGGTAGCTAGAAACACCAGGAAGAATAAAGCCTGTATCTCTGGAAGGTCAGAAAGTCCCAGGAGAATGAACTGAGTGACAACGGTGTGATTCCTTCCTACCATTTGGGCTCTGAATTCCTCAGGACAGTATTTATTCCTGATGAAAGATAGAAGCCAATATAGTACAGATTTCTGAATGTAGTGACAGGTAGGGAAAAACAGCAAAGCTGCTTAGATAACTTATACAAGCAGGGAGCTCCATCCTGTCCCTTTCTTTCCCCATCCCCTTGCTTGTCTCCCTTCCCCTCAGCCTGAATCTTCCCCTGTGCCCTTCCTGGGCCACATTTGGTCATCAAAGCCATCTTGACTCAGGGCAGCTTACCTTCACTTCTATTATCAATAATGGAAAATGGTGGTCATCTTTCTTATAGTCATCATCCATACTGGCACCTGCAAAAACTGTAGGGGATCATATGGCCTTAAACTCTGAATCTATTAAACTATTGTGTAAATGGGAATCAGGCCCTGTCAGAGTGATTCATCCAAATAAAATAATTCATTTACACATTCATTTAACACATTTAAATCATGAAGCCACTCCAGGAAAGCATGGTCTGCTCACAGATACTGCTTAAGAAGAAAAAGAGACAGAATGTGCCTGATAAATTACTTGGATCAGTTCTTACCTTACCTTGTTCAATAGCAACTGTCTGAAGAGGAAAGAACATTCTTCTCTTAGTTAAATTGCCGCTGGGGAGTATGGATGAAATTAGTTCATTTTCTAACTGTGGAAGTTATTTCTTTGTAAGGCATCTAGATTTTATAGAAAAATGTATATTATAAAAGATAGTGAGATACTCTGTCAGAGTAGGTAGATATAAAGGCAGACAGTTACTATTGTTAATTCCCCCACTTCCTGGCTTCATTTGTCAGTTCCATCCCTAGTTTCCACACAATATGGGTCCCTGCATGTCATTTTCATCCTCCTCCGACTGTCGTCCCTCCTAGCTTCAGCATGGGGAAAGATCAGAAATTGCATTTGCTAGCCACTTATGTCAAGGAGATCCAGGATCATGTGGATGAGTGCCTTTTTTATTATAAGAAAGAAAGAAAGAAAGAAAGAAAGAAAGAAAGAAAGAAAGAAAGAAAGAAAGAAAGAAAGAAAGAAAGAAAGAAAGAAAGAAAATATAACTACCTTTACTTTTTACTAGTGAATGAAGATTGTCCTGAATCAGCGACCCTATAACAATGTATGACATTCAGACGTAGATGATAGAACAGCATCTACATAATGACAGTCTTCCTGAAATTGACTGTGGTTTGTAAATCATTGAATCACTGGTATTCATTGAAAATCAATGGGAAATGGGTGCTTAATTGCATCAGGTGCTTTTGAAAGTGTTACATATAACTAGCATTTGCTTGGGTTCCCCAAAATACAATATTCCTTACCTTCCTCTGGATCACAGAGAGACGTCTTCACTGACTTTGCACGGTCTCTGTGTACGGGCACAGGTCTTTTAATCATGCTAGATGTACCCTTGGGAAATGACACCACAATCATTTTACACTCCAATACCAAAGGAAAAAAACATTCTAAATATGTAACTAAGTGGCATGATTCTCATGGACATCAGCTTAATAGAGAGTAACTCAACACAACTCATAAATTTAGAGTTTTCCACCATAGTCTGACCTTTCAGCGTTGAAACAAGCAATCCAAATCTGTGATGAAATGCAGAACACTTGGTTTTTGTTGTGTGTTTCAACATAGTTGTTGTTGTGGTTGTTGTTGTTGTGTGTCTCAACATAGTTTTTTTAAACTATGCAATTGTTTTTAGGTACGTCTTCTCACTGTGCAAATAAAATATACCAGATTTTCAAAAGAAAACTGTAGTAGGAAGAGAGCCTGAGATATAAGCCCTTGTGTCAAAGGCCTGCTATGAGGCCTGAGATAAAGTAGTGGGCAAGCTTTACTGATATAAAGCAAAGTTAGCAAAAGTCAGGCTGTGAACAAACATCAGGCTCTGCCTGCTTGCAAGTTCACAGAATCTGGCAAGAACAGGGCTGATTTTGCAGAAAAACATATTCCAGAAGAGAGGTACTGGAACATCCCAATATCAAGGATGGTAAAAAAACATTCCCCGAGGATAACAGGAACACACTGACACCTCCTAAAAGATAAGGTCAGGATGACAGTGTAATAAATAGAGATGTTTTCATCAAACCAACATGTACAAGGAGACGGGTAATAACTAGCCACATTAGGGGGCAGTAACTAACTATGTCAGAGGGGCAGTACTAACTTGTTTGTATCAGGGTATAAAGTGGTAACACTGAGAGAGTATCTTTGTCCAGCCAAGGGAGCAGTGGAAAGTCCTGCCATTCAGTAAGCTGCGTCCATTGTCATGGGCATACATGTCTTAGTATCCTCGTAGAGTCTGCCACTTGCTATTACTGTGCTTCATTGACAATAAACCTGGCTGGGTGCCTTTGAACCTTAATGGATCTTGTGGTCATTGGGCGGTTCACTCGAGGTCTGCTATGCCAGCTGTCTGCGCAGAGCTGGGACAGCACACAGGGAGAACACACACACACAGCCAAACTTCTAACAACAAAAACATGTGAGGCAAATTCCATCATGTGGAACCATTAGGACTCCTTGCACGTATTTTCAACAGGATTTGAATCCTGGTCTTTCATGTCCTCAACACAGACCTCTACCAGTCAAACATGAATGTTTTTTTAGACAGCAATAGAGTTCTGTAGATCAGGTATCCGGAAGGTGGTATGGAGCGTGCTGTGGACAGGACAGAGGTTGTTTAGAGAGGAGGGCCAGATTTTCAAAGGTTTTCAGTGCCAAGAGATTCGGAAAGGTGCCCAGTGGGGTTTGCAAAGGTGACTAACCAGGATAGGCACCCAGCTCCCATTGGCTCGGAGTCCACCTTTTGAAAGGTAGTGTGAACATAAGAACAGCCATACCAGGTCAGACCAATGGTCCATTTAGCCCAGTATCCTGTCTTCTGACCATGGCCAATGCCAGGTACTTCAGAGGGAATGAACAGAACAGGTAATCATCAAATTATCCAGCCCGTGTCACCCATTCCCAGCTTCTTTAGTGTGGCTAAAAAGATGAAGCTTGGGTTTGTCATTTGAGAGATCTGGGATCAAGTCTCAACTTTCCCAGGAATGGCCTTTTGAAACCTCTCAATTAGTTATTAATGAAGTGCATGAGTGACCCAAAGTGCTGATATTTGACTGCCTTCTAGGAAATGGCCTGAGGCCTTATCCCTCAATAAAGTCCCTTAAGAGCATAGAAATATTAACATCAGTCATTAGAGGTGAAACCAGAACCCAGGATCTCCTGGCTCCCAGTTCAGTGCACCTTCCTTAGGTTGGTCCCACTCTTCATGAGATCATTGCCTGATTTGGTAATGTAGAGGAACAATCACCTTGATTCAATTGGAATGTGGAATTAGAGTAGGTTCGAATAGATGAGATATTTTCCCCATGAAAAATTTAGCTTTTCATCAAAGAACCCCCAAAAAATACAAGAACATTAACATTAAGGGTAAAATTTTCCCAGGGGCCAGATTTTCAAGAGCACCTAGGTATGGTTCCCAAACTTTGACTTGTGACCCCAAGTGGGGTCATGTCATTAAGCACAGGGAGTCATGGTCATCCCCATTGTGTGGAGGAACTCATTTTGTAGAGCAAAATTGCCTGTGAGGTCATGCTGTGTGGAGGATGCCATTTTGCCCCCCAGAAAGGCATCCTTCGTGCTGTCTGGGGTACCAGGAAGAAATAAGTAATTAAAATGGGGGGTGCCGGCAAAAAGTTTAGGAACTGTTGGCTAGATTCTCAAAGAAAGTTCGTCAAGGTAACACTCAGCATCACCACACCTAACTTTTAGGTGCCTAGGAAACCACTGGGATTCACCAAGCCTAAATTCAGCAACTAGGCTCCCTGTACAATGAAAAGGGAGAGATTTGTGTCTTAGATTACAATCCACAAAAAACAGCACTCTGGGCAGCTCCTTGCCTAAGCTAGCCAATGGAAGATGCCCCTATCTTGGAGATAGGCGCCTCCCTCTGCTTGAGATGCTCAAATACATGTTGGTGTTAGGTGCCTACACTGGAGCAGCAGCTAAATTTTAGCACTGGGGTTAGGGTGCTCATTTGGGATGTGAGCAATGCCTGGTTCAAGGCCCTTCCTCTGCCAGAGAGGGAGAAGGGATTTGAAGAGGAGCCTGTCACCTTTGAGGTGCATGTCCTAGCTATTGGACTATGGGATATTCTGATGCAGGGCTCCCTCAACGTAGGGTGACCATATGTCCTGATATTATCGGGACCATCCTGATATCAGGGGCTTTGTCTTATAGACACAACTGTACCCCACCCCTGAAAAAAAAGTGTCCCAATTTTTCACACTTTCTGTCTGGTCACCCTACCGCAACTTCTCCTCTTGAAGCTGTGCCACTGTGGATATATCTTTTAAAACTTCATTAGAGCAGGGGGACTGGATTCCAGGTCTACCATCTCTCTGACTGTCAAGTCCAACCACCAGGATATGGAGTCATTCTTGTACATGGGTAGACTTCCTCTCTCTGTCCCAAGGATTCTTTCATTATTATCCATAGTGGAACAGCCGCAACCAGAGAGATTGAGGGAGCCCCCCATCAGAATATCCCAATGGTTAGGGTACTCGTGTGAGTGGTGGTAGATCTGTTTTCTCCCTCAGGTAGAGCGGGAAATTCCATAGGAGGCTTTTCACATCCCAGGTAAGTATCCTTCCCACTGGGCTAAAAGTTCTGAGGGAGATCCTTCCCCTCCACCACCACCGCCACCCTTTTGTCTAGGCTCGTCTACAGGGTGCTGATTTGGTAGGTAAGCTCTGAGGATGCTTACCAGATTGGGCCCGCAGGAAAGTTAGGCAGAGGAACAGCTATTTTCCTCCGGTTTGTGAATCTCTCTGGGGCTTAGGCATCTGGACGCCCAGTATGGAACTGCAGTGCACATGCTCAGAGGTAGAAACATAGGCGCCTAGGGAAAATTGCTGCAAAAATCATAGAATCATAGAACTGGACGGGACCTCAAGAGGTGATCTAGTCCAGTCCCCTGCATTCATTGCACGGCTAAGTTTTATCTAGACCGTGTAGACACTGCGCCAGTTTAGGCACCTACAGAGTTTGCGTGCAGCTGAGCAAGGACTTTGTGGATCCCACTGGGACCTGATTCTGGTATTTAGGTGCCTAAAGAGGCTGTTAGGTTCCTAAATCCTTTTGTGAGTCTAGCCTGAGACGCCTAACTCCCACTGAAATCAAAAGGAGTTAGGTGTCTATCTACATCTTTAGGCACCTTAACACTTACAAATCTTTAAGCACTTAGGCCTAAATCCTGTTGACTGTCAATAAGGAGTAATATTGTTATGGCAGACATCACTAGGTAGTGCTGTTACACATAGTATTCAAAGTTATTTTTCTTAGTGAATGAGCAAATGTTCAGTCTTGGGAGGATATGCTGTGTTTTTATTAGCTTTTGTTATGCAAAGTTTTTGGTAGAGGGAGCCATGGAAACTGCAGGATGGTTTCAAACCTGATGAAGGGACTGATTTTTAAAGGTCTTTGGACATCTAAAGATACAGATATAAACTGAGTAGGATTTTCAAAAGTGCCTAAGTGAGTTAGGCATCTGACTCCAATTTATTTTCCTAAGGACCAGCTTTTCAAAGGCATTTTGGTGCCTAAAGGAGCTGATAGAGGCCCAGTGGGATTTTCAAAAACTCCTTGCCACCTAATATGGGCATTAAGAACCTATACTTCTGGAAATCAAAATCCCACTAGGCACCTAGCTGCATTTTAGGCACCTAAATATATTTCAAACCCCATGTCTTAGGTGCTTTTCAAAACTGCATTCTAAGTTACCTGATTCGCCGGAGCATTCTGGAGAAGTTTATCTGGTTTGCCCTACCATTCTTCTTCTCCCAGTAACTCCTCAGTTCCCACTCCCCATCACCTGGATTCCTGTGAATATATTTGTCAGTATCTGTCAGTATCTGCTGAGTAATCTTGACCAATAATCATTAGTCTGCTGTGCATTCCCTTTGGACCAACACAGGGCTCATGAACAACCTAATTCCACACACAAAAAGAGGGGATTACATAGAAAATATGTTGTAGAATTTGCCCATGAAAGAGGACTGGGACATAGGAGCGTAAGAATTTCAAACCCATGGCCTATCTTCTCCAACATCCTTGCTCTAACCATGGTCAACACCAGCTGCTTCAGAGGAAGATGAAAGAACCCCACCATAGGAAGGTGTGGAGAAATCTGTCCCCCATAAAGGTCTCATCCTAATTCCCAATAGAGATGGGCTTAAACCATGAAGCATGAGTTTAAACCTTCCAAAACCCTTTGCTTTGCATTAACTCTGGATATTCTTGTTGTCCACATAAATCTCCAATGCCTCTTTGAATCTTGCTAAACTCTTGGCCTCAAGAACATCATGTGGTGAAGAGTTCCACAGTCTAGTTATGTGATCTGTAAAAAAGTATTTCCTTTTATTAACATTGAATTTACCACCTTTTAATTAAATGTCCTTCGACCAAAACTTCACTGAACTACTCCTCATGGTAAAAAAAAGACAAGACTCTTGTATAATGAAAATATAATAGCAGCTGTATATAATAGCAGCTGGACACAGACAGACCCAGTGTATCTCTCAGGCTCTCTGGACCTCAGACTGATTTATACACCCTGTGCATCATTGTATCACCACTTGAGGTATTCCTGTGTCTGTCCTGGAATGAACAAGGACTGGACCCTGGTGATGTCTTCTTCACTGCTCATCGGCTTGGATGCTGGGATTCCAAAGGAGACTAAGTCCTTCTCTACACTACGGGGGTAAATTGATCTAAGCTATACAATTTGAGTTACATTAGTAGCGTAACTCAAGTCAATGTAGCTTAGGTCTACTTACCACAGGGTCCGCACTATGCTATATCGACTCCCCTTACTATTCTCTTTCTGGTGGAGTACAGGAGTCAACGGTAGAGTGATCTGCGGTCAATTTAGCGGGTCTTCACTAGACCCACTAAATCGACCACCGATGCATTGATCGCCTCATGTCGATCCCCCGGTAAGTGTAGACAAGCCCTCAGGGAGTTCAAAACCCAGATCCTCCTGGCATTTTCATAGAAATGTAGGGCTGAAAGAAACCTGGAAAGATATTCAAGTCCAGCCCCCCCACACAGGACGAAGTAGCCCTAGACCCTCCCTGACAGGTGTTTGTGCAACCTGTGCTGAAAAAAACCTCCAGTGATGGGGATTCCACAGCCTCCCTAGGTCACCTGTTCCAGTGCTGAACTACCCTTAGAGTTAGAAAGCTTTTCCTAATATTTAACCTCAATCTGCCTTGCTACAGATTAAGCCCATTACCTCTTGTCCTGCCTTTAGTGGACATGGAAAGCAATTGATCACCATCAGCTTTATGACAGCCCTTAACATATTTGAAGAGTGTTATCAGGTCCCCCCTCAGTTTTCTTTTCTCAATACTGAACATGGCTGGTTCTTTAAACCTTTCCTCTTAGGACAGGTGTTTTAAACATTTTATCACTTTTGTTGCTCTCCTTGGAACTCTCTCCAATTCATCCACATCTTTCCTAAAGTGAGGTGACCATAAAGGGACACAGTACTCCAGCTGAGGTCTCCCCAGTGTCCAGGAGAGCAGGATGTTTACCTCCCAAAACTTACATGCACCCCTGTCAATCATGCACCCCAGAATGATAGTAACCTTTTTCACAACGGCATTGCATTGTTGGCTCATATTCAATTTGTGATCCATTGGAACCTCCAGATCCTTGTCAGCAGTACTACCACCTCTCCAGTTATTCCCCATTTTCCTAAGTGTAGTACTTTGCACTTTTATTTATTGAATTTCATCTTGTTGATTTCAGACCAGTTCTCTAATTTTTCAAAGTTGTTTTGAATTGTAATCCTGTCCTCTAAAGAGCTTGCAATGCCTCGCAGCTTCATGTAATCTGCAAATTTTATAAACATAGTCTCCACTCCATTATCCAAGTCATTAATGAAAATATTGACTATACCAGACCCAGGACTGAACCCTGCATATCCCACTAGATATGCCCTCCCAGTTTGACAGAATCATTGATAACTACTCTTTGAGTACAGTCAATCAGTCGTGTACCTACTGTGGTTAGACATTGATAGATGTTTTGCTGCATGTGTGTGTTCCCTTTGTGTGCCACCCCAGCCCTGCGCAGACAGCTGGCATGGCAGACCTTGAGCAAACCACCCAATGACCACATGATCTGTTAAGGGATGAAGGCACACAGCCAGGTTAATTGTCAATGAAGCACGGTACTGGTATCCTGCAGACTCTACCGGACCACTAATACATGTGTGCTCGTAACAATGGACCAGCTCAGTGAACGTTGGGACTTTCTATTCCTCCCTAGGCTAGACAATACATTTGAAATACATTTTTATATCACAATAGAAACAAGTTAGTACTGCACCTTCAACATAGTTAGTTACTGCCTCCTTGGTTCAGTCAAAACATCTTTATTATGTACTGTCATCCTGATGTTATCTTTTAGGAAGGGTCAGTATGTTCCCGTTATCCTTGGGGAATGTTTTTGTACCATCCTTGATAACGGGATGTTCTGGTACCACTTAATATCAGGATGTGTTTGCGTAAGTACTCTGTGACTAGAACTTCTTAGGAATGTGTATTTCTGCAATATCAACCCTGTTCTTGCCAGATTCTGTGAGCAGTTCCTGCCTCATACCAGGCCTCTAATATAAGGGATTATTTCTCAGTCTCTCTTCCTACTACATCTACCTTATAGTAATTTCATCTAGACAACATTTTATAGGAGTTGGGAGTAGAAGTCGTAAAATTTATTCATCAAGCTTTTTTTTTCACGTGAAAATTTTTGATGGAACCAAAAATTTTCACAGAAAATTTTCATTTGATCAAAATGTTCTGGTTTTCCATAGAAAAATTGGAAGCTTAATTTAAAAAAAAAACAGTACAATTTTAATTTTCACTAACAAAGTTCAGGTTTTGGTTTTCAAAAATGGGAACTTTTTACTGAAAATCATTTTAAACTGAAAATGATTTTTAAAAACAAAAATAATTAGCAAAAACACAATATAAAGACTTTTTTTACTAAAAATATTTTTCAAAAGCAATTTTTTCCAATTTCAGCTTTACTTAAAAATTGGGTGGTGGGGGGATGTGGTAAATTGTAAGAAACTTTTTTTTAAATTTCCCATTAAAAAATAAATAGCATTCTCCAGTCTGCTCTGTTTGGCAGTCTTCCCACAGGATTATTTGAAAATCAAAAGCTATAGCTACCTAACTTTGTGTGGTTGCATCACTATAGAGTTGTTAGAATTATGTTTATAAGAAAGTTATTATCTTTATTGTCATATTATCATTCAGAAAGACAAAGTGGGTAAGTTAATATCTTTTACTGGACCAACTTCTGTTGGTGAGAGAGACAAGCTTTTGAGCTATGCAGAGCTCTTCTTGAGGTCTAGACAAGGTAACCCAAGTGTCCAAGCTGAATATAAGATGAATTTAAATTCATAGGTATGCTGAACACTAGAAAACATGGACTTAATATAGACTGGTTTTATGGCCCATTACAACAATTTGTCACACACCCTGCTGCCTACTAACCCTCCTTTGTCCTACGATTGCAGCCCACTGCATTTTATGTGGTCTTCTACAACATATATTTAGGTTGGACACTTGCGTTACCTTCTCCAGACCTAAAGAAGAACTCTGTGAAGCTCAAAAGCTTGTCTCTTCCACCAACAAAAGTTTGGTCCAATAAAAGACCTTCTCCCTGACCTTGTCTCTCTCATATCCTGGGACAACCCAACACAGCTACAACAGTAAGGCTTTGTTGGGAATTCAGTTCCTGATGCCTGTTGTATAAATACCAGGTCAGTCCCTGAGCCCTTTACACACTACTCATTTTCCAGAATAATATTGATAGTAAAGTAATTTTCTTTAGTTAAGAAAACATTTCCTGATGACTGTTCTCTTCAGAGCATCTCTCACTTCCTTGTTCCTCAGGCTGTACGTAATGGGGTTCAACATGGGAGTGATGACAGAGTAGGAAAGAGAAAGTATTTTCCCCATCCCTGACACAGAAGTAGAACTAGGGTGCAGATAGTTAATGATTCCTGTCCCATAGAAGAGAGTCACCACAATGAGATGGGAGGAACAGGTGGAGAAAGCTTTACGCCTGCCCTGAACTGACGGTATCTTCAGGATGGTGAAGATGATGAGTAGGTAGGAGACCAGGATGAGGATGAAGGGCAAGGGGATGAAAATCAGGAGAATGGTGAAGATAACCACTTTATTCAGGAAGGTGATGCCACAGGCCAGCTTCAGCACTGGGGTGATGTCACAGAAGAAGTGGTTGATTTCATGGGAGACACAGAAATGCAAGTTGAATATGATTATAACGTAGCCCAGTGATCCAACCAGACCACTGAGCCATGAGCCAGAGGCCAGCCCCGTGCATTTTGTGTGGTTCATGATGCTCGGATAATGCAGAGGGTGGCATATGGCCACGTATCGGTCATAAGCCATGGCAGCCAGCAGAAAGCATTCCACACCCCCTAAGGCCACAAAGAAATACATCTGCGTGGCACAGCCGAGGAAGGAGATGCTTTTATCCCCGGACAGGAGGTTCACCAACATCTTGGGGACAGTGACTGAAGTGTAGCAGATCTCCAGGACAGACAGGACCCTGAGAAAAAAATACATGGGAGTGTGAAGAGCAGCATCTGCCATGGTGATGGAAAAGATGAGAAGGTTCCCAGTGAGGGTCATCATGTAGGTCGCGAGGAACATGGAGAAGAATAGCAGGCGCAGCTGGGGATGGTCAGAGAATCCTAGGAGAATGAACCTGAAAGAATCTGTGTGATTCCCTCTCATCCTTTAGGTTGTGGTCTCCTCAGCATTAGCCTTGTACCTGTGCAAAGATAGTAACCAACATTGCCTCAAGTTCCCATTAAATGCAATGAACCTGTGGGCTCTTTATTGGGCACTGTGTTATGGTTACAGTATTGATTGGTAGGACATAAGGAGACAGGTTTCACTAGCCTGAGTAATGTCATCTTCTTAAATCCTCATGATTGAGGAAGACAAAGCTGATCCATAAAAATAACTAGTAAGCCTGGGATTTTCAAAGTATCCTAAGGGAGTTAGGCACTTGACTTCCATTGCATTTCAAGTGCCTGACTCTCTTATGCTTCTTTGAAAAATTCCATCCTAATATGAAAATAAGAAATCATTTTTTCTTATTTTCATTTCTTCTACAGTCCTGATGTTTATTCTCATATGTTTTAGGTAAATTAGAAATGTTAGAAAACATTATAAAAGTGTCACCAAAAATTCACATCATGATAGATGTTAAGGCTAGAAAACAACATGGGGATCATAACACAGAACAGAGAATTTCATCCAATGATTCCTGCATCAACACGAACAAGTTGCAGGTCAGCTGGAAGAACTTTAAGATAAACTCTCAATCTTAATGCAAAGACTCCAAATTATGATAAATTTACTTCAGTTTTGTGCAGGAAAACAATATTAAATTACAAATGCATTTTTATTTCTTAGCTTTTGTCCTAAATGGTGAAAATTAAAGTTGGTTGAAAATTTTTCAATACAGCAGCTTTGCATCGGAAGATACATTTTCATCAGCATGGAAACATTTCACAGGAATGTATTGATTTTAACAAATTTTTCATTGGTAAAAAGTCTAAATGAATGGTTTTGACTTTCCGATTTTGTTTCAATCATGTCTAAAGCTTTCGTTTCAATGAAATAAAAATGTTTCATTTAACTTTCCCATTCTATGGAAAATGCTGAAATTTAGATTTTTTATTCCAATTAAGAATGAAAACAAATTTTGCAATGTTGGAATTTCCCATGTAATGGAAATTCCATTTTTCAACCATCTCTAGTGGAAGTATGTACCACTATTACCACTATTATTATTATTATTATTATTATTATTATAGTCCACACACTTTCAGCTCAAAATGGTCAAAAACTAAACATTTCCAGTTGAAAACTTCCAAAAATAAAAAACAAAACAAAAATCCTTTCATCTGAAAACACCAATTTTTCCAGTTTTTGGATGACATTTTTGGGTTTTCTGAGGAAAAATTGAGGGAAACTGACACTTTCTGTGAAAATCATTGATCCATCAAAAATTTGATTTTCTGTTGAAAATCCCTACTTATAAATATAAAGGCCAGCACTGCTAATAAACACAGAGACTGAACAGGTCTCCCAGATCAATTCAATCAACCCAGCGACAGCATAAACATAACAAGAGTTAATTGAGAGACCTCCTCACCATAGTCTTACAATACTGCTACCCAGCCCAATCCAACACTCATTTCTCTTTGGGCAAGAGACAAAAGGTGAACAGTGCTATGTGACTTGAAGGCTGACAAACTGGGATTGTTATGAACCAGGGGAGGAAGGGAATTCTAAAGATTCAGGGATTCCAATGGAGAATGTCATGCCAGCCATTAGAGTGGACCGGAAGATGAGAATTTCATTTCACGGCAACTTTTGAGGGTTCAACATTTATTTTCTCTCTGCATTGGGCTGAAAATTAAAACATTCAAATGTTTTCAGGAAATAGAATTGTGTCAGAATGTCCATTTTCAAAATGAAAACCTGAGTGTATCAATTTGGGTCCCTCTCTGAAGGGACAGAGAGCTCTGTATCATAAAAACCTTCCCAATGAACATTTTGAGTTTGTCTACAGTGGTGCTAGAAGGCATAATTTTCATCTCAAGGAGACATACATATGTTAGCTCTGTTCAAGCTAGCAAGCCAAAGTGGTGGCATGAGGGACTAGCTACCTGAGTACATACCTAGGCTCCCAAGCAGGTACACCCTTCTCATGCCATTGTGTCTACACTTCTATTTTTAGCATCCTAGGCTGATCAGAGCTAGCACAGGTATGTCTACCCGAGATGGAAATTACAGCTCCAGTGTAGACAAACCTTTTGTGGAAACTGATACCTCCCAGTAAAACATTTCAGTTTTGACAAAATATCATATTTTGTTAAAATTTCATTTTGTCAAAAAACGTTCTGACCAGCTATACTAGACATCCCCTCTCTCTTTCTTATGTCCCTTCAGGAACCTTCCATGACTCCAACTCTGGACGTATGTCATAGGAATAAAGACATCTCTTAGGGCTGGTCTACACTGGGGGGGGTGTCGATGTAAGATACGCAACTTCAGCTACAGGAATAGCGTAGCTGAAGTCGAAGTATCTTATTTCGACTTACCTCCCGTCCTCACGGCGCGGGATCGACGGCCGCGGCTCCCCCATCGACTCCGCTACCGCCACTCGCCCTGGTGGAGTTCCGGAATTGATGGGAGCGCGTTCGGGGATCGATATATCGCGACTTGACGAGACGCGATATATCGATCCCCCGATATATCGATTGCTACCCATCGATCCGGCGGGTAATGTAGACGTAGCCTTACACAAGCAGCTCCCAGGCCATTTAGGGCTTTATAGGTCAAGACCAAAATTTTAAAATCAACCCAGAAACCAATAGGCAGCCAGTGCAGATCACAGAGCATGGGATTCATATGTCAATGATTCTTGGGAGGTGATTGTTCTCAGTTTCAGGCTGGAGTCATGGTTCTCTGCTTGCACAGTAAGATGTGCTGGACCACCTTATGGCAGATTGGGAAAGGCTGAACCAGAGGTAATGTCCTATTGTTGGACAAAGCTTCCCTTTTCTCTCCCAGTGGCAGTAGCCAACATCAGATGAACAGGCAAACCAACTCTTTGGCCATCTAGGACACATCTCTATAAAGCACTTGCATAGTATGGAGAGAGGCGCAGTATAAAGAAAGAGGATAGATAGATAGATAGATAGATAGATAGATAGATAGATAGATAGATAGATAGATAGATAGATAGATAGATAGATAGATAGATAGATAGATAGATAGATAGATACTGTGGAAAGCTAATCTACCAGAAAACTTATGTAAGATGAGTATTAGGGCAAAGATAGCAAACTCCATTCCTTCTTTTGCCTCTTTGTAAAGACTGTATATTAAATCCAGCACTAATATTGTGTTATACAATCACAAAAATCTCATACTTTTTGGTTACACTGTACAGTAAGCTTTCCATTTAGCAATTATTTATAAAGGTTGTGTGAATGATTGGTTGATGTCATAAGCATATTCCGGACTAGGTAGCATGAGTTATAGGTGGCTATAAGCACAAGAAAATGTTGCAGATGATTATAAGTAGCACCGGTCGGAACATTTTTGATTAAACATTTCTTGATGGTTTTGTGGAAACCAAAAAGTTTCATGGTGACTTATTGATTTAAATGACACTTTTATCATTGAAAAATGTCACAGAGAAAGAGGAAGAACCAAAAAAAGATGTTTCAACAAAATTCTGTTTCACAAAATCTTTCAAAAAGTTTGGGTTTTGTTACAAAGCCAAATGAAATTTTTTTTGGAAACCTCGAAAGTCTTCACGAAATGGAATTGATCTCTAGCCAAATCTAGTTATCCCCATTCTTCTGAGCAACTTGTTGAGCTCTATAGCCATCTAAAACAATTGATTAACTTTTTATTAAAACATCTAAGCATGTATTAATATTTATAAATGGGCCCATAAGATGTGCATCAATCTTCCATGGATGTCATTTCAGTTAGATCCTGCTTTAAGCCAGTGAAACGGAAAGCAGAACTGTTCCTACTGGAACAAATTCTGATACCCTTATTCTTCATGAAGAGTGCCTTACTTCACAAGAAGCTCCACTGAAGCTGATGGAGGAGTAAAGAGGCTACTCGACATGAGTAAGTGTATCAGAACCGCTAACACAGCAGAGTCAAATGGTGGCCAACAAATGACCAGGATAGCGTTCCTGATAATGCACCATTCTTTGGCAAATTATCTCATTGACTATGTATCCTGTGAAAAACAAATTCCTTACCTGCTTCTATGAGGGAAACTGCACTGACTCCATGGGACTTTGTAGGTATCAGGCAGGGGTATTTTAATGATGTTAGTTATAGTCAAGGGAACCAGTCCCTCAAGCATTCTTCAACCAAATCAAAACCAAACAAAAAAGCCTTGTGATGAAAGGCCTCCAATCTGCCCTCACTAATACCAGCAGACCCCAGCTAACAGAGCTCTGTGAGTTTTTCATCCTGGGAAGTGAGAAAAGTATCTGGCTTACGGTTGCAAAGTCATGCAACAGTGATGTTAGCCAAACAGGGCTCGTTTCCCCCTGGAGCTTACCTAATTACACCAAGGAGGCACGGAGAGACAAGAAGATGGGTACCAGCAGCCTTTATTACTCGGTCGGCCGATCGGGTGTTCTCATCGGCTCATGCCAGAGGAGAGACACACCTTACATGGCCGGACTGGTTCTTTTTATAGTCAGTAACAAACAAACAGCTTTGCGTCATTAGGTTGGCCCATAGATATGGGATACACATACAATAAGGGAGTACACATGAAACATCTGTTGCAGATACATGTATCACTTTGAAGGGACAAACAAGATACAACTGTGGCTCCCTCGCATTGACTATCTTGCAGATACATGGGAAAATAGCAGCATTATGCTTACAAGCCAAATGAGCCAGCCAAGCTGATAGGGAATAGCTGACATGGTTCTATGCATGTCTTTTAGTTCTATTAAATTTATTCAGCATTTTCCTAACAAGGCTCCCCCCTTAAAAGCATTTTAAGAGCCTTATAATCCCCGCTCTGAAGCTTCTATTCTTACTGGCGCGTATAACATCATCATCTGTTGAAATGTAGCCTGGGCAGCCAGCCTTCGAATCAGTGAAACTGAGCAGGGGGCGAAGTACGCTAGGGTTAATAGGGTGATAACAAAAAATACGAAGGGGAGAAACCCTTTTCGGATCCATCCTAACTGTGGCAACCAGGCGGTAAACCAATCTGTGTCCCATCCACCCCAAGTCTGTACTGGGACATGGGCTATCTTTCTCATTTCCGTGGTTAATCGTTTTACTGCCTGTCCATTATCATCTATTTGTAGGCAGCAGTTGGACTCATTTAGTTTTGCACAAAGTCCTCCTTCCTCTGCCAACAAGTAATCAAGGGCTATATGGTGTTGCAGTATTGCATTCCTCATTTGAGTCGATTGATCAGCCAATAGGTCTAGTGCTGCGGCCGTTTGATTGGTTAATACTTCCAAGACAGCCTGCAGCCTAATAATGCGGTTTAGATTATATATTGGTTCTCTGGCCCCTGCCACAAGTTCACTAGGGTTCCAGGTGGCTGGTCCATAATATTTGATGATTCTTTCAGGGGGCCAGTCCTGATCTCTCCAAGTTTGGGAGCTCCCGGCCGCTAAAGTGGAGTCCACAAACCGCTTTTCTCGAATTAGATCATCATATACTTTGACCCTCAAAGTCTTTCCTTGGAGTTGGGGCAATAGGAAAAAGAGGGGCCTAATATATCCCACATAGCATATTCCGGACCAATTTGGAGGCAACCTATGATAAGCGTAGGATCCACAGATCCAGTAGTGGCCTTTTAGGGCCCAAGTCCCATTAGCAAAGGGGCCATCCCAGGTTTTGGGATCCAGTGGGTTTTCATAGTATAAGTGATTACCTGTTCCTAAGGGCCCTCCCAATACAATGGACGAGAAGCCTTCAGGATTACAATATTCACATCTCCACGCCCCAGCCCCTGTTCTCCAAACACAATTACAGGACCAGTTTGGCTGATTGGTACTTAACCAGAACTTTCTAAAATGGGTCGGGTCCTATTCTGGTGTTGCCATGCCCCTGATATTTAGAACAGTCCCAAGGGGCACAGTCGGGATGATCGCAATCAAATCCTAAGGATAGAGTCCAGTCACATTTGCTTTCCCCTACAGACACCCCCTCTTGTCTTGTCCGGTTAAGGCAAAAGCTGCCTATTCCGGAAGAGTAGAGTCGCCAGGGACTATTGTCCTCAGCCCATCTCTCTGTCCCATTATGTACTGTGCTTAAATTACTGACCCACCATTTGGGCTCGACTGGTTGGGCTACCCAAGGCCATTCATTTAATTCTCTTGGACCGCCACACACCCAACAATTAGTAAGGTTAAAGGCATTTGCTATTAACTCTCCGAGTTGCAAAAACCCGTTTTCCCAACCATATGAATACTGGGCTACATATAACAAAAACACAAGGAAGAGTTTCATTATTTCGTCCTCTTAAACAGTCCCTTCAATCCCTCTAGTCCTTGATACTCCCAGATGGAGTCTTCACCTGTGTCGCCTCGGGCTTCCGGAGCCGGGGCGAGCAGAGGGCTGATGTCCTCTTCTGCTTCACCTGTGTCACCTCGGGCTTCCGGAGCCGGGGCAAGCAGAGGGCTGATGTCCTCTTCTGCTGCTTCAGTTTCCAGGTTAGGGCTCAGGAACCGCTTTACCCGTGTGTGGTGTGTCCATTTGTCGCTTCCAAGAATTTTAACCGCGGCCTGGCTGATGAGCGAAACAGTATGCGGGCCGTCCCACCGTGCTGTGAGGGGATCACGCTTCCACTTTTTGACCAGGACTTGGTCACCGATCTGGAATGAATGCACGGGGTGATCCAAGGGAAGAGTCTGGAAAGGCGCCGCGTAGCGATGTAGCTGTAACAAAACAGATTGCAGCGCAGAAACCTGCTTCCATAAGGAGTCATTTCCCACCTCCCAGTTTACATCTCCTCGGAACCCCGGGATGAGTATTCGGGGGGGGAACCCGAAAACTAGTTCGAAGGGTGAAAGCTTGAGTCCCTTGCGTGGGGCCCTCCGAATGCGGGTGAGGGCGAGGGGCAGGGCGTCAGGCCATTTTAACCCGGACTCTATGCCCAACTTAGTAAGGGTCTCTTTAAGAGTCCTATTCATTCTCTCCACCTGACCCGAGCTCTGCGGCCTCCAAGGTGTATGCAACTTCCATTGGATACTGAGGGCCTGTGATACCTGTTGAACTACTTGGGAAATAAAATGGCTTCTGGGAATCTGGAAGGGCTAAAACGGGAGGCTGAACCAAGGCCTTTTTAAGCTCTTGAAATGCTTTTTCCTTTTCCTTAGTCCATGTCCACTGGAGCAGACCTTCCTGTGTGAGGGAATCATACAGTGGCCTGGCTTTCCCGCCATAGTCAGGGATCCAAAGTCGGCAAAAACCAGTTAGCCCCAGGAAAGCTTTCAATTCAATGGGATTTTGGGGCTGGAGGCTATCAAGTATAGCCTGGATTCTGTTTTTACCCAAACTACGACTCCCCTGTCGAAGATGATACCCGAGAAAGGTAACCTGCTGTTTAACCAATTGGGCTTTTTCCCTGGCATGAGTCCAGGTAGGCAGTCCTTGGCACTTCACAGCGGTGTTGGTGGTTAACAGGACTTGGAAAGGGCCTTTCCAGTGTGGAGCCAAAGCAGTCTTTCGTTGATGGACTTTACATAGACTCAGTCTCCTTGTTTCAATGAAGGGCTGGGCTGCTAGGGTCTTTGGTTAGCACTTTTATCTGTGAGAAAAGAAACCTAGCACATTTCATTAATGCCTGGCAGTGTTTTGCAGATCTCATAGTTGCTTGGGCACATTCAGGCCCCCCCTTTTCTTGGTTGTCAGCCAAGTCTTAGCTGTGAACAATGTCCTTGGATGGGGCCAGCATCTTATCTTTGGACTGAGCTTGCTAGCTATATTTTTCCTCAGTTAACTCATTCTGTTCCTTTTCCTTCTTAGCTTCCTTTAACCTACAAAGGAACCTTCTACTCTTCACTCATACACCTTTTCCCAACAATGAACACATACACATCGCCATTATACAGTTCTTTAGTCTTATTATTCAATGTATGCCATATATACCCTTCCAGTAAAATAACTTTATTACAGAGCTTTGGGGGCAACGAGCCAGGACAAGCACACCCACTTTTGAGGAGTCCACTCGGTACAACCTCTGGTGTCCAATAGCTTTCCTCCCTCCCCAGCCCTCTGGCTAGAAATCTGAGGTAGCCAGAAGGATCCCATGTGCAATATGGGGAGTGGGTTAACCTTTCATGTCCTTGCTTCCAAAGACTGTTGGTATGCAAATTTTAACAACAATTTTTCAATTAAAAATCTGGCCAATGAAGTTTCTTTTCTTACTTAAGCAAATATGTTAAACTTTAGTATATCACATTTTCCTGATATTATCCAATACACTTTGTATTTTAAGTTGAATAAAACAAGTATCTGCTTTTTGATTTAACCCTTCTATTTAGTTTTAAACTAGACTGTCTTATAAAAATATTAAAACACAACAATTCTGGCCATGAGACAAGCACCACAAGACAGGACATAGAACACAGAACATAATTCCTATTGTGCCAGTAAATGCATGGTATGTTGAATGCTGTTCAGCTGGCATTAGTTTTCTCTGATTATCTGAAAGACAAAAGAACAGAGGTCTACCCCCTCTGGGCAGTCAGTCTTAAAATATTTCCTTGATATACAAATACTTTTGTTGATTTCAGGCAAAACAGAGGAATTACCCCATATTTTCTTGTATTTGTTTCATAGGCAGCCCAGGTTTCAGTGGCTTTTACCTTATCAGTTAGTAATTTGCATTAACACAGATGCTTTCTGGTTTGCTTCTGGATCCAAAGCTATCCACAGCTTAAAGACTCTTACTTAAAAAGGGACACAATTAACTTTTAACTCCTGTTTTCAAACACACAGCGATCTGAAAAAGACACTACGTATAGTACCCCTTAGAGCCTAATAGGAGTTTAATTAAATAGCATGGTAGGTTTGCATTTCTTTATCCCTGCTACAATATATACTGCACATGTTCTGGGAAAATGCACATCCTCTCCACAATTCAATTTCCACAACACTGGCCACATCAATTTCTACACAAGGAAGGTGTAACTGTTTCTTTTGTGCTTACAAAATCTCCTTGCATCCCTAGTAAAGTGACAGCTCGACCACACAGAGCACTGTCCTTCTCTCTCTTTGCCAGATCTTTTATCTGCTATTTTGTTACTCAAAAACAAATTCAACTCTTTTATTCTCCTGGTTTTATCTACCCTGCTGCAGCCACAACCTTTGGTTTTATTTAAAACATTTTAAATTTTGTCAAGCATTAAGTCACCTTAAGGATTAAATGCTAAATACCATATTCAACAACACTAGTTTCCTGTGTCTGGCAAAAGTATTCTCGGTTTTGCAACTTTAAAACCATACCAATTTATCTCAAATTTATAAACACAGATTCTACACAGCAGGAGTGTTCTTTAGCAAATTCGACTAACTTATTCATAGTCGAATGATTAACTTAAATAACCTCTTGCCTGGATTACTTGCAGACATTCCTACCAAGTTTCACTGCTTGATTCCCTCTAGCAACTACAGAGTTAACTTCTCACTCTCTTTCCTTAAATCACTTGCTTGTCTCCCAAAACAACACCCAATCAACTCAGATTTTACCATTTCAATTATTGTCCTGGGGATTTGAAATCCCCAGGCTTATACTCACTTACTCCTTTCCTTCCACTATGCCCTCAAAGTTTCCAACCAGTTTTCCAAATACTCTATCTGTTGCCTGCCCGCTTGGGCCCGATCCTGCATTTCTCGCTGAACCGTCCCTTCCATGGGCTCCGGCTTGTTCCACTATCAATTTAGCTAGGAGGGTGGGCTACTCAACCAGCCCCCACCCTTCCTGGTCTCTTCCCTTAAACATTCTTACTCACAAGGCTACCCGAGTCCTCCCTCGTGAGGCTTGCCACCTGGACAAAAACGCATGGCCCATTGGCGTTTAACTATTCAATTTTTCTCTTGTGGCAAACTGCCACACTGTTGTTACGGCGTATGCTGAGCACAATGGTTACATATTGACAAGTCCCTGAAGGACCGGTACTTGCTTAGCCAGTGCTTCCTTTTCTGTCTGGAAGTCCTGTCTCAAGGCTTGCAACTTGCCCTGGGCGTAGGTTTGAGTTGCTGCCTGGTTCATGATTTATGCTTTTACTTGCTCAATTCTAGTTATCAAGTACACATCTTTTTTTCTCCAACTTGAGTTACAATTTTATGTACAGCCTGCACAGTTTTCATTAGTTAAATTATTCATTGGACATTGCGCATTCCCTTAACAATACAATAACAAAACCTTCATAGTACTATATCAACATTTAACATTTACCATACCTTTCTGTGCACAGACAACCAAAAGGGGCCAAATTCACACCTCGGAGGCGTTATCCTCTAACCTTAAGAGGCAACGCTCTTACCATCCGGAGTGGCCACGTCCGCTTTACACCTCGGGGGCGCTGTCCTCTACCCTAAGAGGCAACGCTCTTACCACCCGGAGTGGCTGCGTCCAGCTCGCGGACTCCCCTGCCAAATTCACACCTCGGAGGCGTTGTCCTCTACCCTAAGAGGCAACGCTCTTACCATCCGAGAGTGACTACGTCCAGCTCGTGGACTCCTTCTGGTACCGTCTTATCTCCGTATCATGTGGAGTTCTCTATAGAGGGAGCGCAGCCGTCCCGGCCGATTGCGGCGACCCAGAGCCCGAGCAAACTGCTCGAGGTGGCCACTCTCTAGAGTCGTCCTCGGCCGCCGGTCAGCGCCCCCTACAGGGAGAGAAGTCCCGGCGGAGTCGCCAAATTTGTTAGCCAAACAGGGCTCGTTTCCCCCTGGAGCTTACCTAATTACACCAAGGAGGCACGGAGAGACAAGAAGATGGGTACCAGCAGCCTTTATTACTCGGTCGGCCGATCGGGTGTTCTCATCGGCTCATGCCAGAGGAGAGACACACCTTACATGGCCGGACTGGTTCTTTTTATAGTCAGTAACAAACAAACAGCTTTGCGTCATTAGGTTGGCCCATAGATATGGGATACACATACAATAAGGGAGTACACATGAAACATCTGTTGCAGATACATGTATCACTTTGAAGGGACAAACAAGATACAACTGTGGCTCCCTCGCATTGACTATCTTGCAGATACATGGGAAAATAGCAGCATTATGCTTACAAGCCAAATGAGCCAGCCAAGCTGATAGGGAATAGCTGACATGGTTCTATGCATGTCTTTTAGTTCTATTAAATTTATTCAGCATTTTCCTAACAGTGACACAACAGCAGTGAAGCCTTGTGTCACTTGTGTTGCTGTTCTCCAAGCTGCAGATTGTGTCTGATTGAGCAAACATAAAAACACAAGACTTATAAAAGTTTAAAAGTTTTAATCCCATAATCACTAGGCTACATTGAAGTATCTGGTATTGTATCCATTCAACCAAGCTGAATCTGGACTATTGCCTTTGTTTATGCAGAAGGAAGGGGACTGAAGGGAGAGGGGTTTGGGTATCTGGTTTGCATTTGTCAGGGCTGAGGCCTACATCTGTTTGCCCATGTGGTGGCCACAGAAAACAGAAATCTAAAAATAGTGGTGTATTTCATATATATGTCTAAGTACTATTTATTTTTTATTAGTAAATAATGAAGAGGACAGGGCACTGATTCAGAGTGATCTGGATCTTTTTTAATGGTGAGAGTAATTAACCATTCAAGGATAGAATCTCTTGATGATTACCTGTTCTGTTCATTCCCTCAGAAGCACCTGGCATTGGCCACTGTTGGAAGACAGGTTACTGGGGTAGATGGACCATTGTTCTGACCCAATATGGCTGTTCTTATGTTCTTAATCATTAGAACAATTTACAAAAGTTCATAGTAGATTCCCCATCACTGGCAATTTTTAAATCAAGATTGGATGTTTTTTTCTAAAAGATGGGAATTAATTTGGGGCAGTTCTCTGGCCTGTGTTATATAGGAGGTCAGACTAGGTGATCACAATGGTCCCTTCTGGCCTTAGAATATATGAATCTATGAACCTATAAATAATCATCTGGCTGCCAGCTGGAGTGCCTCATGAGTATTATGTACTGATGCAGGAATGGAAGCTTAACAGCTAATGGCATTAACAGAAAATGATGGAAATTCTCCTACCCCTCATGAGTGAATTCTGATCTTCATAATCCCTCATTCATGGAACCGAGAATGATCAAACTGAGTGTGGTGCATATGGTATGATTGAAAACCTAGCGAATAAAACTCCTTCATTGTTTGCAGACTCTGCTAAAGATTCCTACAAGATGATACCCAGTTCATTCAGGTTCATCCTTAAGCTTTGCAACGGTCACAACAACAAACCAGATATTTAGCTGGTGTAAATTGGTATAACTCCATTAAAATCAGCAGAAGGACCAGCTGGGCCTATTATTTTTAATGCATGTCAGAGGTGACTCTGAAGTCCTTCTCTGCTGGCGAGCTCCAGGTTAATTGCTTCTGAGTCTCATATGGAAAACAAAGTAAGAAATCAGATTGATCCAAAATAGAAATTAAATACAATGGCATTTGTTTAACTTTGTTCTCACTTGCATGGGTGTAAATCAGAAGTAAGCTGATTCCCCTCTCTTTCATCCTGATGTAAATCAGGAGTAACTCCATTGGAGACAATGGGACTGATTCCACTCTCTCTCTCTCTGTGATGTTCCCCTCTGGTGTTATCTGGACCAGTGATCTGCTAGGTCACTCCGATCCTTGACTCTGGGAGCCAGCCTTACCCTGCTCTACTGTGAGAACCCCCACTCCTGGGCTCTTCACACACAGCCTCTGGCATGTAAGCTGCTCCTTGGATTGTGCAACTGAATGACACTAGCCAATATTTCCAGTCCCAGACACAACCCTATGAATCTCCATCTTGCAGTGTCCAGTTATGCCCATTGGACACTGCAAGCTTATATGAGTTTGTCAATTTAACAAAGAAAATGATATGTACCAGGCTTGTTATCCCAAGGGGAGACTCTGACATGCTTCAAACCAAACACACTGCTTCAAGTAGAATAAACAAACAAATTTATTAACTACAAAGATAGATTTTAAGTGATTATAAGTCAAAGCACAACAAGTCGGATTTTGTCAAATGAAATAAAAGCAAAACACATTCGAAGCTGATCTTAACACTTTCAGTGCCCTTACAAACTTAGATGCTTCTCACCACAGGCTGTCTGGTTGGCCTTCAGCCAGGCTCTCCCCTTTGGTCAGTGCTTCAGTCGCTTGGTGGTGATGTCTGTAGATGGAGGTGGAAGAGAGAGGAAGAGCATGGCAAACGTCTCTCCCTTTTATCATGTTCTTTCTTCCCTCTTGGCTTTGCCCCCCCCCCCCCCCCCCCATTAGGGTCAGGTGAGCATTACCTCATCACAGTCCCAAACTGACCAAAGAAGGGGGATGACTCACTCGAAGTCCAACAGAATCTTTTGTTGCTGCCTAGGCCAGCGTCCTTTGTCCCTGTGAGGCTGGGCTGGGTTTGTCCCATACCTGCCCTGATGAGGTGTGAACTGCCTCTCTGCTCTTGGAGAGTTATTGCCTGGGCTTACTTTAAGCCATGAGGATACATTTTCGGCCTCATATCTATATACATGAAATTATAACCTGTAACATTACTATAACATTACTGTAACAATTACTGTAACATCACTATAACAACCATGCTCAGTGCATCATGAGCCTTCCGAAGACACCCAACATGACAAACTTTGCATTGGATACCACACAATCATTTTATAAAGATGAACATGGGGGTGTAGGGTGTTCCTCCGAGGTACAAAGCGTCACACTCTCATCTTCAGGGACGTGAGTGTGATTGTGGCAAAGTGGTTTATTGTGTACTTTTCTGTGCACTGTTCTTCCTGATTTCTGCACAGCCAACCCAGTACAGTTGGGGGAGAGGGGGGCATCATAATCTGCTGATGATTCATATTTGTTGAGAAAACATATTCGTTGAGAAAACACAATCACTATATATACTGCACAAATACATACACAGGGGATAAGAACCCTGGGTTCTTCAGTGCTCATATACTATGGTGATATAAAAACTCTATCTTTCTCTCCATCCATACATCCCTCCCGATACACCTGGTCTTTGCTCGCTATTTATCTAATTCAGATTTCCAAGCACCAAAGGGATTTGGATTCTCAATTCTCCCCCACCCTTCCTCTCTGATATTTTTAACATTGGCCATTATTTCCCACCTCCCATTAATTATAGGGTTGGTTGGATTCAAACACACTTCCCTTGTAAGACAGTCTTATGAGAAAAAGGATATTTGTCCGATAGAAATATCCCCATGGTGACTCCAGAGGGGATGAAATAAATAACTTCAACAAACCATTGTTCATTTGACTCTGCAGCAAAATTGGTGTGAGACAAGGTCAGTACTGGTCTCAGGTGTTACTGGAAAAATACATTTAAACGGGGGCATAAACCAATAGACTTAAGTTTTGGAAACAGTGAAGAGGAAAAATGAGAGAGAAATAGAGGGGATAAAGAGATCAGTGGGGAGAGAGAAGGACTAATAATGGATTAAAATAGGTCCAGTTTGAGAGAGAAGGAGATGTGCAGAGAAAACATTAGATAGATAGATAGATAGATAGATAGATAGATAGATAGATAGATAGATAGATAGATAGATATGCAGTGTTGTAGCTGTGTTGGTTCCAGAATATTAGAGAGACAGATGGGTGAGGTAATATATTTTATTGAAACAAGTACTGTTGGTGAGAGAGACAAGCTTTTGAACTTACACAGAGCTCTTCTTCAGGTCTGGGAAAGTGATTCAGATTGTCACAGGTAAGGTGGAACAGATTGGTTAGCATAAGGAGTTACCATACATTTCAAGGGTTCATTCAAACTGAAATGTCCAGTTAACATCTCTCTAGTCAGGGCCGGCTTTAGGCACTGCGGGGCCCGATTCGAAAGAGCTGCCGCCGAAGACAGCGGTGGGACTTCGGTGGAAGCTCAAATGGCTGCTGGTGCCTTCGGCGGCACGGCAGTGGAGGTTCCTTCTTCCGCGGCAGCGATTGAGCTGCCGCTGAAGTCCCGCTGCTTTCTTCGGCGGCAGCTCGATTGGCTGCTGGTGCCTTCGGCGGCACATCGGCGGAGGGTCCTTAGGGATGTTGCGGGGCCCTCTTAGGGGCGCGGGGCCCGATTCGGGGGAATCGGGTGAATCACCCTAAAGCCGGCCTTGTCTCTAGTCATGGGCTGGGGGAGAGGGAAGAGAGGGAAAAAAGCTGGGGGGATGGGTTTTAGTGGGTTACACATTGTTGTAATAAACCATAAATCCATGTCTCTGTTCAGGCCATGATTTTTACTGTTTAGGAAAGTTATGAATTTAACCTCCAATACTCGTCTTTTGAAGGTGTTGTGCAAGTTTCCTTTGAGGACAAGGGCTGAGAAGCAAGATATGGAGTGATCACTTTGTGAAAAGTGTTCATCCTTGGGTGGTATGGTATTTTTGTCTTTTATCCCTTTTTCTATGTGAGTTAATTCAAGAGCACAGTGATTGTCTGGTTTCACCCACTTAGCTGTTCTTGGGGCAGTTAGTACACTGGATGAGGTGTGCCACGTGTTGTGATAGGCATGTGTAGGACCCATGGATATCAAAAGGTGTGTTGTCAGGGATGATGATCAGTGTAGCAGTGGAGATTCATCTAAAGTTTTTGCATCTGTTCTGTCAGGATCTGGGCTGCCTTGAATTGGTGGGGACTGGTCTGTGAGGAGTTTGCTTCTGATGATGAGCTTGGAGAGGTTGGGAGGTTGTGTGAGGGCCAGAAAAGAGGGTTCAGGAAAGATTTCTTTCAGGATGTGATCCCCATTGAGTATGGATTGTAACTGTTTAATGATACCCTGTATGGATTCCAGTCGGGGGTGATAAGTGACAACCAGAGACATGCGATTGGAGGGGGTTTTATTTCTGTATTGAAACAGGTTCTCTCAAGGTATTTGGGTGGACCATTCCATGATGTGATCTTCTCTGTCCTTGTCCGGTGAAGGCAGTTTTAAGTGTGCGAAGACGTATATACCGTACTTTCTCCTCAGAGCATATTCTGTGGTGTCTGGGTGCCTGGCTGCTGACAATAGATTTCTTGGTGTGTTTGGGATACCTTCACAGATCCAGGTAACCACTCCAAACCCCCAGTAGCAGGTGTACTGCTGTAGAGTTTTAAGTGTACTCATACCCTCAGATTCTACCATGATGGAGACTATTTAAGTACCAATGTAGACTATCTAAGGAAATGTTTGCACTGTGATTCTTCACAGTGATTTACAAATGTCACTTAAATCAACCTCACATTATTTGGGCTGTAAGACACATAAGGCAATGTTCTTATACTCAATTTTTTGGTAGCCAGCACTTCCAGTGAGGACCCTTGCTTTTGGGTATCTCAATTTCTGCGTCACCAACTTGAGCCACCTTGGCTGGGATTTCAAAGGATCTTAGTATTGAGATGACTTAGCTTATACGATCAAGTGACTTTCTCTGTGAGATAGAAAATAAAATATCTCCAAATATTGCTCCAGTCTTCAAAATTGTTCCAAGCAAGTGGGCAAGCTGGCTCTTTGCTTTTATATATCACAGAAAAGTGAAATCATTTCACCTGCTCCCCAGTTGATAGTGGGAATCAGCACAGGTATTGGAGTCAACATGACATCTCCTTACTTGGTGTAAATAGGTGTAGCTCCATTGAAGTCAAAATGACCTAGTGCATATCGGCCATAGCTCCACTGGAGTCAGTGGCCAGATCCCCAGCTGGTATATAATGACAAGGCAAAATGTTCCTGTTTTACACCAGCGTAACTGGGAAACCATTTTTTTTAAACCAATGCACACTGGATGCATGGAACTATAGAATGTCCTACATTGTAAAACTGAGTCTCTCTGTATCTCCAGTGATGAGATGTTTTTACCTATATTGGCCCATCGACTTCACGGGAGATTTGTGCAGATCACTTACTGGTTATAAAGTGCTTCATAAAGGATTAAGAGTTGGAATATGTCGTATTCTCTCCCCAAATTCATATCAATGGATTGCTGCAGTGCAATAACTGGGTAAAAAACTGTTGTTTTGCACTCAGTAGATACCAGCTCACAAATTAAGTGCAGTTGAATTAAACAGTTGCAAACAGTTTCAAAAGATAAAAATTACTAAGCTCTGTAAAGTAACTGCAGTCTCTCCCCCCCACCTCAACATTGAACATTTCATCAACTGGTTGTGGAAAGGTTTTCTCAGTTGGTTTAATTACCGATACCCAGGAGCACAAATTTATCAGCTCTTTAAGTTTGTGTGTGTATTTGAGAGAGAGAATAATTCATCTTTTGGTTTCCAATGGCATCAATGAGAAACCAAACCCAGGTTCCTGAGTTTGTTCTGTTGGGGCTCACCAGTATCCCTGAGCTGCAATGACTCCTCTTTGGGGTGCTTTTCTTAGCCTACACGTTGACCTTAATGGGGAACGTCCTCATCATCATCATCACCTGCACTGACTACCGCCTCCACAGCCCTATGTACTTCTTCCTCTGTAACTTGTCCTTCTTAGAGATCTGCTTAACCACAGTCGTCATCCCCAGGATGCTGACAGACCTTAGAACAGAGAGGAGAATGACATCCTTTGTCTCTTGCCTCTCACAGAATTTTTTCCACTTCTTCTTTGGGGTTATGGAATTTTTCCTGCTGGCAGTCATGTTGTTTGACCGCTATGTGGCCATATGCTACCCGCTCTGGTATACGTCCGTCATGAACCAAAGGCTGCTGGTTATTTTCTCCTGGATGGGAGGTCTTCTGCTCATCCTTACATCTATTGTCCTGACCAGCTGGCTCTCGTTCTACAAATCCAATGTAATCAACTATTTCTTCTGCAACTATACCCCCCTGCTGCAGATCTCCTGCGGGGACAAGCATCTCCTGGAGCTTATCCATTTCCTGCTGGCTTTCTTCACCCTGCTCAGCACCTTATTGCTAATATTAGTGTCCTACACCTACATCCTCATCACCATCATGCAGATCCCCTCTGCCAAGGAGCGCCAACGGTCTTTCTCCACCTGCTCCTCCCACCTCATTGTCATCTCCATCTGCTATGGCAGCCGCATTCTCATGTACGACAGGCCCACACAGGACAAAGGCCTGGACCTCAACAAAGGCCTCACCACCTTCCACACCATGCTGAACTCTTTTATTTACACACTACGGAACCAGCAAGTGAAGGGAGTGCTGAGAAAAGTGGCAAAAAAGACGTTTTCTCCCAAGGACACAAGAGTCTTCCATGCAGTGCAGAAATAACAATTAATTAAAAGAAGCAGTGAAATGAAATGGCCCAATCCTTCATTTTCTATCCACTGTGATTATTCTGTCAGGCAGTGAGCCAGTGTCCTTCCAGGAGGCACAATGTAGCAATGTCATAGCCTTGTGGAGGAGGTTGTTTCTATTGTAAGTAGGCAGAGGTGGGCCAGTAGGATAATCCACTTGTAGGTCTGTTGCAAAATGATTGTTTTCTGCCTTGAAAAAGTTTGATTCCAATATTTTCTTCAGATTTTTTTTGCAGGTTTTTCAGGTATCCATTGAAAAACTGAAATATGAGGGTTTCGGGGTTTTTTTGTTTGTTTGTTTTGTTTTCAGCAGCTGACAAATGAAAGAAAAATGTATTTTTTCAAGCAAAAATGTGAACTTGTTTTTAGTTTGCAGCAGCAAAGAATTGGTTGTCGTTTCACAAAAGCTTCCATTGAAAACAACGTTTTGATGGAAAATTTTCTCCAGGTTTATTTGCTCCATGGATGTATAAGACCTCCCGCTCTGACTTTGCAGAGAGCTGGCATGCTGGTGGTAGTTCTTCAGCAGGGGTACTTCATGTGGGGTAACTCTGCCACCGATCTGCACCCTAGACATGAAGATTCTTCTATTCCTCTCCATGTACTTTGCCTGATTGGGTGTTTTTCTACAAAATCTGCTCCAGGACTTATTTTGGGGCAATTCTCTGGCATGTGTAATGCAGGAGGTTAGACTAGATGATCATAATGCTGCCTTCTGGGCTTAGAATCTATGAATCTATGAACCTATAAATAATCATCTGGCTACCAGCTGGAGCTCATCATGAATATTATGTAGTGATGCAGAAATGGAATCTTAAGAGCTCAAGGCATCAATACCAACCATTGGAAATTCTCATACCCATCATGTCTGAATTCTGGTCTGGATAATCCCTCAGTCAGGGAGCTGAGAATGATCAAGCTGAGGCCTGGTCTACACTGGGGGGTCGATCTAAGTTACACAACTTCAGCTACGTGAATAACATAGCTGAAGTCGACGTACTTAGATCGACTTACTGTGGTGTCTTCACAACGGTGAGTCGACTGCTGCCGCTCACCCATCGACTCCGCTTGCGCCACTCGCGGCACTGGAGTACAGGAGTCGCTGGGAGAGCACTCGGGGGTCAATTTATCGCGTCTACACTAGACACAATAAATTGACCCCCGCTGGATTGATCACTGCCCGCCGATTCGGCAGGTAGTGTAGACATAGCTTGATTGTGGTGCAAATGATATTTCTAAAAACCTAGTGAATAAAACTCCTTTGTTGTTCAATAAGGATCAAATGTGTTAGTACCTGTTAGTAAATAGTAATACCTTTAGTTCTTTCCTTCTTTCTTTCTGTATATTTGATTCATTTATATATATTAACTATTCTTTAGAATCTTTATCTTCAACAAAGAGTATGTTTGAAGTCTAAGGCCCAGAACACTTGTCTTTACCGATAAGTAACCCTATTCAGGAATGTATTCATTATGCTGTATTTAATAATTCTGGGGTGCCTTCATTTCTATACAACTCCAGATATTCTTGGAAACCATCTCCTTAACATATATATAAAATGTTAACATAAGCATATATAGACTAGGGGAAATAATAAGAGATTATTGTTATAGCAGATGTTTTCTGTTGGGGAAATCAACATGGAAGAATGATTGTGGGGTAAGAAAGACCCACTGAGAGATAGTAACTTGAAGAATTGTTAGTGCTCTCAGTAGTAAATAATCATGCCTTCTCACATGAGTCAGGTAAACCGAGACTGTATAGAAATGACATCACAACATATGTTTCTGGGAGAAAATTCTTGGCAACTAAGTTTCCTTTGTCTGAAACCCTGTAGAATGATACTGATGTGAGAATTTAGGAGGAATGAAAACTGCACAGCCTTTCCAGGTGCAGAAGAGAGACAGATCCAACTCTTAGTCTGACAACAAAGGGTGGTAATGTATCTATTTATTTCTGTATTCTCTCTAGTGCTGTACTAATCTCTGATTAATAATCTTAGATTAAATAATTTCAATTGAGTCTGTTATTTCGACAATCTCAAGTCGTTAACTCAGATACACAACAAATGCAAAGCATTGCAACATTCACAACAACAAACAAACTCTGCTAAAGATTCCTACAAGACGATACCCAGTTCAGTCAGGTTCATCCTTAAGCTTTGCAACGGTCACAACAACAAACCAGATATTTAGCTGGTGTAAATTGGCATAACTCCATTAAAATCAGCAGAAGGACCAGCTGAAGTCTGGCCTATTATTTTTAATGCATGTCAGGGGTGACTCTGAAGTCCTTCTCTGCTGGCGAGCTCCAGGTTAATTGTTTCTGAGTCTCATCTGGAAAACAAAGTAAGAAATCAGATTGATCCAAAATAGAAATTAAATACAATGGCATTCATTTGATTTTGTTGTTACTTGCACTGCTGTAAATCAGAAGTAAGCTGATTCCCCTCTCTTTCACCCTGGTGCAAATCAGGAGTAACTCCATTGGAGTCAATGGGATTGATTCCTCTCCTCTCTCATCTTCAGGGACCTGAGTGTGGTTGGGGTAAAATGGTTTATTGTGTATTTTTCTGTGCATTGTTCTTCCTGATTTCTGCACAGCCAACCTGGTACAGCTTAGGAGGGTTAATGATCTTCTGCTGATTAGTATTCATGAAACAACCCAATCACTATGTTTACTACACAAATACATATGTAACACTGACAGACCCTGGTCATCAGCGGGCAGGATTGAACCTGAGGCCTCTGGAGTTTAGTGCATGAGCCTCTACTGCATGAGCTAAAAGCCAACTGGCTGTTAGCTAAGGCTGTAGAGTAGACTCATTTTATTTCTCTAAGTGGTCTCGGTGCCACTAGATGAGACAGAACACCACACCCAGGAGATGTGTGGGTCACATATACACAGGGGATTAAGAACCCTGGGTTCTTCAGCACCAAAATGCCAGGCTTTTCTACAGCAAAATTCATGTGCCTGTAAGAAACACAAAATCTACTGTCATCAGCCACTAGGGGGCAACATCTCACCCTCACTCATACTTGCAAAGCCGATGCATTACACCGGCTCCAGGAAAACCCTGAATCATGGACCTTTGATGTGGGGGCTTTCCAGAGCCAGAGGGAGCTAATTTTACACTGAGACCTTGGCTGGCCTCCCCAAAAATGGTGGCATGGTGCAGAACACTGGCTCTGTGTTCGCAGCTCCAGATAGATGGAAATAGTTGCCACCACTTCCCTGATTACAGTGAGGCCTCATTTGGGAAGGGGGTGGCCATGGGCATGAGTAATGTGGAAGGGAAGGCGGCTACGGCCAAGGTGGAGGCAGTGGGAGTGTACTCTGGCTGTGTACCTATGTGAGCAACGATGCACTGTAATGGATGCATCTCCAAAACAGCGTCCAGGACGTGATACTCAGCCTGCCTGGTCAATAGGGTTGCCAATTTTCTAATGGCACAAAACCAAACACCTCTGACCAGCCCCATGCCCTGCCCCTTCCCAAGGCCCGGCCACTGCCCCACACCTTCTCCATGGCCCCCGCCCCCCACTCGCTTCATTCCCCCTCCCTCTGTCACTCACTCTCTCCCACCCTCTCTCACTGGCAGGGGGTGCGGGCTCTGGGGTGGGGCTGGGGGATGAGGGGTGGGGGAGAGGGCTCCAGGCTGGGGCAGGAGGCTGTGGTGCCGGGGGGTATGGCTCTGGGCTGGAGGTGCAGGCTCTGGGTGGGGCCAGAAATGAGGGGTGCAGGGTTTGGGAGGGGTGAGGACTCCAGCTGGGGGTGCAGGCTCTGGGGTGGTGCTGGGATGATGGGTTTGGGATGCAGAATGGGGCTCAGGACTGGAGCAGGGAGTTGGGTGTTGGGGGGTACAGGCTCCAGGATGGAGTTTGGGTGTGGGAGAGGACTCTGGGCTGGGGCAGGGGCATCGGGGTGCAGGGTCCCGGCAGTGCTTACTGCAGCTCCCAGGAAGCAGGAACTGTGACCAATGAGAGCTGCGGGGGTGGCACCTGTGGGCATGAGGGCCGTGCATGGAGCCACCCTGGACACCTATGCGCCGAGGAGCCGCAAGGACCTGGCAGCTGCTTCCGGGAGCTGCACCGCCAACCGGACTTTTAATGGCCCAGTCGGCGATGCCAAACAGAGCCGCCAGGGTCCCTTTTCAACCGAGCGTTCCTGTCAAAAATGGGATGCCCGGCAACCCTATTGGTCGAGTCCCGTGCTTTAGGAGCTGATGGGCAATAGTTCTAGCCCCGCCTCCCCAAGGGTTCAATTTGTGTAGTGATTCCATGTTTGTTGCTTACTTCAAAAGGCAATAACCCACTCTCATCCCAGATAATGGCGGACGTGTGAGGAAAGTGAGGGAGGTATTCAATGTTCCAGTGGTTTGGGTGCTAACCTGGCACTTGAAACACCTGTGTTTAATTTCTTGTGTGACATTAAGCAAGTCACTTAGCTTCTCTGTGGTTCAATGTCCTCAAATCGGGTTTATAGGACTTCCCGGCCTCACACTGGACCAGAGAATACAGCAGATTGACTCTATAGCCTGGTGTTTCAGGCACTCAGCTGGGATGTAAAAGACTCAAGTTCCTGCTCCAATGATTGTTTAAGTATGTTAGACAACATGAAACAGCTTTGACAAGAGAGACTGAGAAAAGTCTGCCTTAGAATCCCCAATAGTGGTTAGGATTCTGAGACAGGAAATCTAGATTCAATTCCCAGCAGCGGGGGGATTCAAACTTGGGTCTCACACACCCTTGGTGAGTGCTGTAACCACTGGATTGGGTTGGTGGAAGGGGGGCAGCAGCACCTCCTCTTGTGACTGTGTTTTGTGCAGGGTTTTTTTAAACAAAAAGCAAAATATTTTCTAGTTTTTGTTTTTCATTGCAAAATGGAAAAATTCCACAAAGCATTTGGGGGTTTTTGGTGGAAAAAAATGTTTTGTTTTGTTTTTTTAATTCCATTCAACATTTTTCATGGAAAATACATACCCACTTTTCACCACCTCTGGTGTTTACCCAGGAAACAGTATGGAGATGTGAACTTCTATTGCTCCTCCACACTGAGATTTTCAAAACCGCCTATGGCCTGCCCCATCTCATAGACTTTAAGGTCAGAAGGGACCATTATGATCATCTAGTCTGACCTCCTGCATGATGCAGGCCACAAGAGTTGACCCACCCACACCTGAAATAACTCTCACCCTTGACTCAGCTGTTGAAGTCCCCAAATCATGATTTAAAGACTTCAAGCAGCAGATAATCCTCTAGCAAGCGACCCCTGCCCCATGCTGCGGAGGAAGGCGAAAAACCTCCAGGGCCTCTGCCAATCTACCCTGGACGAAAATTCCTTCCCGACCCCAAATATGGCGATCAGTTAAGCCCTGAGCATGTGGGCAAGACTCACCAGCCAGCACCCAGGAAAGAATTCTCTGTAGTAACTTAGATCCCACCCCATCTAACATCCCCTCACAGACCATTGGGCATATTTACCTGCCAATAATCAAAGATCAATTCATTGCCAAAATTAGGCTATTCCATCATACCATCCCCTCCATAAACTTATCAAGCTTAGTCTTGAAGCCAGATATGTCTTTTGCCCCCACTACTCCCCTTGGAAGGCGGTTCCAGAACTTCACTCCTCTAATGGTTAGAAACCTTCGTCTAATTTCAAGTCTAAACATCCTAATGTCCAGTTTATATCCATTTGTTCTTGTGTCGACATTGGTACTAAGCTTAAATAATTCCTCTCCCTCCCTGATATTTATCCCTCTGATATATTTATAAAGAGCAATCATATCTCCCCTCAGCCTTCTTTTGGTTAGGCTAAACAAGCCAAGCTCTTTGAGTCTCCTTTCATAAGACAGGTTTTCCATTCCTCGGATCATCCTAGTAGCCCTTCTCTGTACCTGTTCCAGTTTGAATTCATACTTCTTAAACATGGGAGACCAGAACTGCACACAATATTCCAGATGAGGTCTCACCAGTGCCTTGTATAACAGTACTAACACCTCCTTATCTTTACTGGAAATACCTCGCATGATGCATCCCAAGACCGCATTAGCTTTTTTAACGGCCATATCACATTGGCGGCTCATAGTCATCCTGTGATCACCCAATACTCCGAGGTCCTTCTCCTCCTCTGTTACTTCCAACTGATGTGTCCCCAATGTATAACCAAAATTCTTGTTATTAACCCCTAAATGCATGACTTTGCACTTTTCACTATTAAATTTCATCCTATTACTATTACTCCAGTTTACAAGGTCATCCAGATCTTCCTGTATGATATCCCGGTCCTTCTCTGTATTAGCAATACCTCCCAGCTTTGTGTCATCTGCAAACTTTATTAGCACATTCCTACTTTTTGTGCCAAGGTCAGTAATAAAAAGATTAAATAAGATTGGTCCCAAAACCGATCCCTGAGGAACTCCACTAGTAACCTCCTTCCAGCCTGACAGTTCACCTTTCAGTATGACCCGTTGTCGTCTCCCCTTTAACCAGTTCCTTATCCACCTTTCAATTTTCATATTGATCCCCATCTTTTCCAATTTAGCTAATAATTCCCCATGTGGAACCGTATCAAATGCCTTACTGAAATCAAGGTAAATTAGATCCACTGCGTTTCCTTTGTCTAAAAAATCTGTTACCTTCTCAAAGAAGGAGATCAGGTTGGTTTGGCACGATCTACCTTTTGTAAAACCATGTTGTATTTTGTCCCAATTACCATTGACCTCAATGTCCTTAACTACTTTCTCCTTCAAAATTTTCTCCAAGACCTTGCATACTACAGATGTCAAACTAACAGGCCTATAGTTACTCGGATCACTTTTTTTCCCTTTCTTAAAAATAGGAACTATGTTAACTATTCTCCAGTCGTACGGTACAACCCCTGAGTTTACTGATTCATTAAAAATTCTTGCTAATGGGCTTGCAATTTCATGTGCCAGTTCCTTTAATATTCTTGGATGAAGATTATCTGGGCCCCCCGATTTAGTCCCATTAAGCTGTTCGAGTTTGGCTTCTACCTCGGATGTGGTAATATCTACCTCCATATCCTCATTCCCATTTGTCATCCTACCATTATCCCCAAGCTCCTCATTTGCCTCATTAAAGACTAAGGCAAAGTATTTGTTCAGATATTGGGCCATGCCTAGATTATCCTTAACCTCCACTCCATCCTCAGTGTTTAGCGGTCCCACTAATCTCAAAATACCTTATCCAGCTTTGAGAGGGACAAGTTGGGTTAGGTTATATCTTTCATTGGACCAACTTCTGTTGGTGGAAGGGACAAGCTTTCACACTTCACAGAGCTCTTCTTCAGGTATGGGGAAATTACTCAGAGTGTTACAGCTAAATACACAGTGGGACAGATTGTTCATCATAAGGAGTAAATTCAAGTTGCAGGAGGAAACTTAAAGTGACATGGGCAATTAACACCAGTAAAAGATATTACCTCACTCACCTTGTCTCTCTCATATTCTGGGTTCAACACTGCTACAGCAACACTGCAGTTATTCAGCTTTGACAATCTTCTCCTTAACCATCACATGTTCCCCTTGAACCCAGCCTAAGTAACTTGATTAGGCAATAACTCATAGATTCCAAGTCAAAAGGGTTCCTTTTGGGGGATTCCCTCTGGGACCTTTACCACTTAGCCTATCCAGAACACCTTGTCCACTTCTGGGAGAACACTTCATCCAGTTCTCTGGGATCCAAAACACTCAGTTCGACTCCAGATTTCGTCACTCAGGTTCCTTTATCTGGCATACAGCAAAGCTACTCTGAGTTGATCAAAATCAAGTGTAGGGATGAGTATAGGGCGTACTACACATCCAAAGTTACACAGACAACCTCTTCCTTTACATACATTTACACGTTTCATTCAATTTGCTGTACATTACACCACACATTTTTGAATCAGTTTGGTTACTTTGCTGGAACCATTCCCTGTATAAGATGCTCTGTCCATGTGGAACCTGATCTTTACATTCCCAGTTTATCTTGTCCATTGGCCCTAGCATCAGGGTGTTGCAGCTTATCTGAGCTAGCACGACATCCTGACTCCAGCATACTGCTTGTCAAGTCCCTGTTTACAACTTAAACTTCCATTCACCTTCCCAATCATACCCACTCAGAAATGAGGCAAGTTACCGACGTCAAGACGGGCCTACACCATTGTGATCATCTAGTCTGACCTCCTGTATAACACAGGCCAGAGAACTTCCCCAAAATAATTTCTACAGCAGAGCTTTTGGAAAAACATGGAATTATGCAAGTACATGGAGATATACCTATCTCACAGAGCTGGAAGGGACCCTGAAAGGTTATCAAGTCCAGCCCCCTGCCTTCACTGGCAGGACCAAGTACTGATTTTGCCCCAGATCCCTAAGTGCCCTCTCAAGGATTGAACTCACAGTCCTGGGTTTAGCAGGCCAATGCTCAAACCACTAAGCTATTCCTCCCTCCCCAACTTCATGTCTAGGGTGAAGATTGGTTACAGAGTTACCCCACATTGGGTATTCCTGCAGAAGAACAACCTGTCAGCTCTCTGAAGTGTCAGAGGGGAAGGACTGTGGAGCAAATAAACCTGGAGGAAATTTTCCATCAAAACGTTGTGAAAGAACACCCAATTCTTGGCTGCCGCAAACTGAAAACCAGTTTACATTTCGGCTTGATAAAATAAATTTTTCTTTCACTTGTTTAGCTGCTGAAAACAAACCAACCCCTTCCCCCGCCAAACTTACATGTTTCAGTTTTTCAATGGATACCTGAAAAACCTGCAAAAAATGTGAAGAGAATATTTGAATCAAAATTATTCATGTCAGAAAAAAATCATTTCCCACCAGTTCCAGGAGTGGATTATCCCACTGGCCCTCCCCTCCCTACTTACAATGGTAAAATTCCCCTCCATGAGGCCATGATAGCTGTGCTACATAGTGCCTCCTACAAGGACACTGGCTCACCTCCTGACAGAATAACCACAGTGGATAGAAAATAAAGAATTGGACCATTTTCATTTCACTGCTTCTTTTAATTAATTGTTATTTCTGCACTGCATGGACACTCTCGCATCCTTCGGAGAAAACGTCTTTCTTGCCACTTCTCTCAGCGCTTCCTTCACTTGCTGGTTCCGTAGTGTGTAAATAAAAGGGTTCAGCAAGGGGGCAAGCACGGTGTTGATGATGGCGAGGCCTTTGTTGAGCTCCAGGTCTTCGTCCTGAATGGACCTGACATACATGAGAATGCAGCTGCCATAGCAGATGGAGATGACAATGAGGTGGGAGGAGCAGGTGGAGAAAGCCCGTTGGCGCTCCTTGGCAGAGGGGATCTGCATGATGGTGATGAGGATGTAGGTGTAGGACACTAATATTAGCAATAAGGTGCTGAGCAGGGTGAAGAAAGCCAGCAGGAAATGGATAAGCTCCAGGAGATGCTTGTCCCCACAGGAGATCTGCAGCAGGGGGGTATAGTCGCAGAAGAAGTGGTTGATTACATTGGATTTGCAGAATGAGAGCTGGCTGGTCAGGACAATAGGTGTAAGGATGAGGAGAAGACCTCCCATCCAGGAGAAAATAACCAGGAGGAAGCACAGCCTTTGGCTCATGATGGACGTATACAGAAGCGGGCAGCATATGGCCACATAGCGGTCAAACGACATGGCTATCAGCAGGAAAAATTCCGTACCCCCAAAGAAGAAGTGGAAAAAATACTGTGAGAGGCAAGTGACAAACGATATTGTTCTCCTCTCTGTCCTAAGGTCTGTCATCATCCTGGGGACGACGACTGTGGTTAAGCAGATCTCTAAGAAGGACAAGTTCCGGAGGAAGAAGTACATAGGGCTCTGGAGGCGGTAGTCAGTGTAGGTGATGATGAGGATGAGGATGTTCCCCATTAAGGTCAACGTGTAGGCTAAGAAAAGCACCCCGAAGAGGAGTCGTTGCAGCTCAGGGATACTGGTGAGCCCCAACAGAACGAACTCTGGCACCTGGGTTTGGTTTCTCATTGATGCCCTTGGAAACCAAAAGAGGAATAATTCTCAATCTTTTGCAAATATACACACACACATAAAGAGCTTATAAACTTCTGATCCTGGCTATCGATAATTAAATCAACAGGCAAAACCTTTCCACAACCAGTTGATGAAATGTTCAAATGGTGAGGTAGGGGGATGGACAGTTACTTTATAGAACTCAGCAATTTTTATTTTCTGAAACACTTTGCAACTTTTTAATTCAACTCACTTAATTTATGACCCGGTATCTACTGAGTGCATAATGACAATTTCTTACCCAGTCATTGTACCGCAGCAATCCATTGACATGGATCTGGGGAGAGAATATGGCAGATTCTAACACTTAATGCTTTATGAATCACTTTATAACCAGTAATTGATCTGCACAAAACTCCCCTGAAGTCAATGGGCCAATACAGGTAAAAACATCTCATCACTGGAGATACAGAGAGACTCAGTTTTAGAACATAGGACATTCTATAGTCTCTTGCTTCGAGTCCGCATTGCTTTAGAAAAATATTGGTTTCCCAGCTATGCTGGTGTAATACAAAGGAAAAAATTTGCTTCTGAACTAAAACCATAATTTAAAAAATGGGATAAATCATCAGCTGGTGTTCCATTGACATAAATGGAGCCTTGTCATTATATACCAGCTGGGGATCTGACCACTGACTCCATTGGAGCTATGGCTGATATACACTAGATCATGTTGACTTCAATGGAGCTACACCTATTTACACCAAGTAAGGCGATGGCACATTGACTCCATTAGCTGTGCTGATTCACACTGTTAGCTGGGGAGCAGGTCAAATGATTTCACTTTTCTGTGATAAATAAAAGCAAAGAGCCAGCTTGCCCACTTGCTCAGAAAGATTTTGGAGACTGGAACAATATTTGGAGATACTTTATTTTCTATCACACAGAGAAAGTCACTTGATCGTATAAGTTAAGTCATCTCAAGACTAAGATCTTTTGAAATCCCAGCCAAGGTGACTCAAATTGGTGATGCAGAAATTGAGATACTCAAAAGCAAGGGTCCTCACTGGAAGTGCTGGCTACCAAAAAATTGAGTATAAGAACATTGCCTTACTTGTCTTACAGCCCAAATAATGTGAGGTTGATTTAAGTGACATTTGTAAATCACTGTAAAGAATCACAGTGCAAACATTTCTTAGATAGTCTACATTGGTATTTAAATAGTCTCCATCATTGTAGAATCTGAGGGTACGAGTACACTTAAAACTCTACAGCAGTACACCTGCTACTGGGGGTTTGGGGTGGTTACCTGGATCTGTGAACGTACCCTAAACACACCAAGAAATCTGTTGTCTACAGACAGGCACCCAAACACCCCAGAATATGCTCCAAGGAGAGAGTGCATCTTAGCACACTTAAAACTGCATTCACCAAAGAAGGACACTTCACCAGAGAAGTAGATAAACACCATGGAATGGTTCACCCAAATACCCAGAGTGAACCTGCTTCAATACAGAAATAAAAACCCCTCCAGCCATGTCCTGAAAAATATCTTTCCTGAACCCCCTCTTCTGGCCTTCACACAAACTCCCAAACTCTCCAAGATCATCATCAGAAGCAAACTCCACACAGACCGGGACCCATCAACTCAAAGCAGCCCAGACCCTGCCAGAACAGATGCAAAACTTGTAGATGTATCTCCACTGCTACAATGATCAACACCTCTCACAACACATCTTTTGATATCCATAGCTCCTACACATGCCTATCACAACATGTAGTGAACCTCATCCAGTGCACTAAATGCCCCACTAACAGCTAAGTGGGTGAAACCAGACAATCACTGTGCTCTCAAATGAACACACAGAGAAAAATGATAAAAGACAAAAGCACCATAGCAACACTTTTCACAAAATGATCACTCTATATCTTACTTCTCAGTCCTTGCCCTCAAAGGAAAGCTGGACAACACCTTGAAAAGATGAGCATGGGAGATTAAATTCATAACTTTGCTAGACAGTAAAAATCATGGACTGAAAAGGTTACATTACCCCAGCTTTTTTCCCCTCTCTTCCCCCTCCCACCTCCCATGACTGGAGAGATGTTAACTGGCCATTTCACTTTGAATGCTCCCTGGAAATATATGGTAACTCCTTATGCTAAACAATGTGTTCCATCTTAGCTGTGACAATCTGAATACCTTTCCCAGACCTGAAGAAGAGTTCTGTGTAAACTCAAAAGCTTGTCTGTCTTACCAATAGTAGTTGTTTCAATTAGAGATATTACCTCACCCATCTTGTCTCTCTAATATCCTGGAACCAGCACAGCTACAACACTGAATATCTATCTATCTATCTATCTATCTATCTATCTATCTATCTATCTATCTATCTATCTATCTATCTATCTATCTATCTATCTATCTATCTATCTATCATTTTCTCTGAACACCTCCTTCTCTCTCAAACCAGACCTATTTTAATCTCTTATTAGTCCTCCCCTCTCCCCACTGATCTCTTTATTCCCTCTATTTCTCATTCTTCCTCTTCACTGTCTATCAAACTTAAGTCTATTGGTTTATGTCCCCGTTTAAATGTATTTTTCCAGTAACACCTGATGCCAGCACTGACCTTGTCTCTCAGCAAGTTTGCTGCAGATTCAAATGAATGAGAGCTTACTGAAGTTATTAAATTCATCCCCTCTGCCGGCACGATGGGAAAATTTCCACCAGACAAACATACATTTTCTCATGAAAAAATGAATCCAAACAACCCTATAATTAATGGGGGGGGGGAGGTGGAAAATAATGGCCAATGTTAAAAATATTAGAGAGGAAGGGTGGGGGATAATTGAGAATCCAAATCCCTTTGGTGCCTAGAAATCTGAAATAGATAGATAGATAGATAGATAGATAGATAGATAGATAGATAGATAGATAGATAGATAGATAGATAGTTTTTATACTGTGCTCATCACTGTAATACATGAGCACCTTCCAGGAGCACCTTCCAGTCTTCTTACACAGTAGCTCGAAAGCTTGTCTCTTTCACCAACAGAATATGGTCCAATCAAAGATACTACCTCATCCACCTTGTATCTCTGAAATCCTGGGACCAACACAGCTACAACAACACTGCAAACAACAAATACATAATGTACATGTATGGTGCCATGGTCCTACATTTATACTGTTATATATACATACACCCATAGAATCATAGAAATGTAGAGCTAAAAGGAACCCTTGCCCCCATACTTCCTGTGATGTTCCCCTGGCATTGTCTGGATTGGTGATCTGCTAGGTCACTCCAATCCTTGACTCTGGGAGCCAGCCTTACCCTGCTCTGCTGTGAGAACCCCCACTCCTGGGCTCTTCACACACAGCCTCTGGCATGTAAGCTGCTCCTTGGATTGTGCAACTGAATGACACTAGCCAATATTTCCAGTCCCAGACACAACCCTATGAATCTCCATCTTGCAGTGTCCAGTTATGCCCATTGGACACTGCAAGCTTATATGAGTTCATCAATTTAACAAAGACATTGATATGTACCAGGCTTGTTATCCCAAGGGGAGTCTCTGACACGCTTCAAACCAAACACACTGCTTCAGGTAGAATAAATAAACAAATTTATTAACTACAAAGATAGATTTTAAGTGATATTAAGTGATAGGCAAAAAGTCAGAGTTAGTTACCGAAAGAAATAAAATATAAGCACGCAGTCTAAACTCTCAACCCTATTAGACTGGACAGCAACTAGATTAAGCAGTTTTTCTCACCCCACTGGATATTGCAGTCCTTCATATACAGGTTTGTTCCTTAAACCTGGGCCAATCTCCTCTGTTGGATTCTTGTCTTCTTCTCAGTGTCTTAGTTGCTTGCAGCAAAGGTGAGGGCAGGAGAAGGGCCCCGTATGTGTGCACTCTATCTGTTTTATACCCTCAGTTCATGTGTTTGGGGAGCACAAGTCCAGGCATGTCTGCGGGGCATTGCTGAGTCTCTCCAAGCAAGGTTGAGCAATTCCCCTGGTGTGGCCTCATGCAGGTGAGTCATTGCATTGTAGCTCTTTTGCTGGACAATGGCTGTTGATGGATTGTTGGCTACTTTCTTTGAGTTGCCTCTGGGGAGCTAATATCTGGCTGATTCCCCAACTTACAGCATGTTTTAGTGACAACCATACAACACACTTCTCATAACTTCATTTGTATTAATAATACACATATATGGATAGAGAAATTACTTTAATCAGATCATAACCTTTCCCCTGATATCTTACAAGGCCTGCTTTATATGTGAGATCACGATTATATGAAAATGAGGAATATGGGGGTTACAGTACACTCCCCTAAGGTATAGAATGTCACACTTCCCTCTCTATTGAGAATTGAATTCCAACCCACGCTTATGTCCCAATTGAAAGGACTACTGAAATGTTTTCAGTTCAGTGGAAATTGCCACTCAGTTAATATATGCGCAGCTGCTAAGTGGCAGAGCAACATTGATTGATCATTACTACTACTACTACTACTACCATTAATCATAATCATGATACCTAAGACTTATGCAGGAATTTTCATCAGCAAATCTCAAAGCACTTCACAAACAAGGTCAATGTTATTATCCTCTTTCTCAGATTTATTTGTTGTAAAAGAAACTCCACTGTGGTCTTCTTGTATTCCTTCCCCTACACACTTATATAAACAGGATTTCAGCTGGATATTTGAAACAGTATAGTACATCATTACCTCTTCCAAGCTGCCACCTTGTTTTCCCTTATCTCTGTGTTAATTTTAAAAATTGTCTCCATAAGTTGTGGTTAGGAAGAAAAACCATCCAGACATGAAGTGGATTCTGCCTTTCTGATTTTGCAGAGAGCCTAGGGCAGGGAACCAAAGATAATTGAACTCGCTTAGGCTGCTTTGAAAATTTCTGCATTGAACGATAGCTCTTTAAGGGGTAAATTTCCCCATGCATTTCTATCAGGTTTTAGCTCAGATGCCCAGTAATGGCAATGATGATGCCAGCATCGACAATTGTTCCAAAGTATGGAAGACAAGAAAAAGTGGATCCTAGTAAGAACATATCCACAGTATTCTGTGAGCAATGTTTCATTTTGGAATCTCAAGACTGGAAGTTGAAGCTAGACAAATTCAGACTGGAAAGAGGATGTTAATTTTTAACAGTGAGAGTAATTAATAATTGAAGCTATTTACCAATGGTCTTGGTAGAGTCTCCATCACGGGCAATTTTAAGCCAAGATTGGATGCTTTCCTAAAAGATCTGCTCTAGGATTTATTTTGGTTTAGTTCTCTAGTCTGTGATATACAGGAGTGTGACGGGTTGGTTCACAGAAACCCCCTTGGGAGCTGCCAGCTGATGTGCAAAGGCCACCTCTGTTTCTATTCTCCCCTGCCAGCTACAGGTAGTTCCAGCACTCAATCTTGCTGATAGCCAGACACACCTATCTGCTTCAGACACAGACCAGAGTCTGAACCACCTATCCCAAAGCTGCAGGTTTACCTGAGAACAGCTCACAGAAGTCTGCTTGCCTTTAACACTCAGATGCCCAATTCCCAATGGGGTCTAAACCCAGATAAATCCGTTTTACTCTGTATAAGCTTTATACAGAGTAAACTCATAAATTGTTCGCCCTCTATAACACTGATAGAGAGATATGCACAGCTGTTTGCTCCCCCAGGTATTAATACATACTCTGAGTTAATTAATAAGTAGAAAGTGATTTTATTAAATACAGATAGTAGGATTTAAGTGATTTCAAGTAGTAACAGACAGAACAAAAGAAGTTACCAAGCAAAATAAAATAAAATACGCAAATCTATGTCTAATTGCACTAAATACAGATAAGATCCTCACCAGTTCCAAAATGTTCTCTTTTACAGGCTAATCTTCTTTTAGCCTGGGTCCAGCAATCACTCACACCCCCTGTAGTTTTCAGTTTCCTTCAAGTGTCCTGTGGGGGTGGAGAGGCTCCTTCTTTAGCCAGCTGAAGACAAAATGGAGGGGTCTCCCACAGGTTTAAATAGACTGTCTCTTGTGGGTGGAGACCCCCTCCTCTCCCTCTGTAGAATCCTGTCACAGAATGGAGATTCGAAAATCACATGGGCAGGTCACATGCCCATGCATGACTCAGGACTGCAGGTAGCAGCCATTACCCACATGCTGCCTTGAACGTCCTCAGGTAGACTTCTGATGTGGATTGGAATCTTCCAAGCTCTTTTGTCTGTTAAGTGCCCCCTGACTGAACACCTAATTTGCACATTCCTTTCCCAAGACGTCATCAAATGTTCTAACTGAGGCCCCTTAGGAATCAAGCAATTACACAGCCAATGTTCATAACTTTGAACACACAAATGGTGCCTGCATACAACTAGGGTGAACATAACTAGTAGATCATAACCTTTACATAGATATGTACCTGGCACAGGCAGCACAAAACATATTCCAGTTATGTCATATTCCCACAAAGCCTTATGGGAGGTACCGTCACAAGGAGGTCAGACTGGATGATCACAATGGTCTCTTCTGGGCTTGGAATCTATGAATCTGTGAATTATTATTGTTATTATTTTATTATGACAGTAAAATCCTAGTAACCCCAATCTTGGATCAGAGCTCCATTGTGCTAGGCACTGTACTAACATAAGAAAAAGATAGTTGCTGTCCTGGGGAAATTATAGTCTATGTCAGTCTTCTCCACTCTATTCCCCACCCTCCAGCTCCCTGCTGTTTTATGGGCTGTTAAGCATGCTCAGAGCATGCCTACCTGATCAGCCCCACACACGAGGTAGGCAGAGGGACCACTATCTTTCCCTGGTATGAGGATCATCCTGGGGTTTAGGTGGGAGATAGGCACCTGGACATCTAGAGTGAGGCAGGAACACACATGCTCATAGGCAGAAACATAGGTCAATAGGGAACTCTTAGGGTGTAAATTTCAGCACGCATGGAGTTTAGGCACTTATAGGGCTCAGTGTCAGCCAAGCAGGGGTTTTAAGGATTGCAGTGGTGCCTAAATATGGGATTTTGCTGTGATCGGGTGTAAATATACCCCCTTGATATAAGAAGGGGCAATGTGAGGAAGTTCTGGTGCTAAAAGACCATTGTGACGTATACAACAATATCCTGGACAAACCTTCTTGAATTAAGTATAAGTATTTTAGCAGTACACTGTGTTAAATGCAAATGTGTGTGTACTATTGAGGGACTCTATGTAATTCCTTGGGAGAGGATGACCACAGATCCTCCAGGAACTAAGAACAATGGTGGGGGGGGGGGAGGGGAGAGAGGTGATTAGGCAAATTTTCTCAGGTTGTAACACCTCCAGAGAGCTACCACAGAGGCTGGTTCAAACTGGATACTCCAGGGACCACCAGACCAAGAAAGGACTTTTAACTAAACAGCCTGAGTTTAGGCCATCTTCCTGACCCAGCACCTGGGCAGGACCGCTGCTCCAAGGGGGACCCAATCCTTAGGAAAGAATTGGTAGGACTTTAGCCCACTGAGGCCCCATAAGACTGAGGGCCTGTTCAGAGCTGAAGCTGTGAGGAACATGTGATGACAGGGCGCAGCCCTGTATGGGCCTTGAGGGACTCGCCACCAACAGGAGCCTTGTTGGAGTTGGGGTGATCTCTGCTGATTAGCATTGGTGTAGGTTCTTTGGTGGTCTTTAATGTGTTTTCTCTGTAATGCTTTCACCTTCAGAATAAAAGGGCTTGCTTAGAAAGAGATGTGTGGTAACTTCTGTGGGCAACTACACTGCGTACCGTCTCTGAGGAGAATCATAGAATCATAGAATATCAAGGTTGGAAGGGACCTCAGGAGGTCATCTAGTCCAACCCCCTGCTCAAAGCAGGACCAATCCCCAGACACGAGACACGAAGCAGGCCCGCTTAGACAGGTTGCCTTTTTCTGGAGATATCACAGTATAGCCAGGGTCTGTGCAGCCTGGAAATACCCCAGTCACAAGAGAGAGAGACACAAACCTTCACCAAATAGAGGAGATGGCTGAGGAGCCGGAAGCCTAGAATAGGTGTCCTTTCTGGGACAGGGGGAATACAAGTGCAGTTGAACTGTGACAATCGTAACCACAAAGGGTATCTTTATTTTAGGTAATAAATGTAGGTTGGGTTAATGAACATACATAAGAGATAATACTTTCAATATTTTTATGTTCTGTCACAAACACCAGTGGTCTGATGAAAGGCAATGTGAAGTGACAGCACACCAGTGGTCTGATGAAAGGGAATGTGAAGTGACAGCCACCATGGCTGATTTAACCACTCAGTTTGCAGAACACAGATGGAGAAGTAAGCTCAGGAAATGGGTCCAATCTCATAACTCATTGCTTAGACTGGAAGCTCTCTGATGCAGAGGCCATCATTTTGTTCTGTGTTTGTACAGCACGTAGCACCATGGGGGTTGCTGGTCCATGACTGGGGCCCCTGCCTATTACTTTAATATAGTGGTTTTCAGCCTTTTTCATTTGCAGACCCCTAAAAATTTTTGAATGGAGGTGTGGACCCCTTTGGAAATCTTAGACATAGACCCCTGGGGATCCACAGACCACAGGTTGAAAACTGCTGTTCTCTGGTAACTACAACCTTTCGTAGACCCCTCAGACATAGTCTGTGGACCTCTAGGGGTCCACGGACCAAAGGTTGAATACCACTGCTGAAAGAAAGAAAGAAAGAAAGAAAGAAAGAAAGAAAGAAAGAAAGAAAGAAAGAAAGAAAGAAAGAAAGAAAGAAAGAAAGAAAGAAAGAAAGAAAGGTGTGTTACTCATGTTGCTGAATGCATTGCCAGAATCTGTTGATATGCAATGGTCATGGGAGTGGTATAAGTAGATAAGACCAAGATTGTCTTTCTTCCTGTGCTCCCCTGTTGGTCTGTTTGTGTCCATCTCTTGTCTTAGTTTGTAAGTTCGTTGGAGCAGGGGCTATCTTTTGGTTCTGTTTCTGTACAGTGCCTGGTGCAATGGAGTACTGGTCCCTGGTTGGGGATCAGAGGCACTATGTGAGAGGATGGGAAGGGTAAAGGACTGTGAAGTCCTTGGATATGTTATTTATAGACCATTATAGTTCAGTACGGCCAGTAGCGGCGCCAGCTTTGCCGGCGCCCTAGGCGGCGGCAGGTCCCGCCCCCAAAATCCCGCCCCCAACAGCGGCGGCGGCAGGTCCCGCCCCCAAATTTATACGGGCGGCGGGGGCGCAGGCGCCCCCAAAATAGCAGCACCCTAGGCGACCGCCTAGGTCGCCTAATGGGAGCGCCGGCCCTGAGTACGGCTATGTCATGAGAAGGGAGACATTATTACTCAGGAATGCCCACTAGATATTGATTACCAGTATCTCATAAGAGACTGCAACTTGGACCAGCATCCTGAGACATTTAAACTAGTGTTTCTTCATTATCTGAAGTATTTTCCCCCAGAGGATCATTAGACTTTTAAAAAAAGAGATGAAATTAAATAAGTCACACTGGACATTGTTAACAACAAAGCTTTGGAGACCAATAATCATTCAAATGGGAGGTAGGCTGAAATGGAAACTTATTAAAAAGTTTGAGGACATTGCAATAAAAAACTTCTCTGAAAAGGGGAGGGAATAATAGAGTTTTATTTTACAGTCAAAAATACATGGGTATAATCTTGATATGTGGGTATAATCTTATTATTCTGCAGAGGTTAGACCAACATTTTTTCTTAAGGTAATCATGGGATGGCTCTGGTCATGATAAATATATCCGCTCCTGGATCACCAGTTTCTGGAGAAAATCCCATGATGGCCAAATGCAATGGCTATATAGACAACATCAAAATATTTTAAATAAATGATTAGTCTGTGCATGTGTGTGCATGTGACGATCTGCCTTCAACTCGTAAAGAGAATCAGCATGACCTGTTAGCAGCATAGGATATGCCACATAAGCATGTTCTCTGCTGCTAAGAGCTAATGTTGATTCTCTTTGCTTGTGGAACAAGAGTACTCCAAGGATTTACAGATTGTGCTGCCATCAAGGTCCTGTCCCAAGGACTCATTGTATTGACAGGTGTCTGGTTCAAAATGGAGCCTCATGTAGCAGTTGCCCATGTCTTTGAGAGCTTTGAAGCTAAGGAATGCACTGCAAATGTGCTGCAAGCTAATGAGCTACCTGAATGAAGGAATAAATAAACATCAATAAGATCAAAGTCAAATTAGAGAAAATATATTTGTCTCTGTCTAGAGTCCCAGGCAAGGCATGAAGCCTGGTAAACAACAAAGACAAAGCTGGAACTGGAACTGGAGCTGATGCTGGGAAAGTCTGTTTGCAGAGTGTTCCTTGGATTAAATTGACCTTACATTTAACTTATGTGACAGACACAGACCAGCGGGGTACAGGAGTCTGGTAGAAGGCAAATATACTGGCCACTGGATGAATAGTTTTCTGTTCCCTTAGTGACCAGAGCAGGGGCTGCCCTAGAGCAATCAGGAACCTGCTAGAACCAATTAAGACAGGCAAGCTAATTAAGATGCCCGGTGCCAATTAGGACTTACTTACTAGAATCAATTATGGCAGGCAGGCTAATCAGGACACCTGGCTTAAAAAGGACCTCCCATCAGTTAGTGGGGGGAGCACAAGGAGCAAGGAGTGAGAAGGCATGCTGCTGGAGGACTGAGGAGTACAAGTGTGATCAGGCTTCAGGAGGAAGATCCTGAGGTGAGGATAAAGAAGGTGCTGGGGGGAGGCCATGGGGAAGTAGCACAGGGAGTTGTAGCTGTCACGCAGTTGATACAGGAGACATTGTTGACAACTGCTATCCACAGGGCTCTGGGCTGGAACCCGGTGTAGAGGGCGAGCCCGGGTTCTCCCCATCCCCCCAACTCCTGATTAGACACAGGAGGAGTTGACCTGGTCTGTGAGAAACACCAGAAGGGAAGGTCTAATTTTGGGAAAGGATCTGGCCTGTCCCCGACCCATTAGGTGGGACAACAGAGACTGCGGAGATTGTTCTCCGTTTCCCCCAGGCTGGCCACTGATGAGGTGAGCTGAGTGAATGGCAGGTTTGAGCCTCTAGCAGAAGTGGCCAAACTGAGGGCTGCCGTGAACCTCTGAGATGTGCAAATCCGACATAAAGCGCAGGACCCACCAAGGCAGAGGAGGAACTTTGTCACACTTACTATGTATTGATTACACTGTGAAGCCCTGAGAACCTGATTCTTCAGGCCTGACTCATGTTCATACAAAGCAATCATCATGTACATCAGGCAGCAGATGTCAGGTGTGGGAGGCTGGTTGCATCAGGATCGTTGTTTGTCTTGTTTGCACAGAAAACAGAGCAGTAGCTCCCCAGACTCCAGCACTGCAAGTTCCCTTCAGATGTAGACTCAAGGGAGGCACCACTATCTCCAGTCAAGGGTACAAATACAAGGAGGCATTCTGCGCTTTGTAAGTAGAGTATCTTTGGCACAAGATCGCAGCGCCTGCTCATCCCGTCAGGAATACACAAGTCTCTTTACTACCAGAATCCGACTTTTGAGGAACAGCAAGAGATAAAAACCTCAGCTGATATTGGCTTCAAGGTAATCATGATCCCTACCCTGACACTGCATTGATAAAACACATTCTCACTAAGAGATTTAGGGACATTCTCAATTTTAGTTCAGCTGCCTGTTATTGTTATTATCAAGCTTTAAAGTGAAGATATTGATCAAAAGTTCATGGTGGAGCCTGGAATACAATTATAGATGTCTTCCTTTTTTTAAAATTCGATTTGATTTGATGCCCACGTCACGCCTTATTTTGCCATTAAACAACATGCAATAGATAGCGAAAAACTTAATCTTCCAATACTCTCTGCTTTATTGAGCTATTCTTGCTTTTACTGAGGGAGTTCAGAAAAGCCTTCCACCAGAGCAAGAGCCTGGGGAATTCTGACTCAGTAGATCTGAATTCTCTGCACAGGTCTAAATAACTAAGCATTAAGAAATTGCAGCCTGAAAGAACTAACAACACTGCACCAGATTTTCAAAGGCAATAGACACCCAGTAGGATTTTCAAAAGCATTTAGATGCCTATCACCCATTGAAATAATTGTAAATACCTTTAAAAATCTGACTCATTAAGGTCTGTTCTACCCACAAAGTTGCATTGATTTAGTGCCAGGTGTGAATTAAAATCAATGTAGTTTAAATTGGTGCAAAACCCCTGTTTGTATTGAGTAGGGAAAGTGGCTGGGTTTAACAGACATACACTCTAGCGCTATCTCCTGAACACATGCCATGCCTAGGCTAGAATATGACAAGAGCAACTTTGAGCTAAATGTTTTAGCTTGCATCTACCCCAGGAAAAAACAATACATTCCGGTCAGGTTTGGCTAGCATGTGTTAGCTCACAACAACCTAAACTCAACCAATTTTCCCTGACAAGACAGCCTGTGCACTACAGACACTCTTAACTCAGTTTAAACCCTGGCTTATATCTGTTTAGCTTGTGTTGGTACTTATAGATGCAAACCAAACCAATAACAGAGACGTGTCCATACAGGGCTTAATTATGTCAGCTTTTAAATCAATTTCCATAAAACTGATGGAATCAATTAAACAGGGAATCTCGAGTAGGAGTAGGGAAGTTATTTTAGCTCTGTAGTTGCCACTGGTGCAACTGCTCCTGGAATCCTGTGTCCAGTTCTGGTGCCCATAATTCAAGAAGGATGTTGATAAATTGGAGATGGTTCAGAGAAAAGCCACAAGAATGGTTAAAGGATTAGAAAACCTGCTTTATAGTGAGAGACCCAAAGAGCTTACTCTATTTAGCTTAACAAAGAGAAAGTCAAGAGGTGACTTGATTACAATCTTTAAGGAGCAATGTGGGGAACAAATATTTGATAAAGGTCTCTATAATCTAGCAGCAAAAGGTCTAACATGATCCAATGGCTGGAAGTTAAAGATAGACAAATTTAGACTGGAAATTAAGACATACATTTATAACTGTGAGAGTAATTAACCATTGGAAAATTTACCCAGGGTTGTGGTTGATTCTCCATCACTGACCATTTTAAAATCAAAATTGGATGTTTTTCTAAAAGCTCTGCTCTAGGAATTATTTGGGGGAAGTTCTCTGGCCTGTGTTATGCAGGAAGTCAGACTGCACGATCATAATGGTCCCTTCTGGCCTTAAACTCTAAAGAAGAGTGTCACTAGCAAAGCATTTAAACCCTTCACATGATGAAAGTGCAGCCCAAACTTATATTTTTTTCTAGATCAAAGCCATAGTGTAACAAATCTGTACTATCTCTGCTGCTGTGATGTTACGGGCAGTATGTCTCCTTCCCTTTGTCGTCTTCATATCTGTATCTTAGCAGCTGATGCTGATTTTGAAACAGTGACTGACACTCCAGAGTTAAAGTATTAAATGAGCCCAATTTTGCCCATGGCCTAAATTGAGAGGGGGGGGGGTGAAATAGCCATATTTATTCCTTCAGTGTAGAGTTGACACATCAAAAACTCTCCCTCAAATAAAGCTAAAGATGGTTGTGATCGTGTGGGGGAAACATTCTTCACCTGATTTTTTAGCTAGGACATTACAAACACTTTCTCCGACTTCATTATTTAACATGTTGCAAAAAAACTAAACATAATTCTGGGATATATTAGCAGGAGTGTTGTAAGCAAGACACGAGAAGTAATTCTTCTGCTCTACTCTGAGCTGATTAGGCCTCATCTGGAGTATTGTGGCCACTTCTGGGTGCCACATTTCAGGAAAGATGTGGACAAACTGGAAAAAGTCCAGAGAAGAGCAACAAAAATGATTAAAGGTCTAGAAAACATGACCTATGAGGGAAGATTGAAAAAATTGGGTTTCCATAATCTGGAGAAGAGAAGACTGAGAGGGGACATAGAATCAGAATATTAGGGTTGGAAGAGACCTCAGGAGGTCATCTAGTCCAATCCCCTGCTCAAAGCAGGACCAACACCAACTAAATCATCCCAACCAGGGCTTTGTCAATCATAGAATCATAGAATCTCAGGGTTGGAAGGGACCTCAGGAGGTCATCTAGTCCAACCCCCTGCTCAAAGCAGGACCAAACCCAACTAAATCAGCCCAGCCAGGGCTTTGTCAAGCCTGACCTTAAAAACCTCTAAGGAAGGAGATTCCACTACCTCCCTAGGTAACCCATTCCAGTTCTTCACCACCCTACTAGTGAAAAAGTTTTTCCTAATGTCCAACCTAAACCTCCCCCTCTGCAACTTGAGACCATTACTCCTTGTTCTGTCATCTTCTATCACTGAGAACAGTCTAGATCCATCCTCTTTGGAACCCCCTTTCAGGTAGTTGAAAGCAGCTATCAAATCGCCCCTCATTCTTCTCTTCTGCAGACTAAACAATCCCAGTTCCCTCAGCCTCTCCTCGTAAGTCATGTGCTCCAGCCCCCTAATCATTTTTGTTGCCCTCCGCTGGACTCTCTCCAATTTATCCACATCCTTCTTGTAGTGTGGGGCCCAAAACTGGACACAGTACTCCAAATGAGGCCTCACCAGTGCTGAGTAGAGGGGAATGATCACATCCCTCGATCTGCTGGAAATGCCCCTACTTATACAACCCAAAATGCCATTAGCCTTCTTGGCAACAAGGGCACACTGTTGACTCATATTCAGCTTTTCGTCCACCGTAACCCCTAGGTCCTTTTCTGCAGAACTGCTGCCCAGCCATTCGGTCCCTAGTCTATAGCAGTGCATGGGATTCTTTCGTCCTAAATGCAGGACTCTGCACTTGTCCTTGTTGAACCTCATCATATTTCTTTTGGCCCAATCCTCTAATTTGTCTAGGTCCCTCTGTATCCTATCCCTACCCTCCAGCGTATCAACCACTCCTCCCAGTTTAGTGTCATCTGCAAACTTGCTAAGGGTGCAGTCCACACCATCTTCCAGATCGTTAATGAAGATATTGAATAAAACCGGCCCCAGCACCGACCCTTGGGGCACTCCACTTGATACCGGCTGCCAACTAGACAAGGAACCATTGATCACTACCCGTTGAGCCCGACCATCTAGCCAGTTTTCTATCCACCTTACCGTCCATTCATCCAGCCCATACTTCTTTAACTTGCTGGCAAGAATACTGTGGGAGACTGTATCAAAAGCTTTGCTAAAGTCCAGAAATAGCACATCCACTGCTTTCCCCTCATCCACAGAGCCGGTTATCTTATCATAGAAGGCAATTAGGTTAGTCAGGCATGACTTGCCCTTGGTGAATCCATGCTGACTGTTCCTGATCACTTTCCCCTCCTTTAAGTGGTTCAGGATTGATTCCTTGAGGACCTGTTCCATGATTTTTCCAGGGACTGAGGTGAGACTAACTGGCCTGTAGTTCCCTGGATCTTCCTTCTTCCCTTTCTTAAAGATGGGCACTACATTAGCTTTTTTCCAGTCGTCCGGGACCTCCCCCGATCGCCATGATTTTTCAAAGATAATGGCCAATGGCTCCGCAATCTCATCGGCCAACTCCTTTAGCACCCTCGGATGCAGCGCATCCGGCCCCATGGACTTGTGCTCGTCCAGCTTTCCTAAATAGTCCCGAACTACTACTTTCTCCACAGAGAGCTGGTCACCTCCTCCCCATACCGTCAAGCCAGTCCTTAAAAACCTCTAAGGATGGAGATTCCACCATCTCCCTAGGTAACCCATTAAAGTGCTTCACCACCCTCCTAGTGAAATAGTGTTTCCTAATATCCAACCTAGACCTCCCCCACTGCAATTTGAGACCATTGCTTCTTGTTCTGTCATCTGCCACCACTGAGAACAGTCTAGCTCCATCCTTTTTGGAACCTCCCTTAAGGTAGTTGAAGGCTGCTATCAAATCCACCCTCACTCTTCTCTTCTGCAGACTAAATAACCCCAGTTCCCTCAGCCTCTCCTCATAAGTCATGATAACAGACATGATAACATTTTTCAAGTACATAAAAGGTTGTTACAAGGAGGAGGGAGAAAAATTGTCCCCCTTAACCTCTGAGGATAGCACAGGAAGCAATGGGCTTATATTGCAGCAAGGGCAGTTTAGGTTGGACACTAGGAAAAACTTCCTAACTGACAGGGTGGTTAAGCACTGGAATAAATTGTCTAGGGAGGTTGTGGAATCTCCATCATTGGAGACTTTTAAGAGCAGGTTAGACAAACACCTGCCAGGGATGGTCTAGATTTTTGGCTCTGTTTATGGCTATTAGCCTCTGTTTACCAGAAGCTGGGAATGAGCGACAGGGCATGGATCACTTGATGATCACCTGTTCTGTTCATTCCTTCTTGGTCACCTGTCTTTGGTCACTGTTGAAAGACAGGATACTGGTCTAGATGGACCTTTGGTCTAACCCAGTATGGCCGTTCTTATGTAGATAATACTTAGTCCTGCCATGAATGCAGGGGACTGGGCTAGATGACCTCTCGAGGTCCCTTCCAGTCCTATGATTCTATGTTAAAATGATTTCTAGTGAGAGTATGGATGGAATTAACTCTTTCCAGAAAGAACAGTGACATATTGACCAAGAAGCTATAGGCTGATATTAATTTCCATTCATTTCCAAGGAAGAAATGGTCTAAATCCACTAGATTACATAGAAAAGTTCATCCTAATTTTTTAAGATGAGATATCAAAGGTGCCTAAGTGAGTTAGGAGCTCAAATTCCCTTAGTAGTCATGTGAAACTTGGCACCCAACTCCCTTAGGTTCTTTTGAAAATCTTCATCTTATTGGGTATTATAGCAGAGGGGTACCTCTGCTGTACTTCAGGTTGAGAGTCACTTACTATCAGATTTTTACAGGTATTTAGACACCTAATGTCTATTGATTTCAATAGTAGTTAGGAGCCTAAATACCTTCAAAAAACTGGTCCTTACTATTTAATATTGATTGCTTTTGTTCTTTCCCTAGCCCATCACATTCCACTCACTGAGAGAAGTGGATATTCAGGCTTGAACTATTATTGCCCTATTATGGCAGAATAAATGGGATACGATCAATAAATGGTCTAAGCTGCCAGGTCTGTACTTGGGCCACCAGAGAATTTGGCTGCTGTTACATTGATTCATGATCTGATAAGATAGGGGTGGTAATAAAGGTTTGGTTTCTAGACATGAGATAGCCAGTATTTGCCTCTGTGATTTGGATTCAAAAGATGGACTGGTAACAATGAGGGGTAGATGAGTTTTTGAACATTTATGGGATTAATTTCCGACACTTGAGTCCTGTTTTAACTTTGTTCTTGTGATTATAATGCAGGGTTTTTTTTTATTGTCTCTACGTTCACCCCATGGCAGACACAGGCTGGAGAAATAAAACGTCCATCACAGAGTTTGTCCTCCTGGGATTTGGGAAGGTCCCTGAACTACAGATCCTTCTCTTCCCTTTGTTCCTAGTGATCTATGTTGTGACCATGGCTGGGAACATCCTCATTGTTGTGCTAGTTGTGGCTGATCAGCACCTTCACACCCCCATGTACTTCTTCCTGGGGAACTTGTCCTGCTTGGAGACCTGCTACAGCTCAGCCATCTTGCCCAAGATGCTGGCCGGTCTCTTGACTAGGGACAGGACCATTTCTGTCCCTAGGTGTATTGCACAATTTTATTTTTTTGCTTCACTGGCAGCTACAGAATGTTGTCTCTTGTCCGTGATGTCTTATGACCGGTATTTAGCGATATGCAAACCCCTGCACTATGCAGCCCTTATGAACGGCAGGCTCTGCCTCCAGCTAGCAGCCGGATCTTGGCTAAGCGGCTGTCTGGCCACTGTCATCATATCATGCTTGATGTCACAGTTAACCTTCTGCGGCCCCAATGAAATTGACCATTTCTTCTGTGACTTCACCCCAGTAATAAAACTGGCCTGCAGTGACACCAACCTGATCTTGGTGTTGGATTTGCTCCTGGCATCTCTTTGCACACTCTTCCCATTTGTGTTAACCCTGTTATCTTATGTTTATATCATCGTTACCATCCTGAGAATCCCTTCCACCAGCGGCAGACAAAAGGCCTTTTCCACCTGCTCCTCGCACCTCATCGTGGTGACGACGTTCTATGGGACTATTATTATTGTCTACATGCTACCGAAATCCGACACGTTGAGAGACCTGAACAAAGTATTCTCTGTCTTCTATTCTGTCCTGACCCCGCTGATCAACCCCCTCATCTACAGCCTGAGAAACAAGGAGGTCAAGGAGGCCCTGAGCAGAGCGATCCATAAATGTGTGGCTTTCTCAAGAACTCACACATCCCTAGCCAGTTCTTTTAGGCTGAAAACAAACCAAGATGACCTGAGCTGATTTACTGAGTTATAGGCACAAAGTCCATGAAATGAAATCTTAGCCTTATTGATGTCAATGGTAAATACCCCCCTTGACTTCAGTGGGGCTGGATTTCACATTATTTAATCTCTATCTTAGGCAAAATGAAAGATGAGTTACTAAAGTGATGACACACTGAGAATTTCTGACATGCATTCTCTTTTTGGCAGAGCAGGTATTGAATGCCTACCCCCACACCCCATGGAAAATTTTCCTTTTGAAACAGAAATTTTATAATTTATTATTTTTCCAATATTTTCATGACACCCCAAAATTAAAGTGTGTATGTTTTCAAGTTTGGGCTTTTTTAGATCAGTGTTTGCTTTTTCTTTGCCTTCCACTCCCACATTTTTCACCTCTTTTTCCCTAATTTCCAGTGGTAACATGAAAAAAAAAGGAATTAAGGGATGAGGAAGCAGGGGTAATAAGAGGAGAACAAGGCAGAGAAACAAACAAAAAACAGTGACAAAGCACCAAATGTTAAAAAAAAGTCCAAACTGTTTCAAATACATGAAAAATCCCTTCTTTCTGAAAGCTGCAAAATGAAACTTATTCCAAAACTTTCACCAGACATTCTTTACTATTTTTCAAACTGTTTAAGTTTTGAGCCTTATATTTACAGTCTAATTTTTTTTTCTTGGTAGTGGTGGTAAATTCAGATACTGGTAGAGAAAGTTGTTAAATTCTGAGAATGTTTCAAGCCAAGTTGATATAAAGTGATAGGTGCTAAGTCAGGGATGCTTAACAGCAAAGGATAATTTCTGTGCATTTTACCAGTCGTATTTTAATATTTCTCTATTTTAGCAGATTCCTAATATTAAATAAAAGTGATTAACACAACGGGCTGTATTTTCATTAACCGTGGACCTGCAAATCATATGTTGTATGGCTTTTGAAAGTATTCCATGAAAAATTTCCAATGAAATTATATATTTGGGATATTTTTCATGGACTTTTTTTTCAATTTTTAAATGAAACAACAATGGATTTTTCTTGTTTCCTTTATGGGGTTTTTTTAAGTGGAAAAGGAAAAGGGAAGGATTAAAAAAATAACAGAATTCCCGGATGGGAAGAATAGCTGGCAAAAAATTGACCGTGGCTACAGTTGAGTCTAATAAAAAATTGCTATGGATTTTACATGAAAAATTTTCAAATGAAATTATCTATTTGGGATATTTTTGTCATGGAATTTTTTCAGTTTTTCAATTAAACAAAATTAGATTTTTCTTGTTTCCTTTCTTTTTTTTTTTTAACTGGAAAAGAAGGGAGGAATGGGGAAAGGGAGGGTAAGAAAAAACAGATTTTTTTTTTAGTTTTTGAGAACAGCAGACAAAAATCATCATTAATTTCACTGAAAAAAGAGAAGTAAATCATTGACCAAAATTGTCCACCAAAAATTGTTTAGCCAAAAACAAAAGCCATGTTTAATGGACACAAATATGTTTGGACCTTATGTAGGGACATAAGCAGGAGAAATCTCCCACACCTGAACCTGAGCCTTTCACCATCTATGCCACATGCCCCCACCAAATCATGACCCTTCATTGCATTCACAGATGGCAGATGCAAACTGCCAGCCTGCACACTTCACCAGCAGCACCATTATCACTGTTCCCTGGGCTAAGCCCAGCTGTAACCATCTCAGGCAAGGCAAGAGAAGAAGGCTTACAGGGCCCAGGGTTGTGGGGAGGTTGGGCAAACACAAAGACGCAGACTCAGATCACAGGTCAATGGAGACAGTCCAGGCCCAGCTGGGGTTTTGCTGGGACACTACCAGGGGTGCACACATAGAACCGAGGCTGTTCCTGTGGCTGGGCATGTCAAATGGTCACCGAGAAGGGACTCAGCAGGTGATGCTGCCGGGCACAAGCCGCTTTGCTGATGCCAGCTGCACAGAGCAATTCAAAGGGAGGGAGCTGGTACAATAAATGTTCCCAAAAATGGTTGCCACAAGAGCAAAGCCGGTGAGGGTTAGTTCTCAGTGCATGGTCTCCAGTCCTTCCCGGGTGCTGTGGACAGCTCTACTGCTCCATGCAGGCCTCTCCTCTGGAGTGAGGCAAGGTGTGGCTAGAGGAAGTGGCTACCACCTCCCAACACGCAGAACTCCTGTGATGCCAAACATGGCAGCGCTGGCTCAGTCACTGGGGCATATCAGGGCATGGCCTGGGCAGAGAAACTGGCCACCAGTGAGAAGAATTGTGGGGCCTGAACATTGGGAATGGGATTATCCTAGGGGCCTATGGGAGTTTGGGTACTAACTCCCTTAGATCCAATTGACTATCTCAGACTGTCTGCCCACTGGGGGGTCACTCAGAGTAGCCTACATTTAGCCAGTACCATGGAAATGCATTGGATTGAGGGGAAACCCACTGCTCAATGACCAAGAGCAATTGCTGTTGTACCAGCTGTGATACCCACTATTGCTGTAATCATGCTGTTGCGCGATTTGGTTCCCAGTGGCTATCGTTCAGAATAGAGCATACCCAGCAGAAGAGAAAATATGAGAAAGGTGCAGATGTGCTCTTTAAGACCACTAGTGGGCAGACGTGTCAGGATCGGGAAAGATGTGGCAGTGATGTACAATGGCCAGTGAATAGCAGCTGAAATGGAAGGGCAAGAAAGATGAAGCTACACTGCCAAATGACCATCAGAAGGTAGTTGCAAGAGAGGTCTCTCTCACACGCACATATGGCATCTGCAAAGCAACATTCTACAGATGGAGGTGGAGGTCCCAAAGCCATTTCAAGACCTTCTCCATGAGGTTGTGGAGATCACCCAATTCACCTAGGAATCTGTATTTGGGGCACTATGTTATGGTATGGTCAATGGTTTGGAGGTTCTCACTGCAGTTGGTTTGTTCAGACGCAAGTCAATGTTGTCCAGTCTGTCTGGCAGGTTGAAACCAGGAGGGCGGCTTGTGGGGTCAGTAATTATGTGCTTCTTTGGAAGGGTAGATGAGGTCCATACACTTTGCCATTCCCTGACCGGATGCAGAGACATGAGGTGGTCACATGTGCTCCATAGTGGTTCTTGTGATTTCAGGCCTTGTTGGGGTATATTATCCATTACCTGCTGGATAGGAAGTTCTGGGTAGTCTTCGGCACATTTAAGTTCTCGGGCTGTGACTATATCTGGACAGATAGTTGAATGTCCACTGTTTGCTAATACAGGAAGAGGCAAGAAAGAGGAAGTTCACTGTCAAATGGCCATCAGAGGAAAGTAACAAGAGAAGTAAAGCTTTACAACAGAGACTAGAGGGCATCAGTGTAAGTGGCCAGGAAAGACATGGACCTCCATGCTATGCATTGCCTGCTGGATAGCAGCATGTTAGGGGTGGGAACTGGGCTGTTATACTGCTCATTGACCACCAGGTGGAAGAAGGGAGCCAAGGGTAGGAAAGAGACCAATATAGCAAAAAATAATCACTAGAGAGGAGAGCAGAGGGTAAAGATGGATGCTGTTATGCTGCATAATCTACACTAGGTGGCAGCAGAGTGGAAGACATGAGAAAGAGTCCGCTATATTGAATATTGACCAACAGATTTCAGTAGAAGACAAAATAATGAGAAATGGGCAGTTATGCGGCAAAACGTCCACTAGATGAGAAATGAGTAGCTATGTTCTGAAATGCCCACTAGATGGCCGAGGTTATTGAACATTAATAAAGGGATAGTGCACTGTGACAGCCCATCACCTGGACAAGTGTCTTCCAAAAAATGTAAACTAGCATTTAATCATTATCTGAAATGTTTTCCCATTGGGATCATTAGACTTAAATAAATAAGTAAATATAGCTTAAATAAATCACATTGGGCATTATTAGAAACAAAGCTTTGGAAGACTAAAATTAATCAACAGGGAGCTAGGTTACAGAGGAGGGTTTATTAAAAAAGTGTGAAGGCATCACCAGATAACACAAAACTGTTCTTTGTAAATAGAGAGAGAGAAGTATATTTCCAAATATACTTGTTCCTTCAGAGAGATGCAGGTCTCTTTACTGAGAAAATCAAGTTCCTGAAGAACAAGGATTGACAAGAATCTCAGCCGTGGAACCAGAGTGATGGACACCAAACCCTGAGAAATAATAACTCATTGAGTCAAGTTTGAGCTATCCTGTGGTTAGAGGTGAGCATCCAATCCCAGATTGCAACTACATTGTGTTAGTATATAGGCTTGTTTGTCAGCCTGAGATAGAATTTTGGGTTTGACTTTTTTGATACTCTTATATCTTATACTAATATAGGTGAACAAAGGGATCCCTACTAATGTGTGTAAACAGTGAACAAAGACACTGTGTGTTGCATTTCCCATGACCAGATGGGTTTTTTAGTACAATGAGAAAAGATAAGGGATAGAGCTAAAGTATTACAGGGTATGGGGGAGTGTAGTATATGAGCATATACTGGAAGGCTACCTGACTCCTCTTTCAAGTCAAGGTCAAGCAACCAGTCGGGAGGGGCAAGGGGCCATTCTCCAAATCTACAGGGGATCTGCTGGCAGAGACTTTGAGTTTTGTAGTGGATAAAAGGACGGCCTGTGACCGAACGGTTGATCTGATCCTCGGTTGTATAAGCAGGAGAATCTCAAGTGGGAGAAGGGAGAACATAATCTATATTTGACACCGCTGCAACTGCTAATTGTCCAGTTTTGGTGTCCACAATTCAAGAAGGATGCCGAGAAATTGGAGCAGGTTCAGAGGAAGCCAAGAGAATGATTAAGGATTAGAAAACCTACCTTAGGCCTGACTTATATTTAAAGTTTAGATTGACATAGATACATTGCTCAGGGGTGGAAAAATCCTTCCCATTGCAGCAAGCTACATCTACACTACAGGGTTAGCATGGCATATCTACGATGCCATAGCTGTGCCTCGGTAGTACCCATTGTGCAGACAAGCCCGTAGAGTGCGAGACTGCAGGAGCTCAATTGATTTAGCTTAACAGAGAGAAGGTGAAAGGGTGACTCAATCACGGTCTATAAGGACCTCCACAGGGAACAGAAATTTAGCTGACAGTCTGGCAGATCTGCTCTAGCAATTATCTAGCAGACCAAGGTGTTACAAGGTGTTAAAGGTTAAAACTAGACAAATTCAGGCTGGAAAAAGGTGTAAATTTTAACTGCAAAGGTGTTAAATTTTAACTCCATTGCTGACCTAGGGCTGGGGTGGCTTCTCCATCACTGACAACTTTTAAATCAAGATTGGATGTTTCTTTAAAAGGTCTCCTCTAGTTCAAACAGACATTGATTCAGGGAAGTCCCAAGACCTGTGTTATACAGCAGGACAGATTATCACAATGGTCCCTTCTTGTCTTAAAATCTGTGCACCTGTGAATAAGGGGGGAGCGAGGCATTGGCTGGCATGTCAGACTGGCTGAGACGCCGTGGTTGCAGGGGGCAACCTGTCTCATCTAGCCCCACTGCTTGCAGGTGTTCCTGGGTTAAGTGAAACATGCTTAAACTGGCAAGGAAAGGCTACATGTAATTAAGACAATATGATTTAGTTGGGGTTTGGACCTGCTTTAAGCAGGGGGTTGGACTAGATGACCTCCTGAGGTCCCTTCCAACCCTGATATTCTATGAGTCTATAACTCTAGCCTTAGTTCCATCTATATGGGCTTGGCTCTTTGAGTTCTTCTTCTCCATTTCAGTCTGTCTTGTGCCAGTTCCTTGGAAACTCAGCTAATCAGATCCTTTTCTATGACATTTATCCATCTAGTTTTGGCTCTTGCCCTCCACTTCTAAATTTGACACCCTACATATTCTTCCAATCTTCTCTTCACACTTCCAAACCAACTAAGCCGGGATTCCCTCAGCCTTTCGATAATCGGTACCAGCTTTGCACTTCCAAGCATGGTCCATCCTTGTGACTCCAAGGATCCATCTTAATATTTTCATTTCTGTTGTATTCTTGCCAGCAAGGTAAAAAAGTATGGATTGGATGAATTGACTATAAAGGGGATAGAAAGCTGGCTATATGGTTGGGCTCAAAGGGTAGTGATCAATGGCTCGGTGTCTAGTCGGCAGACGGTATCAAGCAGAGTGCCCCAGGGATCTGTCCTGGGGGTGGTTTTGTTCAACATCTTAATTAATGATCTGGATGATGGGATGGATTTCACCCTCAGCAAGTTCATGGATGACACTAAACTGGGAGGAGTGGTAGATATGCTGGAGGGTAGGGATAGGGTCCAGAGTGACCTAGACAAATTGGAGCATTGGGCCATAAGAAATCTGATGAGGTTCAACAAAGTCAAGTGCAAAGTCCTTCACTTAGCATGGAAGAATCCCATGCACTGCTACAGGCTGGGGACTGATTGGCTAAGCGGCAGTTCTGCAGAAAAGGACCTGGGGATTACAGTGGATGAGAAACTGGATATGAGTCAGCAGTGTGCCCTTGTTGCCAAGAAGGCTAATGGCATATTGGGCTGCATTAGTAGGAGCATTGGGAGCAGATCGAGGAAAGTGATTATTTCCCTCTATTCGGCACCAGTGAGGCTACATCTAGAGTATTGCATCCAGTTTTGGGGCCCCCACTACAGAAAGGATGTGGACAAATTGGATAGAGTCCAGTGGAGGGCAACGAAAATGATTAGGGGGCTGGGGCACATGACTTACGAGGAGCGGGTGAGGGAACTGGGATTATTTAGTCTGCAGAAGAGAAGAGTGAGGGGAAATTTGATAGCAGCCTTCAACTGGGGGAGGTCTAGGTTGGATATTAGGAAAAACTTTTTCACTAGGAGGGTGGTGAAGCACTGGAATGGGTTACCTAGGGAGGTGGTGGAATCTCCATCCTTAGAGGCTTTTAAGGCCCAGTTTGACAAAGCCCTAACTGGAATGATTTAGTTGGGGACTGGTCCTGCTTTGAGCAGGGGATTGGACTAGATGACCTCCTGAGGTCTCTTCCAACCCTAATCTTCTATGATTCTATGATTCTATTCAAGATCTGCCCAGTGTTTTCCTCAATCCCCACCATTCAGAGCCAAATATGTAGAAAGAATAGTAAATATCGCAGGTGACCAGCTTGGCTTAACAGTGAAATCCTTGCTGATCTTAAACACAAAAAAGAAGCTTACAAGAAGTGGAAGATTGGACAAATGACCAAGGAAGAGTATCAAAATATTGCTCAGGCATGCAGGAGTGAAATCAGGAAGGCCAAATCACACTTGCAGTTGCAGCTAGCAAGGGATGTTAAGAGTAACAAGAAGGGTTTCTTCAGGTATGTTAGCAACAAGCAGAAGGTCAGGGAAAGTGTGGGCCCCTTACTGAATGGGGGAGGCAACCTAGTGACAGAGGATGTGGAAAAAGCTAATGTACTCAATGCTTTTTTTGCCTCTTTCTTCATGAACAAAGTCAGCTCCCAGACTGCTGCACTGGGCAGCATAGTATGGGGAAAAGGTGACCAGCCCTCTCTGGAGAAAGAAGTGGTTCGGGATTATTTAGAAAAGCTGGATGAGCACAAGTCCATGGGGCCAGATGCGCTGCATCCAAGCATGCTAAAGAAGTTGATGGATGTGATTGCAGAGCCATTGGCCATTATCTTTGAAAACTCATGGCGAGCAGGGGAGGTCCCGGATGACTGGAAAAAGGCTAATGTAGTGTCCAACTTTAAAAAAGGGAAGAAGGAAGATCTGGGGAACTACAGGCCGGTCAGCCTCACCTCAGTCCCTGGAAAAATCATGGAGCAGGTCCTCAAGGAATCAATTTTGAAGCACTTAGAGGAGAGGAAAGTGATCAGGAACAGTCAGCATGGATTCACCAAGGGCAAGTCATGCCTGACTAACCTAATTGCCTTCTACGATGAGATAACTGGCTCTGTGGATGAGGGCAAAGCACTGGACGTGTTATTGCTTGACTTTAGCAAAGCTTTTGATCCGGTCTCCCGCAGTAGTCTTGCCAGCAAGTTAAAGAAGTATGGGCTGGATGAATGGACTATAAGGTGGATAGAAAGCTGGCTAGATCCTCGGGCTCAACGGGTAGTGATCAATGGCTCCATGTCTAGTTGGCTGCCGTTATCAAGCAGAGTGCCCCAAGGGTTGGTCCTGGAGCCGGTTTTGTTCAATATCTTCATTAACGATCTGGAGGTTGGCGTGGATTGCACCCTCAGCAAGTTTGCAGATTACACTAAACTGGGAGGAGTGATAGATATGCTAGAGGATAGGGATAGGATACAGAGGGACCTAGACAAATTAGAGGATTGGGCCAAAAGAAATCTGATGAGGTTCAACAAGGACAAGTGCAGAGTTCTGCACTTAGGACGGAAGAATGCCATGCACCCCTACAGACTAGGGACCGAGTGGCTAGGCAGCACTTCTGCAGAAAAGGGCCTGGGGTTACAGAGGACGAGAAGCTGGATATGAGTCAACAGTGTGCTCTTANAGCAGGGGAGGTCCCGGATGACTGGAAAAAGGCTAATGTAGTGTCCAACTTTAAAAAAGGGAAGAAGGAAGATCTGGGGAACTACAGGCCGGTCAGCCTCACCTCAGTCCCTGGAAAAATCATGGAGCAGGTCCTCAAGGAATCAATTTTGAAGCACTTAGAGGAGAGGAAAGTGATCAGGAACAGTCAGCATGGATTCACCAAGGGCAAGTCATGCCTGACTAACCTAATTGCCTTCTACGATGAGATAACTGGCTCTGTGGATGAGGGCAAAGCACTGGACGTGTTATTGCTTGACTTTAGCAAAGCTTTTGATCCGGTCTCCCGCAGTAGTCTTGCCAGCAAGTTAAAGAAGTATGGGCTGGATGAATGGACTATAAGGTGGATAGAAAGCTGGCTAGATCCTCGGGCTCAACGGGTAGTGATCAATGGCTCCATGTCTAGTTGGCTGCCGTTATCAAGCAGAGTGCCCCAAGGGTTGGTCCTGGAGCCGGTTTTGTTCAATATCTTCATTAACGATCTGGAGGTTGGCGTGGATTGCACCCTCAGCAAGTTTGCAGATTACACTAAACTGGGAGGAGTGATAGATATGCTAGAGGATAGGGATAGGATACAGAGGGACCTAGACAAATTAGAGGATTGGGCCAAAAGAAATCTGATGAGGTTCAACAAGGACAAGTGCAGAGTTCTGCACTTAGGACGGAAGAATGCCATGCACCCCTACAGACTAGGGACCGAGTGGCTAGGCAGCACTTCTGCAGAAAAGGGCCTGGGGTTACAGAGGACGAGAAGCTGGATATGAGTCAACAGTGTGCTCTTATTGCCAAGAAGGCTAACAGCATTTTGGGCTGTATAAGTAGGAGCATTGTCAGCAGATCGAGGGACGTGATCATTCCCCTCTATTCGGCATTGGTGAGGCCTCATCTGGACTATTGGAAAGAGTCCAGCGGAGGGCAACAAAAATGATTAGGGTGCTGGAGCACATGACTTATGAGGAGAGGCTGAGGGAACTGGGATTATTTAGTCTGCAGAAGAGACGAATGAGGGCGGATTTGATAGCTGCTTTCAACTACCTGAAAGGGGGTTCCAAAGGGGATGGATCTAGACTGTTCTCAGTGGTAGCAGATGACAGAACAAGGAGTAATGGTCTCAAGTTGCAGCGTGGGAGGTTTAGGTTGGATATTAGGAAAAACTTTTTCATTAAGAGGGTGGTGAAGCACTGGAATGGGTTACCTAGGAAGGTGGTGGAATCTCCTTCCTTAGAGGTTTTTAAGGTCAGGCTTGACAAAGCCCTGGCTGGGATGATTTAGTTGGGGATTTGTCCTGATTTGAGCAGGGGGTTGGACTAGATGAACGCCTGAGGTCCCTTCCAACCCTGATATTCTATTATTCTATGATATGAAAGTGTAGGCCTTATTACTGTCTTGTAGATCTTGCTTCTCAATTTGATAGGCATTCTCCTATTGCAGATTGCTCTGCTTAGTTCTCTCCATTTAGTCCATGACCATGCCTTTCCCTTTCTGCTTATAAGTTCATTGTTGAGTTCATCATTATTCTGTATGATCAAACCTAGGTACTTGAACTTCTGTACCTTTGATAATGGCTGTCAGCAAATAACTTATTTTCTGGTTCACTGGCAGGGCCAAAAACTATGAGGAAAAATAAATCATTTTTGGTGCAACTGAATCAAAAATTATGAAAATTTTCAGTTAATCAAAAAAAATCCCCTTTAGGGTCAAATGAGACATGACTAGGAAGTTCCACTGCGAACGAGAATGAATAGCCGTTGGGCCCAGGACAACGAGGGAGGGTGGTTCTATAGCTTGTGGTTAAGGCCCTCACCTAGGAAGTAGAAGGTCCAAGTTCAAATCCCTTCTCTTTCCCCACCAAGGTTGTTGAAGTTGTCATAAGACTGGAAAGCATCTTGAGAGGTCATTTAGTCCAGTCCTCTGCACTCATGGCAGGACTAAGTATTATCTAGACCATTCCTGACAGGTGTTTGTCTAACCTGCTCTTAAAAATCTCCAGTGATGGAGATTCCACAACCTCCCTGGGCAATTTGTTCCAGTGCTTAACCACCCTGACAGGAAGTTTTTTCCTAATGTCTAACCTAAACCCCCCTTGCTGCAATTTAAGCCCATTGCTTCTTGTCCTCTCCTCAGAGCTTAAGAAGAACATTTTTCTCCCTCCTCCTTGTAACAACCTTTTATATACTTGAAAGTTGAATTTGATACATTTTTATGGGAAGTTTTGGTTTCAACACATTTCACTGAAAAATTCCCAACCATCTCTAGGACTATGGTGGCCAACTTGTTGGGTACCTAATTTGCTTAGCATGCTGTGAAAATCACAGCCTGAATATGTGATAAATTCATGTTAGAGAGCGGATTCTCAGCTTTGGACTGTGCATAATTTAATCACATTTTCAGTTTCTCCCACTCACAGTGTTTTTAGCCATTATTATTATTGTCATAATACTAATACATTGTCCACTGGGAGATTTTTGTATTTTAGAACTTGGTAATAATGTGAAATAACCATAGAGATACATTGATAGATTCATAGATCTGAAGGACAGAAAGGACAGTTAGATATAGCCTCACCTAATCTGACCACCACGCCTAGACTTATGGTGTCAAACACTTCTCAGAAATGGTGTCCCACACTTGGACAAAATTTGTCCTGGTTTAGTATGTCAGGAGATGAAATATGAGGCTACATGAACCAAATTCTGTATGTGAGTCTAGATAGCCATCCAGTACTCAGAACCTTGACCATCATAACAAATCCCTTGTCTGAGCTGAGAGAGGATGATAGGTTGTTAAACCTGCTGAGGAAAGCCTATCAATACTTTTTTTGTAAGCTGAGTCAAAATTCAAGCTCTATTATTGAACCATCAGCTTCAGTGTCCCCACCTGTATGGCACAATAGGATGGAGTAAAATTTAAATATGTTTTGTCTGATCAAATTCAAGAGCTATTTCTCTCTTCTTCTTTTTCCCCCCTAGACACATTCCATGGCAAACAGAGAACAGGGAAATGAAACAGCTGTCACACAGTTCATCTTCCTAGGGTTTGGGAATATCCCACAACTTCAGATCCTTCTCTTCCTGCTGTTTCTCATGATATATATTGTGACCATGGCCGGGAACATCCTCATTGTGGTGCTAGTTGTGGCTGATCAGCACCTTCACACTCCCATGTACTTCTTCCTTGGGAACTTGTCCTGCTTGGAGACCTTCTACAGCTCCACCATCCTGCCCAGGATGCTGGCCAGTCTCCTGACTGGGGACAGAGCCATTTCTGTCAGTGGCTGTATTGCGCAATTTTATTTTGCCAGTTTCTTTGCAGCTACCGAGTGCTACCTCCTAGCAGTGATGTCTTATGATCGGTATTTAGCGATATGCAAACCTCTGCACTATGCAACGCTTATGAATGGCAGATTCTGCCACCAGCTAGCAGCTGGGTCGTGGATAAATGGATGTCTGGCTATTGCCATCATAACATGCCTTATGTTACAACTACATTTCTGTGGTCCCAATGAAATTGATCATTTCTTCTGTGAATCTACACAAATAATCAATCTCTGCTGTACTGACACCTACCTGATAGAGCTTGTCATTACAATCCTGGTTGTTCTATTCACCCTGCCTCCATTCGCATTAACTGTGGTGTCCTACATTTGTATCATCTCCACTATCCTGAACATCCCTTCCACCACTGGCAGACAGAAGACATTTTCCACCTGCTCCTCACACCTCATTGTGGTGACAATGTTCTATGGGACACTAATGATCGTGTATCTGCTGCCCAAAACCAACACGCTCAGAGACCTCAACAAAGTGTTCTCTGTCTTCTATACAATCCTGACCCCTATGACCAATCCCTTCATATACAGCCTGAGGAACAACAAGGTGAAGGAGGCGCTGAGAAAAATTGTCTGTAAATGTGCAGATTTTACAAGAATTCCCAACTGATTTTTTTTTAAGACTGAAAGGTGATGGATACTCAGGTTCTGTGCAGTGCTTATTTCTTGATAGGTCTTTGGTAGTGTGAGCTTATAACACATGAGGAGGGGCAAAGATTTGATAGTGTAATATCCATCAATACTAAAAACTAAAATAAAAAAAAGAACTGTTTTATTTACTGATCATGGGAAGGCATATTTTAGCTAATTCCCTGCACCCAGCCATAGTGAGAATATAAAGTAAAGTAAGAGTTTAGTCTTGAATTCTCAAATGGTTCTAAGGGAGTTATGAGGCATTGTACAATACTATATGTTATGAAATTCACAGACTTATTTGAACCTATCTGTCACCTCCTGGCTACCAACCCAACATTCCTTAATCTAGGTCAAAGGAATGGTTGGTTGCTGAGGTAGGGAAGTATTTCAAATTTACTATCCTGATTTACAGCAGGACAGTTGCCACAGAAAATCTGTGGTTAAGCCAGTAATTGTAATCAGATCCCCAATGCTCATGACCAGTGACTTCTATACTAGACAGTTCTTCCACCTTTCATGATTATGCCACCCTGAATGTATTCTTTAAACTCTTATGCCTTCTACTGCACAAAATATACTGAACTTGCAAACAAAAGGTAAGGATTAAAAAATAGGTTTTTATTCAGAAGTTAGGAATTGTAGAAAAGTGATAAGAGAAGCAAATGGACACAAGAAGAAATCTCTGGCCAGCAGAGTTCAGAACAATAAGAAGGATGTAACAATATTTCAGGAACAAAAATAATTCTAACAATGATATGCATTCATTACTGGATGGAAATGGTAGAATTATCAATAATTATACAGAAAAGGCAGAAGTGTTCAATAAATATTTCTGTTCTGTATTTGGGAAAAAGCTGATGATATGGTCTCATCATGGTGATTATACAGCTCTTTCCATTCCTCTACTATCTCTGGAGGATGTTAAAGAGACACTACTAAAGTTAAACATTTTTATACCAGCAGGTCCAGATAACTTGCATCCAAAAGTTTTAAAAGAGCTGGGTAATTTTCAATAAGTCTTGGAGCACTGGGGAAATTCCAGAGGTCTGGAAGAAAGCTAAAGTAATGCAGATTTTTAAAAAGGGTAAATGGGACTTCGGTAATTGTAGACCTGTTGGCCTGAGATCGATCTTGGGGAAGACAATGAAGTGACTGATATGGGACTGGATTAATAAAGAATTAAATGAGGCTATTGTAATTAATGCCAATCAACATGGCTTATGGAAAATAGATCCTGTTAAATAACTTAATATCTTTTTTTTTATAAGATTACAAATTTGGTTGATAGAGGTAATAGTGTTGATGTAATATACTTAGATTTCTGTAAGGCATTTGACTGTGTCGCACAACATTTTGATTAAGAAACTAGAATGATATAAAATTAACATGGCACACACTGAATGGATTAAAAACTGTCAACAGATAAGTCTCAAATTGTAATTGTAAATGGGGAATAACCGTTGTGTGGGTTTGTTTCTGCAGAGATTCTGCAGGGATAGGGTCTTGGCCAGTAGTGCCGCCAGCTTTTTCGCCGCCCTAGGCGGCAGAAGGTCCCGGCCCCAAAATGCCGCCCCCGACAGAGGCGGCGGAAGGTCCTGCCCCCGAAATTCCGCCGACAACTGGGGCGCTGGCGCCCCCCAAAAGTTGGTGCCCTAGGCGACCACCTAGGTTGCCTAATGGGTTGCGCCGGCCCTGGTCTTGGCCTTACACTATTTAACTATCAATAACCTGGAAGGAAACTTAAAATCATCACTGATTAAGTTTGCAGATGATCCAAAAATTCAGGGAGTGGTAAATAATGAAGAGGACAGGTCACTGATTCATATCAAACTGGATTGCTTGGTAAAGTGGGCACAAGCAAACAATATGTGTTTTAATATGGCTAACAGCAAATGTATCCATCTAAGAACGAAGAATGCAGGACATACTTACAGGATGGGGGACTCTATCCTGGGAAGCAGTGACTCTGAAAAAGATTTTGAGGGTCATGGTGGATAATCAGCTGAACTTGAGCTCCCAGTAGCACACTGTGGCCAAAAGAGCTATTGCGATCCTGGGGTGCATAAACAGGGGAATCTCGAGTAGGAGCAGAGAGGTTATTTTACCTCTAAATTTGGCACTGATGCAACCCACTGCTGGAATCCTGTGTCCAGTTCTGGTGCTCAATATTCAAGAAATATGATGATAAACTGGACAAGGCTCAGAGAAAAGTCATGATAATAAAAAGATTAGAAAACATGACTTATAATGCTAGACTGAAGGAGCTCAATCTAATTAGCTTAACAAAGAGAAGATTAAGGGATGACTTGATCACATTCTATAAGTATCTACATGGGGAACAAATATGTAATAATGGGCTCTTCAGTCTAGTAGAGAAAGGTCTAACATGAACCAATGGCTGGAAGTTGAAATAAGAAAAATTCAGACTGTAAATACAGCATATATTTTAACAGTGAGGGAAATTAACCATTGGAACAATTTACCAACGTTGTGGTGGATTCTCCATCACTGACCATTTTTAACTCAAGTTTGGATGTTTTTGTAGAAAATCTGCTCTAGGAATGATTTTGGGGAAATTCTATGGCCTGTGTGATACAGGAGGTCAGACTAGATGATCACAATGGTCCCTGCTGGCCTTGGAATATATGACTCTATTCACTGTAATAGCCACTGGATGGCAAAAAGGCAACTGATGACAAAATGACCATATAATGACTACCAGATGGCAGCAGAGAAGAAAGGATGTGTAAAAGGTTGTTATGCTGTTTAATAGGCACTAGGGGATGAGGGGTGGGAATGGGGTGGTTATACTGNTAGGGGCAGCAGAGGGTGGGGGTGGGGAAGGGGCAGCTATACTGTATAATGGGCACTAGGGACAGCAGAGGGTGGGGATGGGGAAGGGGCGGCTTATTGTACCTGCTCCTTCCCTTTGAACTGCTCTGTGCAACTGGCATCAAAAGAGCAGCTTGTGCCCGGCAGTGTCACCTTCTGAGTCCCTTCTCGGTGACCATTTGGCTAACTCCATTTGGTGGTGGTGCCAGGTTGAGGGGAATCAAGATGGAACCTAAATTTGATCAGCTGAATCACCAAAGTTTGGTGGTGACCGCCAAAGATATGGTAGGTGTCCCAACAAGGGTGGAGTGCACGGAATCCATTCCAAGAGGTGTTATCATTAAATACAGAACAAAATTGAAATGCTGATAATCTCTTGTATGTGTACGTTGTTCACTACTCCCATAATAAACAAAACCGATGATGCTAAATTAAACTAATTTGGTGAGAATCATCTTAGAATAGTTAAAAATTATAATTAGCGCTGGTCAACAGTTTTTGGAAGGAATGTTCTTTCCCCCCAGAAAATGGTGTTTAATTGAAATCATGGGAAAATATCAATTTCCATGAAATTTTGCTTTGGAAAAAAATGAAATGAAGTATTTTGATAAACACTCTGTTCAGATCTTATCAGACTGACACATTCGAAGCTTTCATTTTGAAATGACTTTTCTTTTTGGGACTTATTTTATTGCTAAAGTCATGAATAGGACATGTACTTTGCATTATTGGCAGCAGCAAGGATCCTTAGTGCCTTAGCCCCCAGACTGTGAGATATATTATTATACAGCTCCTTCAATCTCTGCTCTTGAAGATGTTCCACTTTGTATTGAATAAGTAGAGAGAATGGACTAGAGAGAGAGAGAGAAAGAGAGTGTGTGTAGGTCAGCATATGAATGACTCTATAGCTTTGTGGTTTGAGCACCCATCCAGGATGCAGAAACCCCAGTTCCAGTCCCTCTGCTCCAATGGATCTATCATTATTTATCTAGAGTGGAACAGCTTCACCCCACAATATCCCATAGCCCACCGGTTAGAGCACTCATTCATGAGATGGCAGAGCCCTTCTGAACACAGGGTGGGCTTGAGCTGGGAGGTCTCCTGTGTGAGTGCCATAACTATGCTAAAAGTTCTCCCCCCGCCCCAGCTCATTGCAAAAAATACCTAGACACCTAACTCCAAGAGAGGGTTCACAGCTAAGAATCCCAAGCAGAGGGAGGTGTCTGCCCGGATGTAGGCACCAAACTTCCTGAGAGGGGCAGGGTTTAGTAAATACCCCTTGTCTTGGCATCTCCCATTGGCTAACTTAGGCAAGTCCCAACCTAGCACGCTGCCTTCTCAGGCCCCTGGCTCTCCCCACGTAGGGTGCCTGGATGCCAAAGTGAGGGTTTTGGGACTCCACTAGTTAGCTAGGCATCTAAAAGTGAGGTGTTGCAACACCTAAGTCTGTTTGTGGATATGAACTCTCTCTCTCCAGAGTGTAACAGGACAAGGACCAGAAGATACTCTCACGGGCGGACATGCTGAAAATAGAGCAGGTTGCAATTTCCCAACAGAATATTTACTGTCACCCCTGTTAGATTGTCCTTTTCCCATACCTATGACTGTGGAATAGATAACATCTCTCAATAATTCCTCTTTTAGCTGTGCCTTAACACATTCTGGAATATCCCCTCCATCCCTGCTCCACAGTTGTCTCACAGCTGAACTGGATTTAGCTCTTTTAATCTTTCCTCCTACATCATGACTAGATGACCTCCTGAGGTCCCTTCCAACCCTGATATTCTATGATCATTTGCCAACTCCCTGATAATCTTCGCGGCTCTTCTTCAGTTTGTCAACATCTTCCTGGTAGCAGAGTGTTTAGCAGTGAACCCAACGCCATTGAAATCAATAGTAAAACTTCCATTGACTTCAATGGGACCAGGCTATACCCATCTTTAAAGGGGAAGTTGCAGCACCAGAGAAGAGAAGAGAAATCCTTGGGATTGAGGAGCTCCAATATGGGCATAAGATCAGTGGTGCTGGAACGCTTTTATAGTGGGGGTGCTGAAGTCCAGCAAAACTATCCCCAAACATTTTACTTTGCCTCCCCCCCCACACCCCAAAGCTGAGGCCGTGTCTCCAGGAAGGGGGGACATGGATAGTGGTAAGGGGGCCAAGGCTGGGACCACGGTGGGGGGCAGGTGTGGGGCCAGTAGCAGATACACGGCTGGGAGTGGAGCCGGCAGATGGGACCCTGCATACATGGCCAGGTGTGGGGCCGGCAGCCCGGCATGCGGGGCCGGAAGCAGAACCCTGGGTGTGGGGCCAGCAGCTGGGACCCAGCATGCACAGCCGGGCGCAGTTCTGGCAGCTGGGACCCCGCGTGCAGGGCCTGGAGTGGAACCCTGGGGCGGGGCCAGCAGCTGGGACCCCGCATGCCTAGCCAACAGCCGGGACCCCGCATAAAACCTGGGGTGCTGCAGCACCCCCACACTTGTTCTTCCTGCGCCTATGCATAAGATCCCAGCTATGGTTTCTCCAGAACCATAGTGATACTATCTCCTTTGTGATCTGGAACCAATGATTCTGGGATTGAGGAACCCATGGCTGAATAGATACCTAGGGATGTGGACTAATGATAAAAGAACCCTAATCTAACCTAATTTTAATGAATAGACCAAAAAAACACTTAATGGAAGATATGTTACATGAAATTGCGTGACACTTCTCTGAAGGCTTTCTTTAACACTTCCATGTGTATTTATTGCACACAAATAATACAGGACTCTCTAAATGCTAATGGCCCAAATGTAAGATCAACAGGCAAAGAAACACAATCGAGTGAGACCTCGACAATTTGAAAACAATGAGCCATTCAAAACATGAAAATTAAACTTTTCATTATTTATAATGACAGCGTAAGGGATCCTTTCTAGGATGGCCACATTTTGCATGTTTCAATTTAATAACTATTTGTTATTGTCAAATAACAGGCTCAAATGAAATTATTTAATCAAAGATTATCAATCAAAGATTAGCACAATGCTATACAGAATAGACCATTGCCCCTGTTGGTGTAACTGGCCTCTATGTCTCTCTCTCCTCTGTAACGGGTGGGATGCCAGTATTTTGCACTACCCAGACCAATTTTAAAAGCCCTCTGTCTTTTATACCGTGTGAGACAAAGAAACTCCTTTTTGGAGGGAAAAATCTTTTCCCGTGTTTAATTTTACCATCTGTTCTGTTTTTCTATTTGCTGATGGAATTTCTTTTATGGTTCTCAGTTTAGCTGACTGGTGAGTGAAAAGGAATCTCTAACCTGGTCATTATTACAAACATCTGTGACAACCAGGGCCAGCTTTAGGCCGATTCCCCCGAATCGGGCCCCACGCCTAAGAGGGCCCCGCGCCCTAAAGAAAAGCGCCTAACTTTTTAATTTTTACTCACCTGGCGGTGGTCCGGGTCTTCGGGGGCACTTCGGCGGTGGGTCCTTCAGTGCCGTGGAAGACCCAGAGCGAGTGAAGGACCCGCCGCCGAAGTGCCGCCGAAGACCCGGACCGCCACCGGGTATTCAAATCGGGCCCCGCACTTCCTAAAGCTGGCCCTGGTGACAACCCACAGTTCTCAGTGAGTTAAAACATCTTTCAGTGGATCATTATTTCCTCCATGACAGAACCCATCTGCAATAACAAATATCCCTCATCAATCACCCAGTTTTCTTTATAACATACTTTTGTAAACACTTGCATTAGTCGAAGGATCTTTTCACTTGATGATTACCTGTTCTGTTCATTCCCTCTGAAGCACCTGTCATTGGCCACTATTGGAAGACAGGATACTGGGCTAGATGGACCTGTGGTCTAACCCAGTATGGCCATTCTTATGTTCTGGACACCTGGACTATATTAGCAAAGACAGGATAAAAAACAAGGTTAAAGATTACACATATTCCATTAGTGAGTTGTTTTTCCTTCACCCATTAGTGCCAATTGAATGATGTGGTGGGTTGCACAGGACCAGAGCTATGCTATCCCTGGTGGTCAACCAGGCCATCTCAAATGAAGATGCAGGGTTGGGTACAGGTGTTGAGGACTTCTTGGTGGCTCTATTTTATTCTGCACCAGTGACCAGTGGAGCAGAGCTGACCAGGTGCAGGGCAAGGACCGGAGAGCAGGCTGCATTATAGCAAAGGGAAGCACAGCTAAGCCTTCAGAAGAATTCAAGCTGAATTAGTGGGCACCTGCTGTAGAACTGTTCCTCCAACTTTTTCTAACTTGGCTGGGAGTTGGAAGCCACAACTACCCTCAGGCACATCCAGAAGTTCTGGGTGAACTTCGGTGTATTAATTAAGTCCTCCCTGCAAGCCAGTGCATATCAAAGTCTGGAGCACATTTCAGTTTATTAATTAAGCACCTCCCTAATCTCCCATGCATCCCAAAGACTTTGAGTACATTTTAGTGTATTAATTAAACCCCCTTCCAACCCTCCAGAATCATTATTTTCCCCATATGCAGCACTATCTATTTTTTCCAGCACAGAGTGTCCTTCAAGACCTGTATGACCTGCTTGTTCCTCAGCGAGTAGATGAAGGGGTTGAGCATGGGAGTGATGACTGTGTTGAGGATGGCCACCCCTTTGGTGATGTCCAGTCCATCACACTGCTTCGGACGGACATACATGAAGATGCAGCTGCCATAGAAGATGCTCAGGACGATGATGTGCGAGGAGCAGGTGGAGAAGGCCTTACGTCGCTCTTTGGCTGAGGGGATGCGGATGACGGTAGCGACAATGTAGGAATAGGAGACTGCGGTGATGGCCAGAGAACCCAGCAGGACAACAGCTGCTACCAGGAAATCCATCGACTCCACCAGGTGTGTGTTGGAGCAGGAGAGGCTGACGAGGGGCCCCAGGTCACAGAAGAAATGGTTGAGGACATTGGGGCCACAGAAGGAGAGCCGGGAGATCATCACGATGAGGCCAATGATGAAGAAGAAGCCACCAAACCAGGAAGAAAGCACCATGAGGGTGCAGACCCTGCCGCTCATGATGGCCATGTAGTGCAGCGGGTAACAGATGGCCACATAGCGGTCCACAGACATGGCTGCCAAGAGGAGGAACTCAGAGACTCCCAGGGAGAGGTAGAAGAAGGCCTGGGCGATGCAGCCGGAGAAGGAGATGGTCTTGTCCTCTGACAGGAAATTGGCCAGCATCTTGGGGACGATGACGCTGGTGAAGCAGATCTCAAGGAAGGAGAAGCTCCTGAGGAAGAAGTACATGGGGGTGCGGAGGCGGTGGTCAGCCCAGGTGATGGCGATGATCACCACATTCCCGGCAAGTGTCAGCAGGTAAATCATCAGGTGCACCAGGAAGAGCAGGAAGCCCAGGTGATGCAGGTGAGGGAACCCCAGCAGGACAAATTCTCTCACGGAGCTCTGGTTGGCCAGCACCATACCTTGTTGCCTTCCAGGAAAGAAGGGAGAGAGCGCCATCAACATCAGCTGGACTAAACTTTGAGATAGTACACAAGGGGAGAGGGGCTGGAATATGGGCCCTGGACACTTTGAGACTTTGATATCTCTGTGACTCAGTTTCTCCCCAATCTAAAAAATTGGGATAATGGTAATTTACTTCCTGTTTTGAGGTATGGGGGGCAATATGGACCAATGAGGGGTTCTGTCACCATTTACCCTGCCACCTGGGTGCCTCATGATGCTTTGCTGCTGTAGCTCCCAGCCTGGGATGCTCACAACCAGCCTACCAGTATGCAGGTCACACCATGAGTGTCTGTGCTTAGACAGCCCTGGTTCAGCAGCTCTGATCCTGGCAGCCTGTCTAAAGCCCCACTCCGGCTTCCACCAGCCATGGTTACATCCAGCGAGGTAACCCCAGGCCTGAATTTTCCCAAAACCACGTGCCCTGAAGTGCCCAGCCCTCTCCTGAGCCGTTCAGAGAAATAATAAGGTGCATTTGTTCCACTAAAGACACAAAATCACATCACAGCTTATTAACACAACTGGGGTAAATGCACCATTCTATTTAAGCACGGCACCGAGTTGGTTTATAGTAACAGTGAAACAAGTTCATCAACAAAGGAAGATGGGATTTTAAGTGAATTCAAGAATAAGAGGTAAAGTTAGAAAGGGTTACCAGGAAATAAAAGTGAAAACATGCATCTAAAAGTCTAAAACTTAATCTAGCAAGGTACAGGCTGTGTTCAATATGGTTTCTCTCACCAATCATTCTTCTTCCCAGCCATGGCTGACATTCCCTCAGCCAGGACCTTCCAAAGACGTACAATGAGAATGTCTGTAAGATGATGAGTTAATATTTATATTTTTTCCTTCATTTTAAAAAAGTAGATATTTCCACAGGAATGACCAGGTCAGGTTCCATCATCTGGTATAATAATAACATGCCATTGCTGTTAGATAGATAGATAGATAGATAGATAGATAGATAGATAGATAGATAGATAGATAGATAGATAGATAGATAGATAGATAGATAGATAGATAGATAGATAGATAGATAGATAGATATGCATAGAGAGGTACAGAGACAGATTCAGTGACAGTACCATGCATGTTCTCACCACTTTTAGATGTCGACAGATAACTGAGGAAATAATCTGGCATCTACATTCCTAACAACAACAATCTAAATAAATAAAAGGGAAATCACAATGTAACATATGGAACATATTATTATTGACAATTTAGCTTTGAAGATATATTTTCCAAACACAAGCCCTACCTGCTAAAAAACCTATGATCTATTTCACGCATACACCACAAACACACACACAAAATAAATAGATACATTAAATAAAATGATCTATTTCACACACAAATAAATAAATAAATAAATAAATAAAATGATCTATTTCACACACACACACACACACACACACACACACACACACACACACACACAAATAAATAAACTGATAACCTAGGAATCCTTGCCGGTGGGAGACTCATCTTCAGATATCACTCAGAAATAGGCATCTCACTAAAGCTCTTAACAAAATAAGCTGGGAATATTTTCAGTAGCTGACTTTACCCAGCTTGCTCCTTATTCTGTCCCAGAAAAGAAAAACACCTGGAACACTGGAGGATATATACCAGGTAATACATCTCATGGAGAAATAATTGTTTTAAATGAAATGAAAACAGCTAACTTCTCAGGAAGTTGAGACTGTAAAGTGGACCTCTTGGGGCTCATTAACTGTAGAGTTGGCTTCTGATAGGGTAAAATTTAACTTGCCAAGAACAATTTTCTCCAGCCCACAAACTCTCCAAACTTTCTTTGTAATGAAGAAAGGAGGGGCTGATGAAGACTGCAAGAGTTCTGGTGCAGATACTCCTCAGATTCATTGGGAGGAGTTTGGGCAATTCACTTAAGGGGCAATTTATACCTTTAAAAAGCTGGACCTCTGTGGAGCACTTATGAAATAAACATGCATTTGTGTAAATTTATTAGATAGATAGTGTGACGGTACCTCCCATAAGGCTTTGTGGGAATATGACATAACTGGAATATGTTTTGTGCTGCCTGTGCCAGGTACATATCTATGTAAAGGTCCTGATCTACTAGTTATGTTCACCCTAGTTGTATGCAGGCACCATTTGTGTGTTCAAGGTTATGAACATTGGCTGTGTAATTGCTTGATTCCTAAGGGGCCTCAGTTAGAACATTTGGTGACTTCTGGGGAAAGGAATGTGCAAATTAGGTGTTCAGTCAGGGGGCACTTAACAGACAAAAGAGCTTGGAAGATTCCAATCCACATCAGAAGTCTACCTGAGGACGTTCAAGGCAGCATGTGGGTAATGGCTGCTACCTGCAGTCCTGAGTCATGCATGGGCATGTGACCTGCCCATGTGATTTTCGAATCTCCATTCTGTGACAGGATTCTACAGAGGGAGAGGAGGGGGTCTCCACCCACAAGAGACAGTCTATTTAAACCTGTGGGAGACCCCTCCATTTTGTCTTCAGCTGGCTAAAGAAGGAGCCTCTCCACCCCCACAGGACACTTGAAGGAAACTGAAAACTACAGGGGGTGTGAGTGATTGCTGGACCCAGGCTAAAAGAAGATTAGCCTGTAAAAGAGAACATTTTGGAACTGGTGAGGATCTTATCTGTATTTAGTGCAATTAGACATAGATTTGCGTATTTTATTTTATTTTGCTTGGTAACTTCTTTTGTTCTGTCTGTTACTACTTGAAATCACTTAAATCCTACTATCTGTATTTAATAAAATCACTTTCTACTTATTAATTAACTCAGAGTATGTATTAATACCTGGGGGAGCAAACAGCTGTGCATATCTCTCTATCAGTGTTATAGAGGGCGAACAATTTATGAGTTTACTCTGTATAAAGCTTATACAGGGTAAAACGGATTTATCTGGGTTTAGACCCCATTGGGAATTGGGCATCTGAGTGTTAAAGGCAAGCAGACTTCTGTGAGCTGTTCTCAGGTAACCCTGCAGCTTTGGGATAGGTGGTTCAGACTCTGGTCTGTGTCTGGAGCAGATAGGTGTGTCTGGCTATCAGCAAGACTTTGAGTGCTGGAACTACCTGTAGCTGGCAGGGGAGAATAGAACCAGAGGTAGCCTTTGCACATCAGCTGGCAGCTCCCAAGGGGGTTTCTGTGAACCAACCCGTCACAGTGGCGTAGTCGAACAGGATCTGTGCACAGCTGATTGCTTTGAGATACTGGTAGTGATTTTAAGTGAGTTTTAAGTGTGGTGGCTGGAGAACAGACAAAGTGGTTACTGGTTTGTTATTTTCTGTTTGCTTATTTCGGGAAAGGGAAGTAGGGACAGAAAAGGAAGCAAAATAAGTAAGAAGGAAGATCAGAAGACTGTGAGAGTCTCTGTTAACTAAGAATCTCCTGAGCTGAGTCTATCCCAGTTTCAGTGAACTGCAGAGGGGTGTGGCCCAGCAGAAGAAAGCAGGAAGATGCCTACTAGTGAGACAGCTACCAAGCTCGAATTGGCTAGGTTGGAAGCAACAGAGAGAGAGAATGAACATAAGAGACGGGTAGAGCTAAGACAATTAGAAATTAGTGCTGTGGAGGCAGAAAAAGTGAGGGAAGAGGCTGCCCACAAGAGAGCTATGGAGGCAGAGGAAACTGCCCACAAGAGAGCTATGGAGGTAGAGGAAACTGCCCACAAGAGAGCTATGGAGATGGAGGCAGCGAGGGAAGAGGCTGCCCACAAGAGAGCTATGGAGGCCCAGAGGGAGGCCCAGAAACATGAACTGGCTGTTCTGGGGTTGAAGAGACAAAATCCTTCACCTGCTGGCTCCACTTCCCCAAAAATCCACAAATGGGAGCGACTGTGCCCACAGTATGATGAGTCCAGCGATATTGCCGAGTATTTCATCACCTTTGAGAGACTGTGCACCCTCCATGCCATCCCTGAAGATCAGAAACTGACCACATTAATAGCAAAATTGACTGGCAGAGCTCTGGACATATTCAATAAGATGCCTATTGATGATGCTTCAGACTATGGTAAATTTAAGGAACTGGTTTTGAAACAGTTTCAGGTTACACCTGAAACCTATAGGGTTAAATTCAGGAGTCTTAAGAGGGGATCTGGATTAAGTAATCTGGCTTATGCCAATGAAATGAGAGATTTGGTAGATAAGTGGGTGCGGGGGAAAGGTGTTACAAGCTTCGAAGGGATGTGTGATCTGGTTACTCAGGAACAATTCCTGAATATGTGCAGTGATGATGTGAAACAGTATGTGTGGGACAAAAAGGTAAATGCACTGGGTGAATTAGCTGGGTATGCAGACTCTTATGAGCAAGCACAAGCTGCAATCAAACATAAACCACAGGCAGAGGGGTATAAGGGTGGGGGAAAGCAGAATCACCGTTTTATCCCTGGGTCTGGGAAAAAAGAGGCTGGGCGGTCACCTCCCCATTCCCCTGGTACTCGTCCCAAATTTCCTGTGCAAGCAGAGGAGCCCAGGAGGTGCTATCATTGTAAGTCCACTGAGCACCTGAGGAATAAGTGTCCCTTGCTGAGTGAAAACAGGCAGCAAGTTACACAGGAAGCTGCAGCTTCTCAGAGCCAGGCTGTGGCCTCTTTCCACACAGGATTTGTAAAGCTTGCTTCCACACAACCAAGCAATAAGCATATGCATGCTGTCGAAATTAATGGAGAGGTGGTTATGGGATTAAGGGACACGGGTGCAGAAATTTCTGTGATCAGGAGGGACCTGATTCAGGAGAAGGATTTGTTGCCAGGTAAAATGGCAGAATTAGAGCTGGTTGGGGGTTACAAAGTCCTTGCACCTTTAGCTAAAGTTCACATGCAAACTCGGGATTTGCAGGCTGAACTGACAGTTGCAACGGTGGCACACAATTTTGCACCGTTTCTACTGGGAAATGATTTCTTTAATGTGGCAGAATCTGTCCCAGGGTTGGTTAGCAGGGAGAAGGAATCTTGTGCTAAAAGCCCCGGAGGGGAGGGTGAAGTCACATGGACTGCTGGGGGAATAGGAGAGTGTCTCTTAGATTCCTCTGCAGCAGTACAGGGAGCAGCTGCGGGGGCAGGGATGGTTGTAGCCAGTTCCTGTGGCCCCAGGGCTCAAGGGAAGTTCCAGAGGGAGGGGCTGGACGAAGCCAGCTCCTGTCCCGTAATCATCTCCCTGGGGGAGGGGGATGTACCACCTGGTAACAGGGGGGTCACCCCAGCTGCTGACTGCCAGGAAGTTGCAGGTCAACAGGGGGCAGGGCCCGCCCTGGGGTGCACAGAGACGTGTGTCCCGAAGGTGGAAGTTGGGGTCTTGGTAACTGCTGCGGTGGGAACAGACCCCAAAGACTCTGTAGCTGGGTGCCAGCCCAACCCGAGTGAAAGGGGGGGGATTTTGCTGGCCAGTGAAAGGTCTGTCATGGCTGGTAGCTGTGAGCCCACAGCTGGAGCAGGGTCACCTTCCCTTTTGGGGGACACAGGAGTGTCTGACCCAGAGGGGAGCCCAGAGAGGGAAGCCCAGATGGAAGGTGAGGGGGGGCCAGAGAGTCTGCCCACCTTTTGTAGGGAGGGACTTTCCCAAGAGGAGGGTGAAAAGCCTGCATTTAAAATGCCAGCTCCCTCTCTTGTAGATCAGGTTTTAAGGGAAACCTGGGGGTCAAGTCTCCCGGAGGGGGGGGCCCATCCAGCTGACCTGTTGGAAACAGAAAGTGAGGTGCCCAAAGGGGTACAGAGCACCCCATTGAAAAAGGCTGTTCTTACCCCACTTGTAAGAGATGAAACTCTCTCTCCTAGACAGGGGGGGGGAAATCTCTGCATGAGTGAAACTCTACCAGGGGGCGGGGTCCAGCTCAGAGGAATTCTAGAGGGAGAGGCCGAGGGCAGGCATGGTTGTAGTACACCCTTTCCTGGCAAAAGACCCAAACACATGCCTGAATTAGCAGCTTTCCCCACAGAGGCTGAAGATTCTGAATCAGAGTGTCTTCCAGAAGGCACAGAGAACTGGGAAAATGCAATAGATGCTAAACAGGTCAAATTGAGTGAACAAAACCTGTCCACCGTAGATTTGCTGTTAACCTTGTGTCTTTTGCTGATTCACCTCTGGGATAAAACAAAAGAATTCATACTAGTGGTAAACCCTCTAAAAACATGGAACATACCTGATTTATGGAGAAAACTGTTGTACATGCTAGGGATGGTAACAAGACAGCCCCACAAGCATGTTGCTTTGCAGCCTATACCTGTAAATAGACTGGAAGCTTGGCACAGCAGCAAAAGCATAACAGGCCCATGCTGCTGTGTAGAAGGGGAAACTGAGGCACACCGCCTCATGGCCTTGGTGGTTAAAGGTCAAGACACCTCCACTTTAACAGGTATTGCTGTCTGCATTCTGTTAATGCTACACCCCAACCTGTTTTCAGGCATCTGGGGATCAGGAACCTCAAAATGGGCTAAAACCCCTAGAACTGACATATGGTTTCAAGGTACTGAAAAGAAGTGTGATCAAAGACAAACAGGAATTTTACGGGTACTGCCTCCGCCATGGACAGTGTCCAAGTCTCTGGCAGTAAGTTCAGGGGGAGGGTGTGACGGTACCTCCCATAAGGCTTTGTGGGAATATGACATAACTGGAATATGTTTTGTGCTGCCTGTGCCAGGTACATATCTATGTAAAGGTTATGATCTACTAGTTATGTTCACCCTAGTTGTATGCAGGCACCATTTGTGTGTTCAAAGTTATGAACATGGGCTGTGTAATTGCTTGATTCCTAAGGGGCCTCAGTTAGAACATTTGGTGACTTCTGGGGAAAGGAATGTGCAAATTAGGTGTTCAGTCAGGGGGCACTTAACAGACAAAAGAGCTTGGAAGATTCCAATCCACATCAGAAGTCTACCTGAGGACGTTCAAGGCAGCATGTGGGTAATGGCTGCTACCTGCAGTCCTGAGTCATGCATGGGCATGTGACCTGCCCATGTGATTTTCGAATCTCCATTCTGTGACAGGATTCTACAGAGGGAGAGGAGGGGGTCTCCACCCACAAGAGACAGTCTATTTAAACCTGTGGGAGACCCCTCCATTTTGTCTTCAGCTGGCTAAAGAAGGAGCCTCTCCACCCCCACAGGACACTTGAAGGAAACTGAAAACTACAGGGGGTGTGAGTGATTGCTGGACCCAGGCTAAAAGAAGATTAGCCTGTAAAAGGGAACATTTTGGAACTGGTGAGGATCTTATCTGTATTTAGTGCAATTAGACATAGATTTGCGTATTTTATTTTATTTTGCTTGGTAACTTCTTTTGTTCTGTCTGTTACTACTTGAAATCACTTAAATCCTACTATCTGTATTTAATAAAATCACTTTCTACTTATTAATTAACTCAGAGTATGTATTAATACCTGGGGGAGCAAACAGCTGTGCATATCTCTCTATCAGTGTTATAGAGGGCGAACAATTTATGAGTTTACTCTGTATAAAGCTTATACAGGGTAAAACGGATTTATCTGGGTTTAGACCCCATTGGGAATTGGGCATCTGAGTGTTAAAGGCAAGCAGACTTCTGTGAGCTGTTCTCAGGTAAACCTGCAGCTTTGGGACAGGTGGTTCAGACTCTGGTCTGTGTCTGGAGCAGATAGGTGTGTCTGGCTGTCAGCAAGACTTTGAGTGCTGGAACCACCAGTAGCTGGCAGGGGAGAATAGAACCAGAGGTAGCCTTTGCACATCAGCTGGCAGCTCCCAAGGGGGTTTCTGTGAACCAACCCGTCACAGATAGATAGATAGATAGATAGATAGATAGATACTGGATTTTCTGAAAGTTCTGGGGACCTGACCTGTGGAATTCAAGCACTTTTAAGGCATTTGAAGTTGGGATCCCCAAATCACTAGTCCCTCATGAATATCTTAGCCCAGTTTGGTTTCTAGGACCATGGGCCAGTCTCATTGGTACATTCTGACTGTTCCATTCTAGTAATGGAAATTAAGTGTGGAATTGATTTAAGTGTTTTCTGGCTACTTTATGTCAGCAGATCAGCCAGAACCCAATGTCCTGATTTTTGGAAAGTGTCAAAACATTTGCTTGGTTTTGAACCTCCCCAATTCCAGATTGAAACATCCTTGCAGCCCCTCTCTCCATGATGGGCTGAGTGATCTGTGTCCCTTTGGGGAGGTCAGAACAAGTTTAATATTGAAACATGGCAGCTAGTTTGTCTCAAAAATCCCCACTCAACTCCATGTCTCAGTGCAACCTTGGAGACATTGCTGTCCCTCCATGTTAAGGGGCTGAATTAAAATCTCCAATCTGAATTCTGGGGAAACTGGGATCTGGATTTTGCCTCCTGGGTCCATCTCTACTGAAAACCGAAGTGAGGAGATTACATTAAAACATTCAGATCTTCTTCTTCTTCCTCTCTCTCTCTTCCTTTTCTTCTCCTGATGGTCTGTGTTCACTCAAATCACCGGCAGAATACCTGACCACAGAACTGAGATGTTAGAAATGGTCAGATTTTTTTTAAGTCTTACTAAATATATTAAAGAATGAAAACCCAGAGTTCAGGTTGCTTTGAATCTTTGGGGCTTGTGTTATTTCTACCTTGTGATTATTCAGATAGCAGTTCAGTGCATCATCGTTGGGAAGAAAATCTTGAAAAGGTGTAAACAATATAGTGGCCTCTGCCTGAGTTTGCAGAGATCCTGAACTGTTCGCTCCCAGATGGTGACATTTTGGTTTTAAATTTTTAAAAAGCAGGAGGGAGCGTGGGAAATCATGCTCCTTCAGTTGTACCACATGCTCATCTCTCTCTCCTTACTAGCATTCCTTCATGCTGATGAATGGCTTTTGTCTTTTTCAACTTTATTTTTTAATTGAAACACATATGTAAATATGGTTTCTCTATAGTAAGATTTCCCTCTGTGCTTTAAATAAAATTTCACTGTAAACTCCCGCAGTTGAGGATTTTTATATTCTACCCTGCCATCTAAAACTTCCTTTACAGTTTACAAGCAGAAAAATGTTTGTTTGATTATGTTGTATTTTTTTTGTAGGCGTCACTTTAAAATTAAGCTAATGCTATTATTTGAAAGGCTAGGGTAATGTATATTAAACATTTTTTGTTTAGCTATATCTTTACAAAATATTGATTTGATTGTAAAGACAGGAGTTTTTGTTATGTTACAGGATTTTTCATCTCAGTCAAAAAAGACCAATACTGTTTTTTCATTCATGTTCAACTTTTAAAAGTTTGTTTGTTAAAACTGACTTGATTTAACAGCATTTAGGTTTTTAAAAAGTTAGGGAGAAGTAGCCTGCACATGTCTTGTAAAAATGTTATCAACTGTTTTATAGAAGCTGGTTTCTCTTTTAAATTAACCTGCGTGTGTGTGTTTTGCATGAAGTGTGTAATTCTAAAGCTTTCTTTAGTGTTTACAATGAATACGATTTTAGAGCTGTTTTCCTTTAGGTAAAACTTTAAAAACCAAGCTAACACTAATTTTTTTAAGACTGGCTGTCATAAACATACAGCTAAGGGTAGCATAAAATCCCTCTTTACCCTGTAAGGGGTTAATTCCTCTTTTACCTGTGAAGGGTTAAGAAGCTCAGATAACCTGGTTGGCACCTGACCAAAAGGACCAATAAGGGGAGAAGCTACTTTCAAATCTGGGGGGCGGGAAACAGTCTTTGTCTGTCTGTTCTGTGGGCTGATCAAGGAAGCAAGCAATCCAGCTCCTATAATGTTAGTAAGTATTTAGCAAGGAAATGTGTTAGTTTACTTTTATTTTGGCTTGTGTTTTCCTTTGGGTAAGAGGGAGGTTTATGCCGGGTTTTGTAACTTTAAGGTTTTGCCTAGAGGGGACATCCTCTGTGTTCTTGAGTCTTTTGTTATTCTGTAAAGTACTTACCATCCCGATTTTACAGAGGTAATTCTTTTACCTTTTCTTTAATTAAAATTCTTCTTTTAAGAACTTGATTGATTCTTCATTGTTTTAAGATCCAAGGGTTTGGGTCTGTGTTCACCTGTACCAATTGGTGAGGATATTATTCTCAAGCCTCCCCAGGAAAGGGGGTGTAGGAGCTTGGGGGATTATACTCAAGCCTGCCCAGGAAAAGGGGTGTAGGGGCTTGGGGGGATATTTGGGGAAGGTAGGGCTCCAAGTGGCCCTTCCTAAATGTTTGTTTAAATCACTTGGTGGTGGCAGCGTTACTTAATCCAAGGTATAAGAGAGAAATTGTGCCTTGGGGAGTTTTTAACCTAAGCTGGTAAAAATAAGCTTAGGGGGTCTTTCATGCGGGTCCCTACGTCTGTACCCTAGAGTTCAGAGTGGGGAAGGAACCTTGACACTGGCATATTTCTACATAAACTTGTGTTAGGTACCATGTTTGGCTTTCATTCCTTTGTTTATGAAATAGGCCAGCGGTCTATAGCCACGCCTTGTGGCACACTATGATTGGTTCAGGGAAATGCAATTCTACTACATGTCTAAACAATAGCTTCTGATTGGCTCAGGCAAGAGGCATGGTTTGTCCAAGGCTGACTGTGCTGGAATTACCGGCACCTGCCTTAACAGGTGGGGGAACTTGACGGGGCTGGCACTGACGGGGGACATGCTAATGGACACTAGGTAGTTCCTCCCCCCGACAGTCTCTGGCACTCATTGGCCAGCTAGGGACGCCTTTATTTCAAAAAACATACAGTGATTTTTCAGACTCTATTTCAAAACAATCTAAATATTTTTTGTCTAAAAATGCATGTTCTATTAGTAATATTTCCCTCAACAATGTGGATTTGTTTAAACTGAAACTTTTCACAGGAAAGGGTTCCCTGATACCAGTCGGGGTCTGTGCAGCACTTGGCACAATGGGGGCCCTGATCTAGGTCGGGGTCTCTGCAGCACCCGAATGATTCCACAGTCCACAGGTATCCTCCCAGCAATCAGGCACCCACAAATACGTATAACTAGGGCTGCCAAGCGATTAAAAAAATTAATTGTGATTAATTGCACTGTTAAACAACAATAGAATACAAATTATTTTAAATATTTTTGGATGCTTTCTATATTTTCAAATATATTAATTTCAATTACAGCACAGAATACAACATGTACAGTGCTCACTTTATATTTATTTTTATTACAAATATTTGCACTGTAAAAAACAAAAAAAATGTATTTTTCAATTCACCTCATACAAGTACTGTAGTGCAATCTCTTTGTCATGAAAGTTGAACTTACAAATGTAGAATTATGCACAAAAAACTGCCTTCAAACATAAAACAATGTAAAACTTTAGAGCCTTCAAGTCCACTCAGTCCTACTTCTTGGTCAGCCAATCACACAGACAAACAGAGAAGAGAGACAGGTGGCCAGTGGCCTATGTGACTGGGAAATCTACAAATCTATTAACATGTAACACACAGCATTTCCATCTGTCTGGATCCTAGCACAGGGGCCATTACAAGCTGAGCTAAAAGACTTTTAATCTAGGCTGTAGTGGTCTCATCGATATCTAGATGGTCACGTCACCACCAGGGGGTGACAGAGCACCAGACTATGTGGGTGTGGCATACAAGAATAGGCCAGTGTACATGACAGAGAAACTGGAGAATTTGGCATTTTCCAACAATTCAGGTTCATTTTGAAATGGAAGCTGTTATAGATGTTGCGAATTATACCTATAGGTCACGCTCAGTTTGAGTCTAGGCTGAGGCACATTTGACAAAGCCACAACTGCAGAGTATTCCAAAGTAAACAAGTTTATTACATTCGAATGTGATGCCCCCCTGCTAGTCAGGGGAGGACCCAGAGTACAAGTTACACAGGGTTATATGCTTTGTAATGGTGCATGCTATCCTCGTGCACCGTAATACTCAACCAATTAACAAGCTTTTCCTTGTCTCCTACCTATCCTAACAAGCATTTTTCTCACACTAGCCCGTGCTGTAGCAACTCCAACCCCCCTTCCCCAAATGCAGGGAGTCAGCCTTTTCTTATCAGTGTTTCTTCCTGCCAGATGTCCGAGATGCTCGCTTCTAGCTAATGGCGGGCCCAAATCAAAATGGAGTCACTCATACTAACTTTCCCTAACAGACCCCCCTTTTCTTTTGTACGTCAGTAAACTATATTGGGGCAGAATAGCCGCGATGGAGGGTTAACAACTGCCGACAGCACATGCCACAACATTGCAAACATACAAAAAATACAAAAACAATAACAGCCAGGATAAGTTCAAGAAACAGGAATAAATAGTCCCGGGGGGCTATGAAAATCCCAGTAGTTGGAGGGTTAGGTCCATAGATTAGCAGTGACATTCATTCGCAAAGTGGCTCGTCAGATGGCTCGTCAAGGCCAGGTGGCGGTCCCAGCGCCAGCTTAGTGTAGCTGTGATGGATCCATGAACTTTTACCTGCAACTTGTAAAGCAGAATAAGTACACAACAGAACCTGATACGGCCCCTCCCACCTGGGTTCCAGGGGGTTAGTGCGGGGAATTTTTTTTTTCCATCACCCAGTCCCCTGGTTTGAAGGGGTGAACCTGTAACCCTAATGGCGCGGTTTGAAACAATTGAGCCTCAGACTGGTTGTCAGTCAGCTCCTTTTGTAATCTAGCAACATACCTGGCCAAGGTTTTATCTCCATCCAAGAGGCTAGTGTGTGCAGGAACATAAGTTCCCGGGACCAAAGCTGGTCTCCCAAATAATACCTCAAATGGGGACAGGCCCAGGGGCATACGTGGAGCTCGCCTTATGTGCCACAGGACTATAGGCAATACATCTGGCCACTTAAGTCCAGTTTCCTTACAGAACTTCGCTACCATTGTCTTTATTGTTTGATTCATGTGCTCCACCTGTCCCGCAGATTGGGGGTGATATGGAGTATGTAGTTGTCGAACAATTCCCAGGCACCGGTACAATTCTTCCAAAATTTTTGCAGTGAAGTGTGAACCTTGATCTGAATCGATGACTTCAGGGACCCCAAACCTGGGTACAATGTTTTTCATTAGAAATTTTACCACAGATCTTGCGTCTGCCTTTCTGGTTGGTATTGCTTCAGGCCACCTGGAAAGTTGGTCCACTATTACAAGGAGGTGGTGAAACCCTGAGCTTTTGGGCATGTCTGCATAGTCCATCCATAGTTTGCCCAAGGTCTCCCCCCCTTCAAGTCGGCATCAAGCCGAGATTTTGCAGAGAAGGCCACGCAAGTAGAGCTGGAGCCAAGAGCCCGCTTCACTGCCGGATAAACATGAGGCGCCACCCAAAATTTAAGTATAGCAGCTGCCGTGCCGTGTATGCCAGCATGACCCAAAGAATGAAAATAATGGGCGGCCGGGAGCAGATAACGGCGGGGGAGAATGGGTTTGTTTCCAATACGCCAAACCTTATCAACACCCTTAGATTCTTCCCAGCGCTTCCAGTCCTGAAGCTCACTTGGCGGCACGCCATCATACAACAATGTTCAATCTGCTGGCGGGAAGGGCATGGCCAGGAGGAGGGATGCCAAGACCTGGAGGGGCTGAAGAGCTGCAGCCTTTGTGGCTGCATCAGCCAAGGCATTACCCTGAGACACAGAAGTATTAGACTGCTGGTGTGCGTAACAGTGAACTACTGCCAACTTGAAAGGGGCCTGAATGGCGTCCAAGAGTGCAGAGATTAGAGGACCGTTGGCAATCTTCGTGCCCGAGGAGGTGAGGAACCCTCGCTGTTTCCAGAGCTGGCCTGTGGCATGGCAGACCCCGAAGGCACACCTAGAGTCTGTATAGACAGTGACAGCCTTCCCCACAGACAGCAAGCCCTGGCAATTCCACACCCTGAGCGCTGAAGGAGGGCGGTAGGGGGGCAGCTTCAACAACATCTGTCTGGGTGGTGACTGAATAGCCCGATACTCGTCGGCCCTCCAAATAGTCCGAGGAGCCATCGGTGTAGAGGAATAGATCCGGGTTGTCTAGAGGGGAGTCGCATAAGTCCGGACGAGTCTTACCGCGCTCAGCGACGACGTCCATACATACATCTTCCGGGAGGGGTAGCAGCGTAGCGGGGTTGAGGACGTTGCAGCGGCGTAAGGTGATGTTATCGGCGGCTAACAGAATCAGTTCGTATTTGTGGGCCCGCTGTGGAGACAACGCCTGCATTGTATGCTGCTTCAAAAGAACCTCAACCTTGTGAGGAACCCCGACAGTGAGAGGGTGTCCCAAAACAATAGGGCGCGACCGCTCCACCATGACAGCGGCAGCGGCAATGGATCGCACACAGGAAACAGAGCCCCGAATGACAGGGTCCAATTGCACTGAGTAGTAGGCTATGGGGCGTGGGCGGTCCCCCAAATATTGCAATAGGATGCCGCTGGCTACCCCCCTTCATTCATGACTGAAGAAAGAAAATGGTTTACCGTAGTCTGGAAGTCCCAAGGCGGGCGCCAAGATCAAGGCCTTCTTCGCAGATTCAAAAGCGGCTTCCATTTCCGGAGTCCAGGGAACAGGGTCGGGGGTTGACGTCGTAGTGGCTTGGACTAGCGGTTTGACCAGTTCCCCAAAAGCCACTATCCAGGGTCTACAAAACCCCGCAGCCCCCAGGAAAGCCCGTAACTGCTTTTTAGTAGCCGGGTGCGGGTAATCCTGGATTGCCTGCACCCTGTCAGGAGAGAGTCAACGCTCTCCGGGCCGAATCACAAAACCTAAATAGATTACCTGGGTTTTGCACAGCTGTAACTTGGATAGAGATGCACGGTGGCCCTTATTAGCTAATGCGGTAAGCAGAGTAACAGAAGCAGTTAAGCATGCATTATAATCAGAACCAGCAATTAACAAATCATACAACTCAATAAGAATATCAAGAGCAGGGGTAATCGAGGCCATAAGAGAAGCTACAGCCGAGTCCAGGATGGACATGCGGAGCCCCTCGGGGGCACAATATATGTGGGCCCCCAGCTTGCTCAGCACGTCCCGGCCAAGAAGGTTCGCAGGGCCTTCTGGCATGACAACAAACCTATGTGACAATTTTAAAGAACCAAGTTCAACAGGGACAGGGCAAGATAGAGGAGCTGGACATGGGTTGCCCTCAATACCCTGCACCCAGACCATAGTATCAGAAAGAGAGTCTGGCACAAAAATTAAAGTAGAAAGAGTGGCCCCAGTATCTACTAAAAAGGGCACAAGCTGTTTCCCAATTTTTAAATAAATTTGTGACTGCAACCCCAGATCCCATTCCAATTCCCCCCATGCCCCCAAAATCTCCGCTTCTAGTCACTGGGGGTTAACAAGATCCTGGGGAGCATTAGGGGGAAAGGAGGAATCAGTCTCTGGCTGACTTCTCCAAGGGGCCCCCCGAGGAAGGAGGGGACACTCCCTTTTCCAGTGTCCCGGCTGTTTACAATAATTACAGTTCCCATTCCTGGTCCCACTCCACGCTCCTCCCCCTCCCGCTCCCCGTCCGCGACCCCTGCCACCCGAATGTTTCTGTCTCTGCCAATTCTGGTTCCCGAAGGGTACCTGCAATGCTGCTGCCAACATACTAACTTCATCCTTTTTCTGTTTGCGTTTTTCTTTTGCTCTCTCCTCGTCTCTGCTATTAAACACAAAAGTGGCCAGCCACATCCGTTGTATTAGTAACGATGGGCTGTTGGATAAGAGGTGCTTATAATGCCACCGGAGAGGATGACAAAAAAAGATACAAAGAGGTGACAGCAGGGGTAATTGCATGCACAAGAGGGGGTGCAAGAGGGAGAGGAGACGGGAAAGCAGCATAGGGCGGAGCAGAACCCGCAAGCAGCATACAAACCTTAGAACCGGTATCAGAACCTGACGTCTGGGGGCGCCCCTTTGCTCGGGCATATGCCTAGTTATCCCATACATACCAATAATCCATTTGAGCCGGATACTTATCCTCCAGCTGTTGCCTGAGGCAAGCCAATTTATCCTGTCCAAAAGTTCTGTCAGGCGGTCATTCAAAGGGCGTCTGAATAGTCAGCGCTGACCACTCAACTTTACACAAAATCACAGCTCTCTTTCTACCTAACCTATGGGTACCAGAAATATTTTTCCAATTCTCGAGAATCTCAGCCAAAGGGGTCCCCTTGCTCATACTCTGCCCAGAGCCCATTGTAAGGCTACCAAAAGGACACCAAAATGTGCCACCTTATCGCCTGAGCAACGACCCCCCCACTCCCACTCCTCGGAGTTCTTGAAGGTGAACTCACCCTGTGCCGGCTGGAGCTGTCCGGGAGGAGGAGTGCGGTCTTGCTCATAAGGGCGAGCCTAGAGTCCCATCTGGGGTGCCAAGAACTGTTGCGAACTATACCTATAGGTCACGCTCAGTTCGAGTCTAGGCTGAGGCACATTTGACAAAGCCACAACTGCAGAGTATTCCAAAGTAAACAAGTTTATTACTTTCGAATGTGGTGCCCCCCTGCTAGTCAGAGGAGGACCCAGAGTACAAGTTACACAGGGTTATATGCTTTGTAACGGTGCATGCTATCCTCGTGCACTGTAATACTCAACCAATTAACAAGCTTTTCCTTGTCTCCTACCTATCCTAACAAGCATTTTTCTCACACTAGCCCGTGCTGTAGCAACTCCAACCCCCCTTCCCCAAATGCAGGGAGTCAGCCTTTTCTTATCAGTGTTTCTTCCTGCCAGATGTCCGAGATGCTCGCTTCTAGCTAATGGCGGGCCCAAATCAAAATGGAGTCACTCATACTAACTTTCCCTAACATAGAAATAAGGTTAACAAATTTAAATGGTCAAAATTGAAACAAAACATTTTGAAATGATTGATATATTTTAATCGACCCGAAACAAGAATTTCCCCCAGATTTTTGGTTGGTGAAAAATTTCAAGATTTCATCTGATTCAGGTTGGGAAAATATGGTGAAATCTCTAAGATTTTCATGGCACAGGGAAAACAAATTCTTACCTATCTCTACCCTTTGCGACCATAAGGATAATACCTAGATCTTGTGTAGCGCTTTCCATCCATAGATCTCAAAGCACTTTACAAAGGAGGTCAGTAGCATTATCCCCATTGTGCACATGGGGAAACTGAGGCACAGAGTGAGGCAGCATCTTGCCCAAGGTCACCCAGCAGGCCAGTAGCAGAGCTGGGATTAGAACCAAGATGTCTTGCATCCCTGTGCACTATCCATTAGACCACACTGCCTCCCCACTCCAGCAGTGTAAATTAACTCCCCCTGGCCGGTATAACTGAGACCAGGGCTGGGCTCAGAGTAGTCCAACCCACAGGCTCAAAGGCATTGTAATAAGCTTCTGCTTATTCCATTAATTTGACCACGTGTGTTGTTCCTTGAGTGAGATCATTCAGGTCAAACCAAACCAGCGAGACAAGTGTTGAGTTTCAGAGTACCTTTATTTTATATGCCTTGCACATAAAAATATTAAAGTAAATTGTAAAGCAAATCTAGTGCACGTGAAAAACAGCTGAGCCACATTTGCTGGGTAAGCCTTGTATTTAAACTATTTAACAGTTGCAGCCATCTTGAGCAGATTATTGGCAATCTCTCGGATTTTATTCCTGAATACAAATCACTGTGGTTAACTCAAACTTCTATCTACATTTTAAAAGCTGACTTGGCCATCGGAAGACATTTTAATGATGAGTGGTCACCATATGGCCATTGTTTAACTAGATATGGGCAGGATGTAACATCATCAGAGTTTTAATCATCATTTACTTTTAATTTCTCTTTGTTTTCAATTTCTGTTCTTATGAGATTGAGAGAAGCAAGTTACTGTGAAGTTGTGTTGTATCTTTTCCATTATAGATTACACAACTATTAGAAATCAGAGATTGGTAGTTCCTTGTGGTGAAGAACTGGAGAGATATCTTGAGATGAAGGACTGGGGCTCCCTTGAGGTGGAGGACTGACTATTTCCATTACTTCTTGGCCAGCTGAGGTTTCTCTTGAAATTTTAAGAACACTATCTATTATATCAGATATCTCTCTGTTGTCAGTAGGTATCACAATTGTTGCTGGATCAGCTAAGTATTCATAGTTTAGGCGGTTCTTAATTAATTGCCAGATAGCCTCTTTCTTCTTTGTTAAAATATAGTCACGAGCCTTTTGCTCTAGTAGTATCCTGCTTTCACCCTCATCCAGTGTTATTTTTCTTCTGCGGCACTTCCTGCAGCAGCATGTGCACCACCAGTATACAAAACCGATAACGACAACACCCAATATGGTAAAGAGTCCAGAAATCTTTGGGAAAAGAATCAATATGTTAAAACTTGTTATTTGCATTGGACTTCTTCTTTTTAACTCTTTTATATCCCACCAGAAGGGTCTAGAGGACAAATCCTTCTATTTATATTTAGCTGCAATGATCATCCTAGAGTTGAGGCCAGAAACGATCATTAGGACATCTAGTCTCACCTTCTGTATTTAAAGTTTCATCCTCATCTACATAAACAGGGGAATCTTGAGTAGGAGCAGAGAGGTTATTTTACCTCTCTATGTGGCACTGGTGCAACCGCTGCTGGAATCCTGTGTCCAGTTCTGCTGTCCACAATTCAAGAAGGATATTTATAACTTGGGAAGGGTTCAGAGAAGAGCCATAAGAATGATTAAGGGATTGGAAAACTCGCTCAATATATTCAGCTTATTAAAGAGAAGGTTCAGGGCTCACTTGATCACACCTATAAGTTACCACATGGGACACAAATAGTTGATAATGGGCTCTTCAATCTAGCAGGCAAAGGTCTAACAAGATCCAAAGGCTGGAAGTTGAAGCTAGACAAATTCAGACTTGAAATAAGGTGTCATTTTTTAGCAGAGAGTGTAATTAACCATTGGAACTCTGCTCTAGGAATTATTTTGGAAAAGTTCTTTGGCCTGTGCTATACAGGAAGGCAGACTGGATGATCAATATGGTCCCATGTGGCCTTGGAAGCTATAAATCTATTAAATCCAAAAACTTTGTTAATGCTTCATTAGCTCGTGCCCTTCCAGAACATCAAATGTCAAACTTCTGAAAACCAGGAAATACAGAATGAAGGTAAACGCCCATGCAACCTTAACTCTGACCCCTGGAGCTGGCAATAGCCCCTGGGAATTACCTGCATGCACTCCAGCTGCATTTGCTGTGGTAGATGTAGCTGTAGTGAATGGAGGAGGCAGGAGGTGGGTGGGTTGGGAGAGCTGTGATTGTGATATGAGATCTGGGGATTAGTTTAAGGAGCATCACAAGACTGTGATAGTGGTACGAAGAGAACTGGGACTGAGTCCCCCCAGGTGCATGATCAAAGGAAACAGGGGCATGTCTCTCTTGAGGGTTCCATCTGCATGATTTCAATGTAGAATTGTGTAGGTTGTTTCTGTAGCACAACCTGGAGTTTTCTTGCCCTGGGGATTGGCAGCAGGGAGGTGGGATGTGACAGCAGACTGTGGTTTTAACCGTGAGTAAGGAGAAGACTAGGGTCAGGTGGCATCTTGTGTGCAAGTTTGATGGGGTTGTGAAATGGTGGTTGTTAAGCTTTCCAAGTGTGGTATTCTGTTGGGGGATCAGGCTCACTGTTTGAGGATCAGGTAGCCCTGTCCATTGCAGTGATGAGCCGAAGTGGTAGTGACCCCAAATCCCAACTTACATGGGGTAGCATGGAGAGGGACTCAAATCCACTCCTAGAAAAACAAGCCCCTCCACAACCTGGCTCTCATGAGGGGAAGCAGAGATAAGGCTCAAACCCCTGGGGCAGAGGCCTTCTTATTGTCATTAACCCTATTGGCCATTGATTATTTTGGTTTCCCTTATCAGTTGCCTACATTTTTAACTTGTGGCTTCTATTCATTGCTATTTTTCACGTCCTTTATATATTGGCTTTTAAATATTTATTCTGTTTATTTTCTTTTGCCCAATTCAGATGGGCATAATCTTTCAGCGTCACTAATTTTGCTGGTGAAGCTGAGCAAGTCTGGCTGAGCCAGACATCTTTGAATTGCTACCAGTTGTAGAGATATGTTTGTGGAATCATAGAATCATAGAATCATAGAATATCAGGGTTGGAAGGGACCTCAGGAGGTCATCTAGTCCAACCCCCTGCTCAAAGCAGGACCAAACCCAACTAAATCAGCCCAGCCAGGGCTTTGTCAAGCCTGACCTTNTATCTCTCTGTTGTCAGTAGGTATCACAATTGTTGCTGGATCAGCTAAGTATTCATAGTTTAGGCGGTTCTTAATTAATTGCCAGATAGCCTCTTTCTTCTTTGTTAAAATATAGTCACGAGCCTTTTGCTCTAGTAGTATCCTGCTTTCACCCTCATCCAGTGTTATTTTTCTTCTGCGGCACTTCCTGCAGCAGCATGTGCACCACCAGTATACAAAACCGATAACGACAACACCCAATATGGTAAAGAGTCCAGAAATCTTTGGGAAAAGAATCAATATGTTAAAACTTGTTATTTGCATTGGACTTCTTCTTTTTAACTCTTTTATATCCCACCAGAAGGGTCTAGAGGACAAATCCTTCTATTTATATTTAGCTGCAATGATCATCCTAGAGTTGAGGCCAGAAACGATCATTAGGACATCTAGTCTCACCTTCTGTATTTAAAGTTTCATCCTCATCTACATAAACAGGGGAATCTTGAGTAGGAGCAGAGAGGTTATTTTACCTCTCTATGTGGCACTGGTGCAACCGCTGCTGGAATCCTGTGTCCAGTTCTGCTGTCCACAATTCAAGAAGGATATTTATAACTTGGGAAGGGTTCAGAGAAGAGCCATAAGAATGATTAAGGGATTGGAAAACTCGCTCAATATATTCAGCTTATTAAAGAGAAGGTTCAGGGCTCACTTGATCACACCTATAAGTTACCACATGGGACACAAATAGTTGATAATGGGCTCTTCAATCTAGCAGGCAAAGGTCTAACAAGATCCAAAGGCTGGAAGTTGAAGCTAGACAAATTCAGACTTGAAATAAGGTGTCATTTTTTAGCAGAGAGTGTAATTAACCATTGGAACTCTGCTCTAGGAATTATTTTGGAAAAGTTCTTTGGCCTGTGCTATACAGGAAGGCAGACTGGATGATCAATATGGTCCCATGTGGCCTTGGAAGCTATAAATCTATTAAATCCAAAAACTTTGTTAATGCTTCATTNCTCCTTTAGCACCCTCGGATGCAGCGCATCCGGCCCCATGGACTTGTGCTCGTCCAGCTTTCCTAAATAGTCCCGAACTACTACTTTCTCCACAGAGAGCTGGTCACCTCCTCCCCATACCGTGCTGCAGAGTGCAGCTGTCTGGGAGCTGACCTTGTCTGTGAAGACAGAGGCAAAAAAAGCATTTAGTACACTAGCTTTCTCCACATCCTCTGTCACTAGGTTCCCTCCCTCATTCAGCAAGGGGCCCACACTTTCCTTGACTTTCTTCTTGTTGCTAACATACCTAAAGAAACCCTTCTTGTTACTCCTAACATCTCCGGCTAGCTGCAACTCCAAGTGTGATTTGGCCTTCCTAATTTCACACCTGCATGCCTGAGCAATACTTTTATACTCCTCCCTGGTTATTTGTTCAATCTTCCACTTCTTGTAAGCTGTTTTTTTGTGTTTAAGACGAGCAAGGATTTCACTGTTAAGCCAAGCTGGTCGCCTGCCATATTTACTTTTCTTCCTACACATGGGGATGGTTTGTTCCTGCAACCTCAATAAGGTTTCTTTAAAATACAGCCAGCTTTCCTCTACTCCTTTCCCCCTCATGTTATTCTCCCAGGGGACCTTGCCCATCAGTTCCCTGAGGGAGTCAAAGTCTGCTTTTCTAAAGTCCAGGGTCTCTGTTCTACTGCTCTCCTTTCTTCCTTGTATCAGGATCCTGAACTCGACCATCTCATGGTCACTGCCTCCCAGGTTCCCATCCACTATTGCTTCCTCTACTATTTCTTCCCTGTTTGTGAGCAGCAGGTCAAGAAAAGCTTTTCCCCTAGTTGGTTCCTCCAGCACTTGCACCAGGAAGTTGTCCCCTACACTTTCCAGAAACTTCCTGGATTGTCTGTGAGCTGCTGTATTGCTCTCCCAGCAGATATCAGGGTGATTAAAGTCACCCATGAGATTATAACTGAGAGACACTCCCTCATAAGAGTCAGTATTATGAATATAGGAATTTAGAGATGTGCATTGGAAGCAGGGTGGAGAACACAGTGTAGCTGTGCACAACAGTTCAACCCAGAACTAGTTTGTTTTAGTAAAAGTTTTATTCCTTTCTCATTTGCTCACTGGTGTGTTGTTTAATGAACCCCAAAATCATTACATGAGGAATCAGTTATTGGGTCAAGCACTAGGAATTTGGGGTGGGAGAGGGGGAGGGAATAATTTCTAGTCTGACCTCCTGCACATCACAGGCCATTAAATTTCTCCCAGTTACCCCAGTATTGAGCCCAGTGACTCTACTTAGACCAACAATGAGAAGGCTGAGTGAGGGTCTGATTGCTCTTTATAAATACATAGGGGGGGGGGGAGACCCAGGGAGGGAGAAGAGCTATTAATGCTAAAGGACCAATGTTGGCCCAAGAACAAAGGGGTTCAACTGGTCAGGGATCATCAGAGGCTGGAGATGAGAAGAAGGTTTCTAGCCGGCAAAGAAGGGAGGTTCTGGGAGAGCCTCCAATAAGAGCAGTGGGGGGCAAACCTCCTAACTGGTGTGAAGATGGAGCTGGATGAGTTTATAATCTGATGGGGCTGCTTGTGATTACAGGGACTAGACTTGATGACCCAAGAGGTTCCTTCTAGTCTTATGACTAGGTGATTAAAATATTGGGTTGAGGAAAAATCATAATAAACTCTGAGATTTTCTCCAGTTTCCTGGTCCATTGTAACTCCCCTGGAATATGCAAACAGGAGCTGACAAAGAGGGAATGCCCAGGTCCCAAGGTGCCTAAATACATTTGAGAATCTGTTTGCAGTGTTGTTATAACTATGTTGGTTCCAGGACATTAGAGAGACAAGGCCAGTGAAGTGATATCTTTTATTGTACCAACTTCTGTTGGTGAAGGAGACAAGCTTTCAAGCTACACAGATCTGAAGAAGAGCTCAGTGTAAGCTCAAAAACTTGTCTCTCTCTCCAACAGAAATTGACCCAATAAAAGACATAACCTCTCCCACCTTGTCTTTTTGAGAATCAGGACCTACATTATTTCAAGGACTCAAATGTATGGGATTGCCCCCTGCACAGGGAAAACCATTAATTTCCTTTTATTTATTGAGACTTTTCCCATTCATGAAGGAAAAGGAAACAAGTGAAAAAGAATTTTGTACATTTTGTGACAGCAGTGAAATGAATTGAGATAACTCCACTCATTCTCTACCTTCCACCTCTCAACCCCCCATTACCTCTTTCAATCCTGGCATGTTTTGAGTAATAAGTAATCTAATGTATATGTTTTATTCACTGCCTGAGTTCTACAATCAAGGATCGACATTCTTTTCAAAATTTAAAGAAATAATGAAACCTCAGGTCACATAGTGTAGCAACTGGTGGAGGTCCTGGCTTCCTCTAATTTATTAACATAAAATATTTTTCCTGCTGAATCTAAAACAAAAGTGGCAAAATTCCAGAGCAACTCAAGAAAACTGGCTGGATGAAAGCAAAATTATTTAATCTCTCAAGACAGGTGAATCTTACCTGGGAAAGCTGATAAACATTAGTTGATTGATGTGGGTTTTCTCCTGTGAAGTTCCCCTTAGATGATTTCAACAAGCAGTCAAAGTATTTTCCATCCAGAAGAAGGATAACTATCCACAACAGAGGAGGTAAAAAAGCCTTAATAAAAAAGCCACAGCACCTATTGTACTCGATGTTGGCTGTAAAGCAAATGCAACAGTTGCAGTTTGCAGTTTGGGCTCTATCAGAAGGATAAAGACATGCTGGCTGGAAAATCACACTTAATAGAAAAAGAATCACAGGTGGTATACAGCAATAGGAGATGCTGTAAGCAAGTCTCAACTTCATCTCTTCTGGGCATTTAAAATCAGAATCCATTATATCTTGAACCACTAACAAAATGAGTGAATATAACGATGTTTCTATAAGAGTAAAATTATGTTTCCATATTCCAATGAATTTGCTGCCAATTTCCATTTTCACGTGTGATGCAACTGTCCCCAGCTCAAAGGGCAGAGTGAAGTTTTGAGATCAAGTGAGTACATTCAGATATATGAACGATTATGGACCATAAGTAAGAATGAAAGTGAAAATAGTGCTTTCCCAGAATAGTCCATTCTCTACTCTTCCACTATTATATCTCCTTTGATACACAATTGTGGATTTGTATGTTGACAAACTGCATGGCTTCAATTTCCAAAGGAGTCAGATTTCAAACAATTCAACTAGTGGATCAGAAATCTGATTCTAGTTCTTCACTACAGTCTATTCCTAATTGCTCAGAGAAGATCATTTTCTCTTCAATAAAAAGATCATTCCTTTATAGGTGCAAAACTTGAGGTTTCTGAAACTTACATTAAAGCAATCAGAACAGCAATATCTCTGAAAGGATAGTGAATAACCTTGGCTAAAAACCCATCATGGTTGAGTGGTAGAATGAAAGCAATAGACACAATGCTATATAAAACAAATGAAATAGGGGAAGTAAAGCACACACAATATAAATGACAAATTATGATGTGTAGAACACTGATAAGGGAAGCTAAAGACATCAGGGAAACAACACTGCTGACAGCAATGGGGAAAGGGGACTTTTTAAACTATATTTGGAGCAAAAGAAATTTTAGTAATGGGATAGGCCCATTACTAGAGCGGAGATGGTAACATTGTTAATAATGATGCAGAAAAGACAGAAGTGTTCAATATTTCTCTTCTTAATTTGAAAAGAAGTAGGATAATGTTTTTATGAGGATGCTGGTCTACTTTCCAGTCCTTTAGTAACTAAGGAGGACGCTAAACAATATTTAATAGTGATAAACATTTTAAAGTCAGCAGGCTTGGATAACTTGCACCCAAGAGCACTAAAAGAGATGGCCAAGGAGTTATCTGGCTCAATTATATAAATTTTTAATCAATCTTGGAATACGACGGAAATTCCAGAAGACTAGACGAGTGCTAAAATTGTGCTAATATTAAATATTCAGAAATGGCAAGTGAGATGAGCTGAGTAACTAGATTGGTTAGCCCAGGGGTCAGCAACCTCTGGCACGCAGCTCACCAGGGTAAGCACCCTGGCGGGCCAGGCCAGTTTGTTTACCTGCCGCATCAGCAGGTTCAGCCAATCGTGGCTCCCACTGGCCGCGGTTCGGCGCTCCAGGCCAATGGGGACTGCGGGAAGCCACGGCCAGCACATCCCTCGGCCCGTGCCGCTTCCCATAGCCCCCATTGGCCTGGTACGGCGAACTGTGGCCAGTGGGAGCCGCCATCAGCCAAACCTGCCGACACAGCAGGTAAACAAACTGGCCCAGCCCGCCAGGGTGCTTACCCTGGTGAGCCACATGCAAGAGGTTGCTGACCCCTGGGTTAGCCTAACATCAATCCCTGACAAAAAAAATGGAAAAGATGATGCAGCATTCAGTTGATAAAGAATTAAAGGAAGAGGATATAATTAATGCCGATCAAGATGTTTTTATGAAAAGAAGTCGCTTTGATCTGCTGTCAGTTTATCATGCGTGTGTGCTGTCTCCATGCGCTGTACTCAACAGGGGCATTTTAGCAGCTAGCCAGCTGCCTGATACCACTGCTAGTGATTGGGAGAAACTATCAATTGTTTTGCTTATTGCCAGGAATAGCTATTTAGTAGATCTTTGCAATAATTTAGCATAGCGAGGGCAAAGACAAATGGGAGAAGGAGGGATGAACCTGTCTCTGCGTGACTTTTTCTTGATGTGCAGGGGTAAGCATCTGTAAAAAGCAGGCAGTCTGGATATATTTACAACTGCCAGATTAATGGCTCAAAACCACATAACCGCATCCTGTCTTGACGTGCTTTGTAACACTTGCTTTTGCTCAGCCATTGCTTTTGTTTGATCAGCTATGTAACACTTTTCATTTACATATCTTTGTAACTTCTTGAATATAAAAAGGGAAAGAGCGCTGACGGATTTTGATTTTTTTTGATCGTCTGGACATCTCTTGGAAACCTGGACGACAGGGGGAGGGCTGGTCACCTGAGCCTTGTCATTAAATCACTCAGGAACTCTCCAGATTGTAGGTAACTATATAGATTTCAGGAGCTCTATAACCTATTGTGTTTGTATGTGCTTGAGACTAAACAAAGCAGTGACTTTGAGTAAAGGCATTCTGATGAGAGTGCTGGAAACTAATAAAGTGTTGGCTTTAAGTGAAAGCATGTGGTTTTGATTTGTTTGTCTCAGCCATATAGCAGACAGACGCGCTGTGTCTCTGTTGGTTTGTCCTGATACCGCCTCGCAGAAAGTAAAGTTACCGAGTTCTTTTGGGTTGGGGAACCCCGGGTAACAGTACCAACCCTGCTGATAGCCAGCTCGGCAGACCTTGACAGAGCTACTCAGAAAGACCATAGACTCGGGTCAGTGACGAAGGGGCTTGGCCATGTTTATTGCCCTCAAGACACAGTACTAGCACCTGGCAGACTTTAGGGGGATGCTAACACATGAGTGCCTAGTGGCAAGGACTCAGCTCAATCAGCGGTGGGACTTTCCACTTCCCCCTAGGCTGGACAGAGATGCTCCTCCTATACCTTCTCTTTTATACATTGATAAAATTAAGTTACGTATTACACTTCTGACGTGGTTAATTACCAACCTACACCTTTAACCTGCAAGCACCCTGTTGGTTAGAACAAAACATCTCAATTTTCCTGTCCTCCCATCTTTGTCTTACTTGACATAGCTTCAGCAACAGAAGTCTACCACAAAACCATACATATGATCCATGAACATATTCATGGTTTTGACACCTCAATGGATGACATCATATGGGGTCAGCGAAAAAGGAGCATGATTGTAGACTTTCGGAAGTCCTGGATGCAACTAGAGGNCTGAATCTAAAACAAAAGTGGCAAAATTCCAGAGCAACTCAAGAAAACTGGCTGGATGAAAGCAAAATTATTTAATCTCTCAAGACAGGTGAATCTTACCTGGGAAAGCTGATAAACATTAGTTGATTGATGTGGGTTTTCTCCTGTGAAGTTCCCCTTAGATGATTTCAACAAGCAGTCAAAGTATTTTCCATCCAGAAGAAGGATAACTATCCACAACAGAGGAGGTAAAAAAGCCTTAATAAAAAAGCCACAGCACCTATTGTACTCGATGTTGGCTGTAAAGCAAATGCAACAGTTGCAGTTTGCAGTTTGGGCTCTATCAGAAGGATAAAGACATGCTGGCTGGAAAATCACACTTAATAGAAAAAGAATCACAGGTGGTATACAGCAATAGGAGATGCTGTAAGCAAGTCTCAACTTCATCTCTTCTGGGCATTTAAAATCAGAATCCATTATATCTTGAACCACTAACAAAATGAGTGAATATAACGATGTTTCTATAAGAGTAAAATGATTTTTCCATATTCCAATGAATTTGCTGCCAATTTCCATTTTCACGTGTGATGCGATTGTCCCCAGCTCAAAGGGCAGAGTGAAGTTTTGAGATCAAGTGAGTACATTCAGATATATGAACGATTATGGACCATAAGTAAGAATGAAAGTGAAAATAGTGCTTTCCCAGAATAGTCCATTCTCTACTCTTCCACTATTATATCTCCTTTGATACACAATTGTGGATTTGTATGTTGACAAACTGCATGGCTTCAATTTCCAAAGGAGTCAGATTTCAAACAATTCAACTAGTGGATCAGAAATCTGATTCTAGTTCTTCACTACAGTCTATTCCTAATTGCTCAGAGAAGATCATTTTCTCTTCAATAAAAAGATCATTCCTTTATAGGTGCAAAACTTGAGGTTTCTGAAACTTACATTAAAGCAATCAGAACAGCAATATCTCTGAAAGGATAGTGAATAACCTTGGCTAAAAACCCATCATGGTTGAGTGGTAGAATGAAAGCAATAGACACAATGCTATATAAAACAAATGAAATAGGGGAAGTAAAGCACACACAATATAAATGACAAATTATGATGTGTAGAACACTGATAAGGGAAGCTAAAGACATCAGGGAAACAACACTGCTGACAGCAATGGGGAAAGGGGACTTTTTAAACTATATTTGGAGCAAAAGAAATTTTAGTAATGGGATAGGCCCATTACTAGAGCGGAGATGGTAACATTGTTAATAATGATGCAGAAAAGACAGAAGTGTTCAATATTTCTCTTCTTAATTTGAAAAGAAGTAGGATAATGTTTTTATGAGGATGCTGGTCTACTTTCCAGTCCTTTAGTAACTAAGGAGGACGCTAAACAATATTTAATAGTGATAAACATTTTAAAGTCAGCAGGCTTGGATAACTTGCACCCAAGAGCACTAAAAGAGATGGCCAAGGAGTTATCTGGCTCAATTATATAAATTTTTAATCAATCTTGGAATACGACGGAAATTCCAGAAGACTAGACGAGTGCTAAAATTGTGCTAATATTAAATATTCAGAAATGGCAAGTGAGATGAGCTGAGTAACTAGATTGGTTAGCCCAGGGGTCAGCAACCTCTGGCACGCAGCTCACCAGGGTAAGCACCCTGGCGGGCCAGGCCAGTTTGTTTACCTGCCGCATCAGCAGGTTCAGCCAATCGTGGCTCCCACTGGCCGCGGTTCGGCGCTCCAGGCCAATGGGGACTGCGGGAAGCCACGGCCAGCACATCCCTCGGCCCGTGCCGCTTCCCATAGCCCCCATTGGCCTGGTACGGCGAACTGTGGCCAGTGGGAGCCGCCATCAGCCAAACCTGCCGACACAGCAGGTAAACAAACTGGCCCAGCCCGCCAGGGTGCTTACCCTGGTGAGCCACATGCAAGAGGTTGCTGACCCCTGGGTTAGCCTAACATCAATCCCTGACAAAAAAAATGGAAAAGATGATGCAGCATTCAGTTGATAAAGAATTAAAGGAAGAGGATATAATTAATGCCGATCAAGATGTTTTTATGAAAAGAAGTCGCTTTGATCTGCTGTCAGTTTATCATGCGTGTGTGCTGTCTCCATGCGCTGTACTCAACAGGGGCATTTTAGCAGCTAGCCAGCTGCCTGATACCACTGCTAGTGATTGGGAGAAACTATCAATTGTTTTGCTTATTGCCAGGAATAGCTATTTAGTAGATCTTTGCAATAATTTAGCATAGCGAGGGCAAAGACAAATGGGAGAAGGAGGGATGAACCTGTCTCTGCGTGACTTTTTCTTGATGTGCAGGGGTAAGCATCTGTAAAAAGCAGGCAGTCTGGATATATTTACAACTGCCAGATTAATGGCTCAAAACCACATAACCGCATCCTGTCTTGACGTGCTTTGTAACACTTGCTTTTGCTCAGCCATTGCTTTTGTTTGATCAGCTATGTAACACTTTTCATTTACATATCTTTGTAACTTCTTGAATATAAAAAGGGAAAGAGCGCTGACGGATTTTGATTTTTTTTGATCGTCTGGACATCTCTTGGAAACCTGGACGACAGGGGGAGGGCTGGTCACCTGAGCCTTGTCATTAAATCACTCAGGAACTCTCCAGATTGTAGGTAACTATATAGATTTCAGGAGCTCTATAACCTATTGTGTTTGTATGTGCTTGAGACTAAACAAAGCAGTGACTTTGAGTAAAGGCATTCTGATGAGAGTGCTGGAAACTAATAAAGTGTTGGCTTTAAGTGAAAGCATGTGGTTTTGATTTGTTTGTCTCAGCCATATAGCAGACAGACGCGCTGTGTCTCTGTTGGTTTGTCCTGATACCGCCTCGCAGAAAGTAAAGTTACCGAGTTCTTTTGGGTTGGGGAACCCCGGGTAACAGTACCAACCCTGCTGATAGCCAGCTCGGCAGACCTTGACAGAGCTACTCAGAAAGACCATAGACTCGGGTCAGTGACGAAGGGGCTTGGCCATGTTTATTGCCCTCAAGACACAGTACTAGCACCTGGCAGACTTTAGGGGGATGCTAACACATGAGTGCCTAGTGGCAAGGACTCAGCTCAATCAGCGGTGGGACTTTCCACTTCCCCCTAGGCTGGACAGAGATGCTCCTCCTATACCTTCTCTTTTATACATTGATAAAATTAAGTTACGTATTACACTTCTGACGTGGTTAATTACCAACCTACACCTTTAACCTGCAAGCACCCTGTTGGTTAGAACAAAACATCTCAATTTTCCTGTCCTCCCATCTTTGTCTTACTTGACATAGCTTCAGCAACAGAAGTCTACCACAAAACCATACATATGATCCATGAACATATTCATGGTTTTGACACCTCAATGGATGACATCATATGGGGTCAGCGAAAAAGGAGCATGATTGTAGACTTTCGGAAGTCCTGGATGCAACTAGAGGTGCAAACCTCAAACTAAATAGGGAGAAATGTGTTTTAGGGGTTACAGAACTGACTTTTGTTGGGGGCATAATCTTCAATGAAGGTGTAAATCCTGTTCCCAGGAAGATTTCAGCCATTGAAATGATGCCATGTCCCCAGTCCAAGAAAGATGTCCAGCGGTTCTGAGGTATGGTTATTTATCTTGGAAAATTCATACCCAATCTATCTACCAAAGTAGTGAGTTTGAGAAAACTTCTAGGGGATAAAAATTAATGGTATTGGGGTGAAGAACAGGAGGCATCATGGGAAGGTTTAAAACAACAACTGATACAAGAGCCAGTGTTGAAGTTCTATGCAGCAGGGAGCCCTATTAAAATTTCATCAGATGGTTCACAGTCTGGGTTAGGTGCAGTGATTTTACAGAAGCATGAGGATTGTTGGCAACCAGTGGCATATGCCTCCAAATCATTAACTGAGGCAGAAACCAGATACACACAGATCCAGAAGGAGGTTTTAGTAATATTGTTTGCCTCTGAGAGATTCAAACAGTACATTTATGGCCAGACAGTGGAATTTGAAACAGACTACAAGCCACTGATAGCGTTATTTAGCAAATTGCTAAGTGACTGTACCTTAAGGATTCAAAGAATGATGATAAAGCTGCAAAAGTATGATTTGGTTGTGACCTACATGCTCAGTAAATTCATGTTCACTTGAGATGCACTTTCCAGAGCAGTGACTTCCACTACGAAACCAGAGAAGACTTTAGTGACATTGTAAAGTGAATTCCCACAGTTAGCAGTAAACTACAACAAATAAGAGGGGAAATGGAGAAAGATGAATTGTTGGGGATCGTTAAAGATGTGATAATTAAAGGGTGGCCTGAAGAAATAAGCAGTTGCTGTCCAAGTATAAGAGACTACTGGAACTGCAGACATGAACTTACTGTGATAAATGGGGTGATTTTCAAGGGCAGTAAGGTTGTAATTCCAATAAGCCTCTGAAAAGAAATGCTACAGAAGATCCACAAGGATCATTTAGGAATTGTTAAGTGCAAACAATGTGCAGGAGAGGTGTTGTATTGGCCAAAGATCAATGACGACATTACTAATGTGGCAGGAAACTGCTTTTCATACTTGAAATACAAGCCATGACAACAGGCAGAGCCACTGAAACCTCACTCAGTTCCACAGAGACCTTATGAGAAGGTCGGCACTGACTTATTTACCTGGCAATCAAAGGATTATTTAATAGTCCCAGATTATTATTCTCTGTATCCAGAAATGTGCACACTGCACAGTACTAACAGTAAGTCAGTGATAGCCGGTACAAAGGGAATCTTCTCCAGACGTGGAATTCCAGATGAAGTCTTTAGCAATAATGGGCTGCAATTTTCCAGTGCAGATTTTAGGCAATTTGCCATAGATTGGGATTTTCATCACAAAATATCAAATCCAAATTGCCCCAATCAAATGGACTTGTGGAAAGGTCTATATGGACAGTAAAGAACCGTATAAAAAAGACTTTTGACAGTGGGGGGTGATTTATATAAAGCGTTACTGATTTACTGATGTACACCCCGGAGAATGGCTTTTCTCAAACTCAGCTGTTAATGGGAAGAAGGCTCAGATCTAATTTACCAATTACTGATAATTTGCTGAAATCTCATGACAATGAAACCATATGGAAGATTAAAGAAAATTAAAGAACGTGAACCCCTCCTCTCTACACCATCGTCTCATCCACGCATTGAGACTCTGAAGCTCTGCCTGCCTACCTGGCCCTGCGCGTGGAACTGGGAGCATTTCTGAAAATGCCACCATAGAGGTCCTGGATTTCAGTCTCTTCCCTAGCAGCCTAAATTTGGCTTCCAGGACATCTCTCCTACCCTTCCCTATGTCATTGGTACCTACATGTACCACGACCACCGGCTCCTCCCCAGCACTACACATAAGTCTATCTAGATGCCTCGAGAGATCCGCAACCTTCGCACCAGGCAGGCAAGTCACCATACGGTTCTCCCGGTCATCACAGACCCAGCTATCTACATTTCTAATAATCGAATCTCCCATTACTAACACCTGCCTTTTCCTAGAAACTGGAGTTCCCTCCCCCGGAGAGGCAACCTCAGTGCGAGAGGCAACCCCAGCACCATCTGGAAGGAGGGTCCCAACTATGGGAAGGTTTCCCTCTGCTCCCATTGACTGCTCTACTTCCCTGGGCCATTCTTCCTCCTCAACAGCACAGGAGCTGTCTGAGCGGAGGTGGGACAATTCTACAATGTCCCGGAAAGCCTCATCAACATACCTCTCTGCCTCTCTCAGCTCCTCCAGTTCCGCCACCCTGGCCTCCAAAGCCCGTATGTGGTCTCTGAGGGCCAGGAGCTCCTTGCACTGAATGCACACATACGCCACCCGCCCATGGGGCAGGTAATCATACATGCAACACTCAGTGCAATAAACTGGATAGCCCCCACTCTGCTGCTGGGCTTCTGCCTGCATTGTCTCCTAGTTAGTGGAAGGGCGGTTTACAGGAAGGGGTTTTGGAATGTGGTTCGGTTTATAGGTTCTAGGGCGGGGCCACGGGGAAGGGGTTACGGCCGGCGAGGGGCTCCCACTCCCTTCCCACTCCCCTTCTAAACTCCCTTGCGAAACTCCCTGTTAGCAGCCCCTGGTCGCAAAGCTCCCTGGTCGCTTGTGCGCGGCTTTATAAAGCCCTGGCCTGAGTGAATGCCCCGCCCACTGATTAAGGCATGGCATATCTAGCATAAAACATATTCCAGTTATGTCATATTTGGGGTGCTCATTATGGGGTGTCATTATGGGGTGCAACGTCACACCCTCCTCCTGAACTTACTGCCGGAGACTTGGATGCTGTCCTTGGCGGAGGCAGTATACCTAAAATTCCTGTCTGTCTCTGGTCACACTGCCTTTCAGTACCTTTAAACCGTATGATGTCATTCATAGGTGTTGTAGCAAGGTTTGGGGTTCCTGGTCCCCGGGTGCCTGAAAACATGTTGGGGTGTAGTATTGCTAACAGAATGCAGACAGCAATATCTGTTAAAGTGTAGGTGTCTTGACATTTAGCCGCCAATGCCATGAGGTGGTGTGCCTCAGTTTCCCCTTCCACACAGCAGCGTGGGCCTATTATGCTGTTGCTGTGGTGCCAAGCTTCCAGCCTGTTTACAGGTATAAGCTGAAAAGTAACATGCTTGTGGGACTGTCTTGTCACCATCCCTAGCATGTACAACAGTTTTTTCCCACAAACCAGGTATGTTCCGCATCTTTAAAGGGTTTACCACTAGTATTAACTCCTTTTTCTTGACCCATAGATGAAGTTGCAAAAGACACAAGATTAGCAGCAAATCTATGGTAGACAGGCTTTGTTCACACAATTTAGCTGGTTTAGTGCTTATTGCATTTCCCAATTCCTTTGTGTACCCTGGTAGGTGCTCTGATGCAGATTCTTCTGCCTCTTTGGAGAGGGCTTTTAATTCAGGCCTGTGTTTGAGGCTTTGGCAAGGAAAGGGTGCACTGCAACCATGCCTGCCCTCGGCCCCTCCCTCTGGAATTTCTTTGGGTTGGACCCCACACCCTTGTGAAGCCTCATCAATTAAGAGATTTTCTCCTTCCAGGAGATCTGACCCCCAGTCTTCCCTTAAACCCTGATCCACAGGAGAGGGATCTGGCATTTTAAATGCAGATTTTTCACCCTCCTCCTGGGGAAGAGCCTCCCTTCAAAAGGTGGGCAGACTCTCCAGTCCCCCCTGACTTTCTGTCTGGACTTCCCTCTCTGGGCTCCCCTCTGGGTCAGACACTCCTGTGTCGCCCAAAAGGGAAGGTGACCCTGGTCCAGCTGTGGGCTCACAGCTACCAGCCATGACAGACCTCTCACTGGCCAGCAAAATCTCCCCCCTTTCACTCGGGTACAGAGTCCCTAGGGTCTGTTCCCACCACAGCAGTTACCAGGACCCCAACTTCCTCATTTGGGATACATGTCTCTGTGCACCCCAGGGCAGTCCCTGTCCCCTGGTGACCTGCAACTTCCTAGCACTCAGCAGCTGGGATTGCCTCACGGTTACAAGGTGAAACATTCCCCTCCCCCGGGCAGATGATCATAGGCCAGGAGCTGGCTTTGTCCAACCCCTCCCGCAGGGACTTGCCTTGAGCCCCGGGACTACAGGAACTGGTTACAGCCAGGGCTGGCTTTAGGCCGATTCGCCTGATTCCCCGGAATTGGGCCCCATGCCTAAGAGGGCCCCGCGCTCCAGCAGGAGCGCGGCAAGCCCCGCGGCCCCCCCACTCCCCCAGCCAGAGCTCCAGCCAGAGAGCGCCAAGCCCCGCGGCGCCCTCCCCAGGCTGGAGCGCCGCCGAAGACTCGAGTGCCGCCCGGTGAGTATAAGCCCCGCCCCCATGAATCGGGCCCCGCACTTGGTAAAGCCGGCCCTGGTTACAGCCATTCCTGCCCCCAAAGCTGCATTCTTCACTGCTACAGAGGAATTTAAGAGACACCCTCCTATTCCCCCAGCAGTCCATGCGATTTCAGCCCCCTTTCCGGGGCTTTTAGCACAAGATTTCTTCTCGCTGCTAACCAACCCTGGGACAGATTCTGCCACATCAAATAAATCATTCCCCAGTAGAAACGGTGCAAAATTGTGTGCCACTATTGCAATAGTCAGCTCAACCTGCAAACCACCAGTTTCCATGTATACCTTAGCTAAAGGTGCAAGCACTTTGTAACCTCCCACCAGTTCTAACTCTGTCATTCTCCCTGGCAACAAATCCTTCTCCTGGATTATGTCCCTCTTGACCACAGAAATCTCTGCACCCGTGTCCCTTAAACCAAGGAGCACTTTCCCATTGGAAACTCACTGCTTGGTTGTGTAGAAGCAACCTTTACAAATCCTGTGTGGAAAGAGGCAGCAGCCTGGCTCTGAGAAGCAGCAGCTTCTTGTGTTACTTGCTGCCTGTTCCCACTCAGCCAAGGACATTTATTCCTCAGGTGCTCAGTGGACTTACAATGATAGCACCTCATGGGCTCCTCTGCTTGTACAGGAGATTTGAGATGAGTAACAGAGGAATGGGGAGGTGAACGTCCTCCCTGGCCACCTGGACCCTTTTAATGTTGTTCCAGTAACCCCACCCTACCCATCCTGAACTAGGAATGGGAACCTGGCTGGGCAGATGCTGCAGGTCTAGTCCATTGCCCATTTGGAGGTCAGAAAGGTATTTTTTCTCCCATTTGGTGGAGGACCAGGACGTTTTCTGCCTTTCTCGCAGCTAGGGAGATAAGATGGCAAGTGTGAAAAATCGGGACAGAGGGTGGGGGGTAATAGGCACCTATATACGACAAAGCCCCAAATATCAGGACTGTCCATATAAAAGCAGGACATCTGGTCACCCTACTCACAGCCCCTTCAATCCAGAGTGGGTTAAGTGGGAATGCGCTTATTGCCCCTCCAAGTTACCTGGGGAGAGTTGTTTCTTCGTCGCAACTTGCGACCGGTTTCCAGCACGGTTCAGAGAATAAAATGAATGGTTCCCAGAGGTAACAGACCTGGGATTTTGGTGTTGGGCCTTGAGCTCATGGAATAGGGGGAGATCTTGTAGCCTTCACAAGCCGAGGTCCCCGACCTTCTGCACCCTCTGTCCCCCTCATGCTAGGATTCAGAGAGAGGTGAATCCTGAGCAGTAGGCTGTGGAGAGCCCACCCCGCTTTATGGGTTTGATGGGATGAAACCCAGTAACCCTTCCACTGGAACCAGTTCAATACCTGGCATAGGAGAACATGGGTTCAATACCTGGCATAGGAGAACATGGGTTCAATACCTGGTATAGGAGAACATGGATGATGGGCAGGAAGCTCCCCTCCCTGGTCTTAAAGTTTAACAAAGTTGCCACCGGCCACTTAGAATCCATCCGTGGCTCTGTCCTCATTTTGCCACCATGTCCGCATTGATTGACTAGTAGCAGTGACACCTTCCTTCCTTTCCTGTTGTTTTCAAAAGCCCTCTGCAGCCCCTCTGGCCTTATCTTCTCTTTCTGTAATAGGATGAATGGCTTTTGCTTTTCTTGGCTGTTTTACAGCCTCTCTCCCTTTGAGTCTTATTTAACCCCACCCCCACTTTGTTGTCTCTAAAAACGTATGTTCTGCTACTAATATTTTATGTCTTTATTTAAAAAAACATATAGTGATTTTTCAGACTCTATTTCAAAACAATCTAAATATTTTTTGTCTAAAAATGCATGTTCTATTAGTAATATTTCCCTCAACAATGTGGATTTGTTTAAACTGAAACTTTTCACAGGAAAGGGTTCCCTGATACCGGTCGGGGTCTATGCAGCACTTGGCACAATGGGGGCCCTGATCTAGGTCGGGGTCTCTGCAGCACCCGAATGATTCCACAATCCAGCAATCAGGCACCCACAAATACGTATAACTAGGGCTTCCAAGCGATTACAAAAATTAATTGTGATTAATTGTGCTGTTAAACAACAATAGAATACAATTTATTTAAAATATTTTTGGATGCTTACTGCATTTTCAAATATATTAATTTCAATTACAGCACAGAATACAACGTGTACAGTGCTCACTTTATATTTATTTTTATTACAAATATTTGCACTGTAAAAAACAAAACAAAAATTGTATTTTTCAATTCACCTCATACAAGTACTGTAGTGCAATCTCTTTATCATGAAAGTTGAACTTACAAATGTAGAATTATGCACAAAAAAACTGCCTTCAAACATAAAACAGTGTAAAACTTTAGAGCCTACAAGTCCACTCAGTCCTACTTCTTGGTCAGCCAATCACTCAGACAAACAGAGAAGAGAGACAGGTGGCCAGTGGCCTATGTGACTGGGAAATCTACAAATCTATTAATATGTAACACACAGCATTTCCATCTGTCTGGATCCTAGCACAGTGGCCATTACAAGCTGAGCTAAAAGACTTTTAATCTAGGCTGTAGTGGTCTCATCAATATCTAGATGGTCACGTCACCACCAGGGGGTGACAGAGCACCAGACTGTGTGGGTGTGGCATACAAGAATAGGCCAGTGTACATGACAGAGAAACTGGAGAATTTGACATTTTCCAACAATTCAGGTTCATTTTGAAATGGAAGCTGTTATAGAAATAAGGTTAAAAAATTAAAATGATCAAAATTGAAACAAAATATTTTGAAATGATTGATATATTTTAATCTACCCAAAACAAGAATTTCCCCCAGATTTTTGGTTGGTGAAAAATTTCAAGATTTCATCTGATTCAGGATGGGAAAATATGGAGAAATCTCTAAGATTTTCATGGCACAGGGAAAACAAATTCTTACCTATCTCTACCCTTTGGGACCATAAGGATACTACCTAGCTCTTGTGTAGCACTTTCCATCCATAGATCTCAAAGCACTTTACAAAGGAGGTCAGTAGCATTATCCCCATTGTGCACATGGGGAAACTGAGGCACAGAGTGAGGCAGCATCTTGCCCAAGATCACCCAGCAGGCCAGTAGCATAGCTGGGATTAGAACCCAGGTGTCTTGCATCCCTGTGCACTATCCATTAGACCACACTGCCTCCCCACTCCAGCCGTGTAAGTTAACTCCCCCTGGGACCAGGGCTGGGCTCAGAGTAGTCCAACCCACAGGCTCAAAGGCATTGTAATAAGCTTCTGCTTATTCCATTAATTTGACCACGTGTGTTGTTCCTTGAGTGAGATCATTCAGGTCAAACCAAACCAGCGAGACAAGTGTTGAGTTTCAGAGTACCTTTATTTTATATGCCTTGCACATAAAAATATTAAAGTAAATTCTAAAGCAAATCTAGTGCACGTGAAAAACAGCTGAGCCACATTTGCTGGGTAAGCCTTGTATTTAAACTATTTAACAGTTGCAGCCATCTTGAGCGGATTATTGGCAATCTCTCGGATTTTCTTCCTGAATGCAAATCACTGTGGTTAACTCAAACTTCTATCTACATTTTAAAAGCTGACTTGGCCATCGGAAGACATTTTAATGATGAGTGGTCACCATATGGCCATTGTTTAACTAGATATGGGCAGGATATAACATCATCAGAGTTTTAATCATTTACTTTTAATTTCTCTTTGTTTTCAATTTCTGCTCTTATGAGATTGAGAGAAGCAAGTTACTGTGAAGTTGTGTTGTATCTTTTCCATTATAGATTACACAACTATTAGAAATCAGAGATTGATAGTTCCTTGTGGTGAAGAACTGGAGATATCTTGAGATGAAGGACTGGGGCTCCCTTGAGGTGGAGGACTGACTATTTCCATTACTTCTTGGTCAGCTGAGCTTTCTCTTGAAATTTTAAGAACACTATCTATTATATCAGTTATCTCTCTGTTGTCAGTAGGTATCACAATTGTTGCTGGATCAGCTAAGTATTCATAGTTTAGGCGGTTCTTAATTAATTGCCAGATAGCCTCTTTCTTCTTTGTTAAAATATAGTCACGAGCCTTTTGCTCTAGTAGTATCCTGCTTTCACCCTCATCCAGTGTTATTTTTCTTCTGCGGCACTTCCTGCAGCAGCATGTGCACCACCAGTATACAAAACCGATAACGACAACACCCAATATGGTAAAGAGTCCAGAAATCTTTGGGAAAAGAATCAATATGTTAAAACTTGTTATTTGCATTGGACTTCTTCTTTTTAACTCTTTTATATCCCACCAGAAGGGTCTAGAGGACAAATCCTTCTATTTATATTTAGCTGCAATGATCATCCTAGAGTTGAGGCCAGAAACGATCATTAGGACATCTAGTCTCACCTTCTGTATTTAAAGTTTCATCCTCATCTACATAAACAGGGGAATCTTGAGTAGGAGCAGAGAGGTTATTTTACCTCTCTATGTGGCACTGGTGCAACCGCTGCTGGAATCCTGTGTCCAGTTCTGCTGTCCACAATTCAAGAAGGATATTTATAACTTGGGAAGGGTTCAGAGAAGAGCCATAAGAATGATTAAGGGATTGGAAAACTCGCTCAATATATTCAGCTTATTAAAGAGAAGGTTCAGGGCTCACTTGATCACACCTATAAGTTACCACATGGGACACAAATAGTTGATAATGGGCTCTTCAATCTAGCAGGCAAAGGTCTAACAAGATCCAAAGGCTGGAAGTTGAAGCTAGACAAATTCAGACTTGAAATAAGGTGTCATTTTTTAGCAGAGAGTGTAATTAACCATTGGAACTCTGCTCTAGGAATTATTTTGGAAAAGTTCTTTGGCCTGTGCTATACAGGAAGGCAGACTGGATGATCAATATGGTCCCATGTGGCCTTGGAAGCTATAAATCTATTAAATCCAAAAACTTTGTTAATGCTTCATTAGCTCGTGCCCTTCCAGAACATCAAATGTCAAACTTCTGAAAACCAGGAAATACAGAATGAAGGTAAACGCCCATGCAACCTTAACTCTGACCCCTGGAGCTGGCAATAGCCCCTGGGAATTACCTGCATGCACTCCAGCTGCATTTGCTGTGGTAGATGTAGCTGTAGTGAATGGAGGAGGCAGGAGGTGGGTGGGTTGGGAGAGCTGTGATTGTGATATGAGATCTGGGGATTAGTTTAAGGAGCATCACAAGACTGTGATAGTGGTACGAAGAGAACTGGGACTGAGTCCCCCCAGGTGCATGATCAAAGGAAACAGGGGCATGTCTCTCTTGAGGGTTCCATCTGCATGATTTCAATGTAGAATTGTGTAGGTTGTTTCTGTAGCACAACCTGGAGTTTTCTTGCCCTGGGGATTGGCAGCAGGGAGGTGGGATGTGACAGCAGACTGTGGTTTTAACCGTGAGTAAGGAGAAGACTAGGGTCAGGTGGCATCTTGTGTGCAAGTTTGATGGGGTTGTGAAATGGTGGTTGTTAAGCTTTCCAAGTGTGGTATTCTGTTGGGGGATCAGGCTCACTGTTTGAGGATCAGGTAGCCCTGTCCATTGCAGTGATGAGCCGAAGTGGTAGTGACCCCAAATCCCAACTTACATGGGGTAGCATGGAGAGGGACTCAAATCCACTCCTAGAAAAACAAGCCCCTCCACAACCTGGCTCTCATGAGGGGAAGCAGAGATAAGGCTCAAACCCCTGGGGCAGAGGCCTTCTTATTGTCATTAACCCTATTGGCCATTGATTATTTTGGTTTCCCTTATCAGTTGCCTACATTTTTAACTTGTGGCTTCTATTCATTGCTATTTTTCACGTCCTTTATATATTGGCTTTTAAATATTTATTCTGTTTATTTTCTTTTGCCAAATTCAGATGGGCATAATCTTTCAGCGTCACTAATTTGGCTGGTGAAGCTGAGCAAGTCTGGCTGAGCCAGACATCTTTGAATTGCTACCAGTTGTAGAGATATGTTTGTGGAAGATTATAACTGAGAGACACTCCCTCATAAGGGTCAGTATTATGAATATAGGAATTTAGAGATGTGCATTGGAAGCAGGGTGGAGAACACAGTGTAGCTGTGCACAACAGTTCAACCCAGAACTAGTTTGTTTTAGTAAAAGTTTTATTCCTTCCTCATTCGCTCACTGGCATGTTGTTTAATGAACCCCAAAATCATTACATGAGGAATCAGTTATTGGGTCAAGCACTAGGAATTTGGGGTGGGAGAGGGGGAGGGAAGAATTTCTTCCAATCCTGGACCATTAGATCATCTAGTCTGACCTCCTGCACATCACAGGCCATTAAATTTTTCCCAGTTACCCCAGTATTGAGCCCAGTGACTCTACTTAGACCAACAATGAGAAGGCTGAGAGAGGGTCTGATTGCTCTTTATAAATACATCGGGGGGGGGGGGGGGGACCCGGGGGGGGAGAAGAGCTATTAATGCTAAAGGACCAATGTTGGCCCAAGAACAAAGGGGTTCAACTGGTCAGGGATCATCAGAGGCTGGAGATGAGAAGAAGGTTTCTAGCCGGCAAAGAAGGGAGGTTCTGGGAGAGCCTCCAATAAGAGCAGTGGGGGGCAAACCTCCTAACTGGTGTGAAGATGGAGCTGGATGAGTTTATAATCTGATGGGGCTGCTTGTGATTACAGGGACTAGACTTGATGACCCAAGAGGTTCCTTCTAGTCTTATGACTAGGTGATTAAAATATTGGGTTGAGGAAAAATCATAATAAACTCTGAGATTTTCTCCAGTTTCCTGGTCCATTGTAACTCCCCTGGAATATGCAAACAGGAGCTGACAAAGAGGGAATGCCCAGGTCCCAAGGTGCCTAAATACATTTGAGAATCTGTTTGCAGTGTTGTTATAACTATGTTGATTCCAGGACATTAGAGAGACAAGGCCAGTGAAGTGATATCTTTTATTGTACCAACTTCTGTTGGTGAAGGAGACAAGCTTTCAAGCTACACAGATCTGAAGAAGAGCTCAGTGTAAGCTCGAAAACTTGTCTCTCTCTCCAACAGAAATTGATCCAATAAAAGACATAACCTCACCCATCTTGTCTTTTTGAGAATCTGGACCTACATTATTTCAAGGACTCAAATGTATGGGATTGCCCCCTGAAGAGGGAAAACCGTTTATTGAGAATTTTCCCATTCATGAAGGAAAAGGAAACAAGTGAAAAAGAATTTTGTACATTTTGTGACAGCAGTGAAATGAATTGAGATAACTCCACTCATTCTCTACCTTCCACCTCTCAACCCCCCATTACCTCTTTCAATCCTGGCATGTTTTGAGTAATGAGTAATCTGATGTATATGTTTTATTCACTGCCTGAGTTCTACAATCAAGGATCGACATTCTTTTCAAAATTTAAAGAAATAATGAAACCTCAGGTCACATAGTGTAGCAACTGGTGGAGGTCCTGGCTTCCTCTAATTTATTAACATAAAATATTTTTCCTGCTGAATCTAAAACAAAAGTGGCAAAATTCCAGAGCAACTCAAGAAAACTGGCTGGATGAAAACAAAATTATTTAATCTCTCAAGACAGGTGAATCTTACCTGGGAAATCCTATAAACATTAGTTGATTGATGTGGGTTTTCTCCTGTGAAGTTCTCCTTAGATGATTTCAACAAGCAGTCAAAGTATTTTCCATCCAGAAGAAGGATAACTATCCACAACAGAGGAGGTAAAAAAGCCTTAATAAAAAAGCCACAGCACCTATTGTACTCGATGTTGGCTGTAAAGCAAATGCAACAGTTGCAGTTTGCAGTTTGGGCTCTATCAGAAGGATAAAGACATGCTGGCTGGAAAATCACACTTAATAGAAAAAGAATCACAGGTGGTATACAGCAATAGGAGATGCTGTAAGCAAGTCTCAACTTCATCTCTTCTGGGCATTTAAAATCAGAATCCATTATATCTTGAACCACTAACAAAATGAGTGAATATAACGATGTTTCTATAAGAGTAAAATGATTTTTCCATATTCCAATGAATTTGCTGCCAATTTCCATTTTCACGTGTGATGCGATTGTCCCCAGCTCAAAGGGCAGAGTGAAGTTTTGAGATCAAGTGAGTACATTCAGATATATGAACGATTATGGACCATGAGTAAGAATGAAAGTGAAAATAGTGCTTTCCCAGAATAGCCCATGCTCTACTCTTCACTATTATATCTCCTTAGATACACAATTGTGGATTTGTATGTTGACAAACTGCATGGCTTCAATTTCCAAAGGAGTCAGATTTCAAACAATTCAACTAGTGGATCAGAAATCTGATTCTAGTTCTTTACTACAGTCTATTCCTAACTGCTCAGAGAAGATCATTTTCTCGTCAATAAAAAGATCATTCCTTTATATGTGCAAAACTTGAGCTTTCTGAAACTTACATTAAAGCAATCAGAACAGCAATATCTCTGAAAGGATAGTGGATAACCTTGGCTAAAAACCCATCATGGTTGAGTGGTAGAATGAAAGCAATAAAAACAATGCTATATATAAAACAAATGAAATAGGGGAAGTAAAGCACACACAATACAAATTACAAATTATGATGTGTAGAACACTGATAAGGGAAGCTAAAGACATCAGGGAAACAACACTGCTGACAGAAATAGGGGAAAGGGGACTTTTTAAACTATATTTGGAGCAAAAGAAATTTTAGTAATGGGCTAGGCCCATTACTAGAGGGGAGATGATCAAATTGTTAATAATGATGCAGAAAAGGCAGAAGTGTTCAATATTTCTCTTCTGAATTTGAAAAGAAATAGGATAATGTTTTTATGAGGATGCTACTTTCCAGTCCTTTAGTAACTATGGTGGATGCTAAGCAATATCGAATAGTGATAAACATTTTTAAATCAGCAGGCTTGGATAACTTGCACCAAAGACCCCTAAAAGAGAAAGCCAAGGAGGTCTGTGGCTCAATTATGTTAATTTTTAATAAATCTGGGAATATGATGCAAATTCCAGAAGACTAGACGAGTGCTAAAATTGTGCCAATATTCAATATTCAAAAATGGCAAGTGAGATGACCTAGGTAACTAGATTGGTTAGCCTAACATAAATTGGGGGGAGGGATAGCTCAGTGGTTTGAGCACTGGCCTGCTAAATCCAGTGTTGTAAATTCAATCCTGGAGGGGGCCATTTAGGAATCTCGGGCAAAAAAAATAGTTGGGGATTGGTCCTCCGTTGAGCAGGGGGTTGGATTAGATGACCTTCTGAGGTCCCTTCCAACCCTGATATTCTATGAAATCCCTGACAAAATAATGGAAAAGATGATGCAGCTTTCAGTTGATAAAGAATTAAAGGAAGAGAATATAATTAATGCCAATCAAGATATTTTTATGAAAAGAGGTCTCTTTGATCTGCTGTCAGTTGGTCATACGTGTGTGCTGTCTCCATATGCTGTACTGAACCAGGGCATTTTAGCAGTTAGCCAGCTGCCTAATACCACTGCTAGTGATTGGGAGAAACTATCAATTGTTTTGCTTATTGCCAGGAACAGCTATTTAGTAGATCTTTGCAATAATTTAGCATAGCTAGGGCAAAGACAGATGTGAGAAAGAAGGATGAACCTGTCTCTGCGTGCCTTTTTCTTGATGTGCATGGGTAAAAAGCAGACAGTCTGGATATATTTACAACTGCCAGACTAACGGCTCAAAACCACATAACCGCATCCTGTCTTGACGTGCTTTGTAACACTTGCTTTTGCTCAGCCTTTGATTTTGTTTGATCAGCTATGTAACACTTTTCATTTACATATCTTTGTAACTTCTTGAATACAAAAAGGGAAAGTGCTCTGAGGAATTTTGTTTTTGTTTTTTTGTCGTCTGGACATCTCTTGGAAACCTGGACGACAGGGGGAGGGCTGGCCACCTGAGCCTTGTCGTTAAATCACTCAGGACCTCTCCAGATTGTGGGTAGCTATATAGATTTGAGGAGCTCTATAACCTATTGTGTTTGTATGTGCTTGAGACTAAACAAAGCAGTGACTTTAAGTAAAGGCATTCTGATGAGAGTGCTGGAAACTAATAAAGTGTTGGCTTTAAGTGAAAGCATGTGGTTTTGATTTGTTCATCTCAGCCATATAACAGACAGACGCGCTGTGTCTCTCTTGGTTTGTCCTAATACCGCCTCGCAGAAAGTAAAGTTACCGAGTTCTTTTGGGTTGGGGAACCCGGGGTAACAGTACCAACCCTGCTGATAGCCAGCTCGGCAGACCTTGACAGAGCTACTCAGAAAGACCATAGACTCGGGTCAGTGACGAAGGGGCTTGGCCATGTTTATTGCCCTCAAGACACAGTACTAGCACCTGGCAGACTTTAGGCGGATGCTAACAGATGAGTGCCTAGTGGCAAGGACTCAGCTCAGTCAGCGGTGGGACTTTCCACTTCCCCCTAGGCTGGACAGAGATGCCCCTCCTATACCTTCTCTTTTATATGTTGATAAAATTAAGTTACGTATTACACTTCTGACGTGGTTAATTACCAACCTACACCTTTAACCTGCAAGCACCCTGTTGGTTAGAACAAAACATCTCCATTATCCTGTCCTCCCATCTTTGTTTTATTTTGGGTCGGTGTGTTTCTATACTATCTCCCAGGATTGTATTTGTGATGCTGCCTTACAGGTTACTAGCTCTCTGAGGCTGGCAAACCAGCTCACAGATTAGAGCAACAGGGCAATTCTTTGTGTGTGAATACCAAAGAAATGCTAAAAGGTCATAGTGTGTTCAAGCCAATTCACTTCTTAGTATAGATCAAAAGGAAATGCTAATGTTATTGTATCCACCTTTATGTCTTCTGTGATTGCTATCTTTGTACTTAATAGGAACCATAATGTGTGTTAGTGTTAAGCTGTGAATTTACTTGATGTGTAAAACTTAGTTAAAACTAATGAAGGATTGTCTCTGGCTATCCCATTGTGTTTACACTCTCTCTGAATGGCCCATTAAATGGGATTGGAGCCTTAAAACTGTAAAGGAAGAGATATGTTGACTTCAGAGATTGGTTTGTTGTGTGTTCAACAAAGGGAAGTCTACGGACTCATGCTGTGCTGAAAACACTTGTCAGACTGTTTTCAACTATAAGAAGGAACCCTGGGAGCGATTCTGCATCTCTGGACCAAAAAATTCTGACAGGCTGGAATTCTGAGTAATGGGACCAAGATCCCTAGAGCCATTCTAGGTAACCCTGAGAGACTTATGGAAAACCAGCAAAATAATACATCTCTGCTAGCATTTGGCCTTACAAACTTTGATTCACCTGTTAATGTATTTTACCTGCTTTAAACTCTCCATAATGCTCATTGTGACACTCTAAACCCCATATTCACCATAATTATATAGTTGTGACATAATTATGATGCATCTTGTACAAAATATGTCATGTGAGGTGTCAATGGAAAAAGTTATGAATGGCCTATTCAAGTTGAGTGGCCCATCAATGAAACAATGGGCCATGGGAACAGCTTATCCTCACCTAATGGTCTTTCCTGTTCTAGCCAGAATATGGGTAATGGACCCTGCCATGACTCATCAAAGCATGCAAGGGCATGTGACTAGATCATGTAAAAAGCAACAAAGAGTCTTGTGGCACCTTTAAGACTAACAGATGTATTGGAGCATAAGCTTTCGTGGGTGAATACCCACTTCGTCAGACGCATGTAATGGAAATTTCCAGAGGCAGGTATAAATATGCAGGCAAGAATCAGTCTGGAGATAATGAGGTTAGTTCAATCAGGGAGGGTGAGGTCCTCTGCTAGCAGTTGAGGTGTGAACACCAAGGGAGGAGAAACTGCTTTTGTAGTTGGCTAGCCATTCACAGTCTTTGTTTAATCCTGATCTGATGGTGTCAAATTTGCAAATGAACTGAAGCTCAGCAGTTTCTCTTTGGAGTCTGGTCCTGAAGTTTTTTTGCTGTAAGATGGCTACCTTTACATCTGCTATTGTGTGGCCAGGGAGGTTGAAGTGTTCTCCTACAGGTTTTTGTATATTGCCATTCCTGATATCTGACTTGTGTCCATTTATCCTTTTACGTAGTGACTGTCCAGTTTGGCCAATGTACATAGCAGAGGGGCATTGCTGACACATGATGGCATATATAACATTGGTGGACGTGCAGGTGAATGAACCGGTGATGTTGTAGCTGATCTGGTTAGGTCCTGTGATGGTGTTGCTGGTGTAGATATGGGGGCAGAGTTGGCATCAAGGTTTGTTGCATGGATTGGTTCCTGAGTTAGAGTTGTTATGGTGCAGTGTGTGGTTGCTGGTGAGAATATGCTTAAGGTTGGCGGGTTGTCTGTGGGCGAGGACTGGCCTGCCTCCCAAGGTCTGTGAAAGCGAGGAATCATTGTCCAGGATGGGTTGTAGATCACTGATGATGCGTTGGAGAGGTTTAAGCTGAGGACTGTAGGTGATGGCCAGTGGAGTTCTGTTGGTTTCTTTCTTGGGTTTGTCTTGAAGCAGGAGGCTTCTGGGTACACGTCTGGCTCTGTTGATTTGTTTCCTTATTTCCTTGTGCGGATATCGTAGTTTTGAGAATGCTTGGTGAAGATCTTGTAGGTGTTGGTCTCTGTCTGAGGGGTTGGAGCAGATGCGGTTGTACCTCAGCGCTTGGCTGTAGACGATGGTTCGTGTGGTGTGTCCGGGGTGGAAGCTGGAGGCATGAAGGTAGGCATAGCGGTCGGTGGGTTTTCGGTATAGGGTGGTGTTAACGCGACCATCACTTATTTGTACTGTGGTGTCTAGGAAGTGGACCTCCTGTGTAGATTGGTCCAGGCTGAGGTTGATGGTGGGGTGGAGGCTGTTGAAATCGTGGTGGAATTTTTCCAGAGCCTCCTTCCCATGGGTCCAGATGATGAAGATGTCATCAATGTAGCGTAGGTAGAGAAGGGGTGTGAGTGGACGAGAGCTGAGGAAGTGTTGTTCCAGGTCAGCCATAAAAATGTTGGCATATTGTGGGGCCATGCGGGTGCCCATGGCAGTGCCACTGGTCTGGAAATATATATTGTCACCAAATTTGAAATAATTTTGCGTGAGGATAAAGTCAAAGAGCTCAGCAACAAGTTGTGCTGTGTCATCATCAGGGATACTGTTCCTGACAGCTTGAATTCCATCTGTGTGTGGGATGTTTGTGTAGAGAGCCTCCACATCCATGGTGGCTAGGATGGTGTTTTCTGGGAGATCACCAATGCATTGTAGTTTTCTCAGGAAATCAGTGGTGTCACGGAGATAGCTGGGAGTGCTTGTGGCATTGGGTCTGAGTAGAGAGTCCACATATCCGGATAGTCCTTCAGTGAGAGTGCCAATTCCAGAGATGATGGGGCATCCAGGATTTCCAGGTTTGTGGATCTTGGGTACTAGATAGAATAACCCTGGTCGGGGCTCTAAGGGTGTGTTGATTTGTTCCTGTGTTAGTGTAGGGAGTGTCCTGAGTAGATGGTGCAGTTTCTTAGTATATTCCTCAGTGGGATCTGAGGAAAGTGGCCTGTAGAATTTAATTGGAGAGTTGTCTGGCAGCCTCCTTCTGGTAGTCAGACCTGTTCATGATGACAACAGCACCTCCTTTATCAGCCTCTTTGATTATAATGTCAGGGTTGTTTCTGAGGCTGTGGATGGCATTGCGTTCCGCACGACTGAGGTTGTGAGGCAAGCGATGTTGTTTTTCCACAATTTCTGCCTGTGCACGTCGGACTAGATCATGTGAGACTGGACTCCATCTTGTTGCTTGTACTTTTCCACAAACTGTGCTGGGGGCTTGGCTTGAAACAAAAAAGTTCCATCCACATGGAAGAAGGTATAAAAGGGGGAAGTGACATCACCACTGGGCCTCATTCCCCCTACAACACAACACCTGAAAACACCTGAGGAACAAAGACTGAACTGGAGAAGGGTATCCCAGGCGGAACAGAAGAACTCCTGCCTGTGTATGCAAAAGCTATAACCTGCTTGTACTAGTTAACAGGGTGAGACACCACTTGATTCAAATCCTATCTAAGGATAGATTATAAATCTTAGATTGCATTTTGTTTTATTTTTTAGGTAATCTGCTTTGATATGTATGCTCAATACTTATAATCACTTTAAATCTATCTTTCTGTAGTTGTTAAATTTGTTTTATATTTTTTACCTAAAACAGTGTGTTTTGCTAGAAGTGCTTGGGGAATCTGCTCAGGAACAAAAACTAGTGCCCTGTCCTCTCCATATTGAGACTGAGGCGGACTAGGAAATAAACTTACTCATCAGGCTTTTGACCAGGGGCAAGACGATACCTCTGGCGTCCTAGGATGTGGAGCTGGGAGAGAAGCCTTCATGTAACTGCAGCTGGGTGTGTCCCTGCCTGTGTGAATGCTTGTGTGAATGCAGGACCTGGAGGGGTCTGCAGCTTGTCACAGCCTCCATGGTATGAGAGGGGGCCCAGATTGGTATGTCAGAGAGCTCAGCAGAATCCCAGTTCCAGGCTGCACTCTGGGGAAGCCCGTCACACTCATTTCTCTTCCTTAGCTAATAAATCTTTAGTTCATTTACTAAAGAAATTGGCTTCAGCATTGTCTTTGGTGAGATCTGGAGTATACCTTGACCTGGGGCAAGTGACTAGCCCTTTGGGGTGGAAGAACCTAATATAGTGTGTGTTATTTTTTGTTTTTGTGACCAATATCATTAAGTCCAGTTTGTCTGAGAGGCAAGTTGGACTGGAATACGTAAGGGACCATCTATGGTTCCCTGGTAAGACTAATGCAGTAATCCAGGAGTGCACATTTGTTACTGGCTTGGTGAAATCTTCTCACGTAGTCCATCGGTTCGATTATGATGTTTTCATGTTATCTCTTTTTGTGGGTTCTGGAGTGACTCTGAAGTCCAAAGCATGATGTGCATGCTCATGAGAGCAGATCGGGCAGACAAAGTCATTGGTGAGTGCCTTGGTAGCTGTAGCGGTGGTCTGATGCTTTTCCCTTGTAGCTAACCGTTGATTATTTCTGTCCTCTTCAAAGGCTCAGAAAGCTCTGAGTGTTGTGTGCTGCTATGATGATCTATTTGTTGCAGCCTTCTCAAGATCATCCAGTTTTATTTCACCAAAGTGTGTGCTGTTCTTGATGCTGTCCTTGTAGCACTTTCTGGGGCGACCTTGATTCCGATGTCCTTGTGCCAATTCTCCATAGAAAATTTTTCTGGGGAGTCAATGTTCAGGCATCCTAATGATGTGTCCAACACAGCATAGTTGGGATTTTATCAGCATGGCCTCGATGCTTGTGGCATTTGACTTTTGGAGAACATCCAGGTTGGTAATTTTGTCTTGCCAGCGGATCCCCATAATGGCGCACAGAAACCGCATATGTAAGGCTTCTAGCTGTTTGATATGCCATTTGTGTGGTGTCCAGTTCTCATAGCCGTAGAGGAGAGATGTGAGCACAAAAACATTATAAAATTTTATTTTTGTTGAGAGAGCTATTGTTGTTGGATTTCAGGACTTTATTATGTAGCTTTCCTAGTGCCTGAGAAGCTTTCTGTATCCTGTTCATGATTTCTTTGTCAAGAGATCCATCATTGGAGATGTTGCTGCCGAGATAAGTAAAATTGTCAACTTCCTTTAGTTGGTTTCCACTAATGGATATGCTAAGGGATATGGCATGGAGTAGTGAAGATGACTGATGCAACTCCACAGTTTTCTCCAGGCTCATTGTGAGGCCAAACAAGTTTGATGCTTCAGCAAAGTGATCTATGATGCACTGGATATCTCCCTCTGTGTGTGCTAGGAGGGCACAATCATCCGCAAAGAGTGTTCCTCTTATTAGCGGTTCTGTTACTTTTGTTTTTGCTTTAAGCCTTATAAGATTGAAAACTGAGCTGTTGTGTCTGTATTTGATGTATTTGTCTTTGTTGAGCCTGTTTGTAGCATGGTTGAGAACTTGGATGAAGAAGAGGTTAAACAGTACAGGGGCAAGGACACAGCCTTGTTTGACTCCATTTGAAATGGGAAAGGAGTCAGTGAGATTTCCATTAAAAAGTACCTGACCTTGCATCCCCTCATGGAATAAACGAATGATCCTTACCAATTCTGGTGGGCAAAGAAGTTTGCTGAGGATCATCCATAATCGTTCTCTATTGAATGTATCAAATGCTTATCAAATCTACTGAAATCTATTTATAGAATATACCACTAGTTTGGGGTTTCTGCCCTGTTTTCGGATAGTTTGACATGAGTTTGGCACTCTCCGCTATAAGCCACTCCAGACAGAGTGACTATTCGTTTAGTCAGCAGGGTTCACATGCCACAGGTCAACCGAGCTTCAAGATCAGAACCCAACACTATTTAAAGTTTAAATTTGATATTGAGAGTTTTAAGTATTAAAGATCAGTTACAATAAGTAAGTCATACTCATATGTAGGTCTTGACTCAAAAGATCTTAATTTTTTTGTAAAGAAAGGGTGATATCCATGAAGAAGGATATCTCAGATCAGGAACTGGGAGCTTTGCTCATGGGCTATGACCAAAAAGCAGTGCCTGGGCACCCCTATGCCCCAGATGCAGAAGTGAGCCGAATGCAGATCCTGACAGTCAAGAAACAACACAAGCATGAAATTAAGATGGTGGAATTCAAATGAAGGAGAGGAAAGGCACCGAGGAAGCTGAGGAGAGAGCCTACCAAAGATGCCTAGCTGACGCGGAAGTCAAGGAGGACACTCACAAAACATGTCTGGAGCTGCTAGCAGATGAGAAAGAAGCACACACAGTGCAGCTCCAAGTCCTGAACAAGCAAAAGGATCATCTTCTGTCTGGGGGTACATCCCCTCTCAACAGTAGAGAATGGGAGAAAGCCTGGCAATTTATCATGAGTCTGACTGGATTGAGGAATTCCTATCCACCTTTGAGAGACTGTGTGATATCCACAAGATTCCAGAGGATAAATGGATGCCAAGCCTGTTAACCAGGTTGACTGGAAAAGCCAGACAGGTGCTTAATGAAATGGAGGTGGGTGATGCTATGATATATAAGAACTTTAAAGAAATTGTATTGAAAAGGTTTAAGGTTATCTCTGAGTCTTATCGATTGAAATTTAGAAATCTCAAAATGTCTCACAATATCACTCATGTGGAATATGCACATAAGTTGTGTAGTTATGTGAAAAAGTGGAAAATTGGGGTGAGTGTTGATAATATCTTTGACAAGCGGTTAGATTTGGTAATACAAGAGCAGTTATTGTGCGTAGTCACTGTTGAGGTAAAAGCAGCGATCTGTGACAAAACACTTCCAGAATTGTGATGGCAGCAGAAATTGCTGAAGAATATGTTGAGTCACCGGCTCGAGAAGGATGCAAACCCCAAGATAAAAGGGATGAAGTGTTTAAGAATAAACCGAACCACAACATTGTTAAAAGAAAAACCCAAGGGGGGTTTAAAATCTCTTACCCTAAGGGAAATCCAGTAGTCTGCAATCATTGTGGGACCCCCCCCCATATAAAATCAAATTGCCCAAAATTTAAAACCTCCACAACCCCCACCATGAGTGCCAATGCTATCGCCGTGAGTGCTAACACTACCACATTAGTCCCAGAGGAAATTGTGGAGGAGGAAAATGGCCTCATAAATTATATTAAAACTGTCTTGGGAACATAGTGAAGAATTTATTCAGAGTGCAAGAGTGAATGGCATTGAGTGTACAGGGTGGTGAGACACATTGTCTCATGTCACTTTGGTAAAAGAAAGATTTGTGAGAGAGGAGGCTGGGTTGCCAGGAAAAAATATAAATCTTTTCACTCTGGCTGAATTTTCGGTGACGGTACCCAGGGCCGTCCTTACCCATATGCAAACTACGCAGCTGCGTGCTGCTCCAGCACCCAGCCCGATTCCCCAGCCGGCTGAGCTGGACAGGAAAGCTGCCCCCACCCCGCTATGCCCCCGCCCCGCCTCTTCCCCAAAGCCCCCATCCCTGCTCCACCCTGAGCTATGTCCCGGGGAGGGGTCGGGCGTGCCCTGCACTCACCGGGTGGAGGGAAGTGGAGCAACCCGGCCCCAGCCCATTCCATTCCACCGGCTCCCAGCCGCACCGCCGGTAAGTGCTGGGGGGTGGTTCCCCCCTGCCCACCAAGTCCTAAGGCTGGGAGCCAGGGGAGCAGAGTGGAGCGGGCTGGGGATGGGTCACTCCACTTCCCGCTGCCCCGTGAGTGCAGAGTCGGGCCCGTCCTGCACTCACCGGGCGGCAGGAAGTGGAGCGACCCAGCCCCAACCCACCAGCTCGTGCTGGGGGGTGGTTTCCCCCCTGTCCCCCAAGCCTGCTCCTTCCCCCCCCCCAGACCTTGGGCGCAGCCCCCCCTCCCCCCTCCACAGGGGGGCTGTGTAGGGCACCACAATGTCTAGGGACGGCCCTGATGGTACCTCTGGCTAAAGTCCACCTTGAGTCTGAAAATTTTAAGGGTGATGTTGTGGTTGGTATTAGGAATTTGCTACCTGCTGATATTTTGATAAGTGATAACTAGGGCTGTCAATTAATCGCAGTTAACTCACCCGATTAACTCAAAAAAATTAATTGCAATTAAAAAAATTAATTGTGATTAATCACACTTATAACAATAGAATACCAAATGAAATTTATTAAATATTTTAGATGTTTTTCTACATTTTCAATATTGATTTCAATTACAAAACAGAATACAAAGTGCACAGGCTCACTTAATATTATTATTTTTGATTACAAATATATGCACTGTAAAAATTATTTTAAAAATACTATTTTTCAATTCAACTCATACAAGTACTGTGGTGCAATCTCTTTATCATGAAAGTGTAACTTATAAATGCAGATTTTTTTCTGGTTACATAACTGCACTCAAAACCAAAACAGTGTAAAACTTTTGAGCCTACAAGTCCAGTCAGTCCTACTTCCTATTCTGCCAATCACTAAGACAAACAAGTTTGTTTACAATGACGAGAGAGATTGCTGACTGCTTCTTATTTACAATGTCACCTGAAAATGAGAACAGGCATTCGCTTGGAACTTTTGTAGCTGGCGTTGCAAGGTATTTACAAGCCAGATATGCTAAACATTCGTATGCCCCTTCCATGCTTCGGCCACCATTCCAGAGGACATGCTTCCACGCTGATGAGGCTCGTTACAAAAATAATGCATCAATTAAATTTGTGACTGTAGTCTTTGGGGGGGAATTGTATGTCTCCTGCTCTGTTTTACCCGCATTCTGCATATATTTCGTGTTATAGCAGTCTCGGATAATGACCCAGCACATGTTCGTTTTAAGAACACTTTCACAGCAGATTTGACAAAAAGCAAAGAAGGTACTGATGTGAGATTTTTAAAAATAGCTACAGCGCTCGACCCAAGGTTTAAAAATCTGAAGTGCCGTCCAAAATCTGAGAGGGATGAGGTGTGGAGCATGCTTTTAGCAGCGGCACAGGAGCTGGCGAACAGGGCTGCTAACAGGGGAGTTTGAGTGGGAGTTCCCATTGGAGGAGAAGGTATTTGTACTTGCGTCTGTCTTTGTAGTGTTTGTTTCTGTAGAGGCCAGTAGGGGCAGACTGCTGACTGCAGACTGCAGACTGCTGACTGCTGACTGCCAGCTGAGAGGGCAGCCGAGCCCTAATTAGGGGGCGGAGCTTGGCTGAGGAGGGGGCCTATAAAAGCGGCCGCCCAGCCAGGCAGCGGCACAGCTGCGAGCAGCGGCACAGGAGCCGGCGAACAGGGGAGTTTGAGTGGGAGTTTACAGGTGGAAGGGGGCAGGGGGCGCGGTGCTCTGTGTGTTGTGTTCCCCAGGGGATAATGCTGATAGAGGCTGAGGCAACAGCAGCCATGAGCCAAGCAGCAGAGGATTCAATGCAGATGATTGCATGTGGCAGCTGCGGTATGTACATGGTCCTAGCGGGGGTGCCTAAACAGAGGTATGTTTGCATGAAGTGCCGCCTAATAGAGCTGGTGGAGGAAAAGATCTGAGGTTTGGAGATGCAGGTAGAAACCCTGATACAGCATAGTAGGGGGTTCGAGCAGCTGATAGAGCAAAGGCAAGGTGCGGCTGAAGGGGAATTCTCAGGCGTACAGGTGGAAGCAGGGGCAAAGGCCGGTGAGGGAGGAATGCTGGGTGGGGAGCATGGTCAGTGGAAGCATGTGGCCGTGAGAAGCAGACAGGGAAAAAGGAGGGCTAGCGAGGGGGAAATAGAGCTACGTAACAGGTTTGAAGGTTTGGAGAATGAGGAGGGGGTACAGCGGATGCTAGCTGATGGTGGGAGGGCGAGGAAAAAGAGAAGAGCAGCTAGTCCGATACCAAGAGGGGAGGAGTCGATGGAGACGGCACCGACTTTGGGCCCGGGTAGGATACAGAATGGCTTAAGGGGGACTGTAAGGGATGATAGGAATGGGAGGAGCGTACAACCAGGGGCAACGGGGGATAGACCAGCAGAGCGCACTGTCACCAGGCAAAGGCAGGTCTACGTAATTGGGGATTCCTTACTGAGAAGGTTGGACAGGCCGGTGACCAGGGCCGATCCGGAGAACAGAAGGGTGTGCTGTCTACCGGGCGCTAAGATTTGTGATGTGGACCTGCGGTTGAAAAGGATCCTAAAAGGGGCAGGTAAGAAACTGTTGATCATCCTTCATGTAGGAACGAATGACACGGCTAGAGTCTCGCTGGAGAGAATCAAGGGAGATTAAGCCAGGCTGGGTAAGACGCTTAAGGAAATCGAGGCTCAGGTAATCTTTAGTGGGATTTTGGGATTTCCTAGGGAAGGGCGGCAAAGGGGGGACAGGATTGTGATGTTAAATAGTTGGCTCAGAGATTGGTGTTATAAGACGGGCTTTGGGATGTATGGCCACTGGGAGGCTTTCGGGAACAGAGAACTGTTCTCGCGGGATGGGCTCCACCTGAGTAGGGAGGGAAATAGACTTCTGGGAGGGAGGCTGGCGCATCTGATCGAGAGAGCTTTAAACTAGGAATTGCGGGGAGACGGTTGGGAGATGCACGGGCACTCTCCACGCCAGGCTTTAACATTGAGAGGGTGGACGAAGGGATAAAAACTGATATTGACAGAGGGAAGGGTTTGAACATAAGGAAGAGGGGGGGGAGGGATACTAGACCGATACGTCATACTGACGGTACGGTGTCCCTACCGAAGTGGGTAACAAAGGTGAGAGAAGCCAAAGGGCAAAAATTAGGATGTTTGTTCACTAATGCTAGAAGCCTAGGTAACAAAATGGAGGAACTGGAGCTCCTGGTCCGAGAATTGAAACCCGATATCGTGGGAATAACTGAAACGTGGTGGAACGGTAGTCACGACTGGAGTGCAGGTATGGAAGGGTATGTTCTTTTTAGGAAAGACCGGAACAAAGGTAAAGGGGGGGGGGTTGCCTTGTATGTCAATAAAGAGGTAAAGTGTAACGAAATAAATAGTAATGGAATAGATAATACGGAGTCTGTTTGGGCAATGGTCACGTTGGGGAAGAAAAATACTAGAGCCTCCCCTGGGATAGTGATCGGGGTGTGCTATAGACCGCCGGGATCTAGCCTGGAGATGGATAGAGAACTCTTTAATGTTTTTAAGGAGGTCAATACTGGTAGGAACTGTATGATCATGGGAGACTTTAACTTCCCGGATATAGATTGGGGAATAAACGCTAGTAATAATCATAGGGCTCAGCTTTTCCTAGATGTGATAGCTGATGAATTCCTTCATCAAGTGGTTGCTGAACCGACGAGGGGGGATGCCATTTTAGATTTGGTTTTGGTGAGTAGTGAGGACCTCGTTGAGGAAATGGTTGTAGGGGACAACCTTGGCTCGAGTGATCATGAGCTAATTCGGTTCAAACTAAATGGAAGGATAAACAAAAATGCATCTGAGACTAAGGTTTATGATTTCAAGAGGGCTAACTTTACTAAATTAAGGCAGCTAGTTAAGAAAGTGGATTGGACAAACATATTTAGAGATCTAAAGGCGGAAGAGGCGTGGGATTATTTCAGGTTGAGGTTGCAGGAGCTGTCGGAGGCCTGTATCCCGAGAAAGGGAAAAAGGGTTGTAGGTAGCAGTTTTAGACCGGACTGGATGAGCAAGCGTCTCAGAGGGGTGATTAAGAAAAAACAGAAGGCGTATAAGCAGTGGAAGATGGGAGGGATCAGCAAAGAAACCTACCTTATTGAGGTCAGAGGGTGTAGGGATGCGGTTAGAAAGGCCAAAAGCCGGGTGGAGATAGATCTTGCGAAGGGAATTAAAAATAATAGTAAAAGGTTTTTTAGCCATATAAATAGGAAGAAATCCAAGAAAGAAGAAGTGGGACCGCTTAAGAATGGAGACGGAGTGGAGATTAAGGATCATCTAGGCATGGCACAATATCTAAACCAATATTTTGCCTCGGTATTTAATGAGGCTAATGAAGGGCTTGGGAATAGTGGCGGCGTGACTGATGGGAATGAAGGGGGGGGGGTAGACATTACAGTATCCGAGGTACAAGCCAAACTTGAACAGCTTAACGGCAGTAAATCGGGCGGCCCGGATAACCTTCATCCTAGAATATTAAAAGAATTGGCGAGTGAAATTGCAAGCCCGTTAGCGATAATTTTTAATGAATCCCTAAACTCGGGGGTTGTACCGTTTGACTGGAGATTAGCTAATATAGTTCCTATATTCAAGAAGGGGAAAAAAAGTGACCCGGGTAACTACAGGCCTGTTAGTTTAACATCTGTAGTGTGCAAAGTCATGGAAAAAATATTGAAGGAGAGAGTAGTTACGGACCTTGAGGTCAATGGCAATTGGGACAAATTACAACATGGTTTTACGAAAGGTAGATCGTGCCAAACCAACCTGATCTCCTTCTTTGAGAAAGTAACAGATTTTTTAGACAAGGGAAATGCGGTGGATCTGATATATCTTGATTTCAGTAAGGCGAGGCGTTCAATACGGTACTGCATGAAGAATTACTGGTTAAATTGGAAAGGATGGGGATCGAAATGCCGGAGGTGGATAAAGAACTGGTTAAAGGGGAGACTGCAGCGGGTCGTACTGAAAGGGGAGCTGTCGGGTTGGAGGGAGGTTACCAGTGGAGTTCCTCAGGGTTCGGTTTTGGGTCCGATGTTATTCAATCTATTTATCGCTGACCTCGGAACCAAAAGTAGGAGTGGGCTGATAAAGTTTGCGGATGACACGAAGTTGGGAGGTATTGCCAATTCGGAGAAGGATAGGGATATCCTCCAGGGAGATTTGGATGACCTTGTAAACTGGAGTATTAGTAATAGGATGAAATTTAATAGTGAGAAGTGTAAGGTTATGCATCTAGGGATGACTAACAAGAATTATAGTTATAGGCTGGGGACGCACCAGTTGGAAGTAACGGACGAGGAGAAGGACCTCGGAGTCCTGGTTGATCGCAGGATGACTATGAGTCGGCAATGTGATGTGGCCGTTAAAAAGGCTAATGCGGTCTTGGGATGCATTAGGCGAGGTATTTCTAGTAGAGATAAGGAGGTGCTAGTCCCGTTATACAAGGCGCTGGTGAGACCTCATTTGGAGTACTGTGTGCAGTTCTGGTCTCCCATGTTTAAGAAGGATGAATTTAAACTGGAAAGGGTACAGAGAAGGGCCACTAGGATGATCCGAGGAATGGAAAGCCTGTCGTATGAAAGGAGACTTGAGGAGCTCGGTTTGTTTTCCTTAACCAAAAGAAGGTTGAGGGGAGATATGATTGCTCTCTTTAAATATATCAGAGGGATCAATATCAGGGAGGGAGAGGAATTATTTCGGCTCAGTGCTAATGTGGATACGAGAACAAATGGATATAAATTGGCAGTTGGGAAGTTTAGGCTTGAAATTAGGCGAAGGTTTCTAACCGTCAGAGGAGTGAAATACTGGAACGGCCTACCGAGGGAAATAGTGGGGGCGAAAGACCTCTCCGGCTTTAAGATTAAGCTTGATAAGTTTATGGAGGGAATGGTTTGATAGGTTAACTTGATTTACACAATAGGTCAATAATGTGCCACCGCTGGTAGTTAGTACCGATGGTAAATGTTGGGATATTGAAAGTCTTTTTCCTGAGTGTCTGGATGGAGAATCTTGCCCACATGCTCGGGGTTCAGCTGATCGCCATATTTGGGGTCAGGAAGGAATTTTCCTCCAGGGTAGATTGGCAGAGGCCCTGGAGGTTTTTCGCCTTCCTCCGCAGCATGGGGCAGGGGTCGCTTGCTCGAGGATTATCTGCTGCTTGAAGTCGTTAAATCATGATTTGGGGACTTCAACAGCTGAGTCAAGGGTGAGAGTTATTTCAGGAGTGGGTGGGTCAACTCTTGTGGCCTGCATCATGGAGGAGGTCAGACTAGATGATCATACTGGTCCCTTCTGATCTTAAGTTCTATGATTCTATGAATTCTTAAAAGAGCAACACTCTGATGCGGAAACTACAGAACCCGAACCACCAAAAAAGAAAATCAACCTTCTGCTGGTGACATCTGACTCATTATGATGAAAATGAACATGCATCGGTCCACTCTGCTTTGGATCATTATCAAGCAGAACCCATCATCAGCATGGAAGCATGTCCACTGGAATGGTGGTTGAAGCATGAAGGGACATATGAATATTTAGCGCATCTGGCATGGAAATATCTTGCAACACCAGCTACAACAGTGCCGTGCAAATGATGGTTCGGTTCTCACTTTCAGGTGACATTGTAAACAAGAAGCAGGCAGCATTATCTCCTGCAAATGGTAACCAACATTGTTTGTCTGAGTGATTGGTTAACCAAGAAGTAGGACTGAGTGGACTTGTAGGCTCTAAAGTTTTACATTGTTTTATTTTTGAATGCAGGGGTTTTTTTGTACATAATTCTACATTTCTAAGTTCAACTTTCATGATAAAGAGATTTCACTACAGTACTTGTATGAGGTGAATTGAAAAATACATTTTTTTTGTTTCTTGCAGTGTAAATATTTGTAATCAAAAATAAATATAAAGAGAGCACTGTACACTTTGTATTCTGTGCTGTAATTGAAATTAATATATTTGAAAATGTAGTAAACATCCAAAAATATTTTTTAATGGTATTCTATTGTTACCGGCGCGATTAATCACAATTAACGTTTTTTATCGCTTGACAGCCCTAGTAATAACATTGTAACTATGTCTAACAGGTTAATGTTATAACCAGGCCCCAGGGAAAGTTTGTGGCTGAATCTCATACTTTGCCTGATGTCAGCAAGGAAATGCCCTCAAGCTATTGTCTGTTGTGAATGGCAGCTTGCCAGCTGAGGAAGAAGTTGGGGATTCTTTTATACCAGAATCTGCTCTGGATTTAAGTGAAACACAAAAATAATTTATATTTGCTCAACAAACTTATGCTTCTTTGGAACATGGGAGATTAGAAAGGGGGGTCCAAAGAGGATGGATCTAGACTGTTCACAGTGGTACCAGATGACAGAACAAGAAGTAATGGTCTCAAGTTGCAGTGGGGGAGGTTTAGGTTGGATATTAGGGAAAACTTTTTCACTAGGAGGGTGGTGAAGCACTGGAATGGGTTACCTAGGGAATTGGTCCTGCTTTGAGCAGGGGGTTGGACTAGATGACCTCCTGAGGTCCCTTCCAACCCTGTGATTCTATGATTCTATGATTAGCAGCTCAGAATGAGACCCTTCCTGGTGAAAGAAAGGGTAATTTTTTTACTCAAAAGATTTATTATAAAACAAGCCCCTACAGGAAAAATGAGGCTTCCTGGTAAAGTTTGCAAGCAAATAGTTGTGCCTGAAATGTATAGGAATGATTTTCTCTGGATAATCCTTGATGGTCCATTCATGGGTCATTTCGGAGTAGAAAAAAACTGTGAGAGGTTGAAGCAAAATTTTGACATATGTTTCAGACAGTGAAGGATTATTGTAAAAGCTGTGACTTATGTTAGCAGCCTAAGGGTTTAAAGGCACTTTGTAATGCACCTCTACAACCTTTGCCTGTTATTAGGGAGGCATTTACTGGAGTGTCTGTAGATATTGTGGAACTTCTCTCTAAGGCTATGTCTACACTGGCAGAGTTTTTTCACCAAGAGTTTGGTTGACGATCCAAAACCATTTAAAGGAAATCATTGTGTGTTCACACTGTCTTCCACTTGTGGCATACTGCGTTCACACTTGGGGCAGTCACACAGATAGTGAGAGCAGTGCACTGTGGGTAGCAATCCCACAGTGCAGCTCTCCCCTTTCTGCTGCTAGGTCTTGTGGGGAGACGGAGGGGGTCACAGCGCATAATGGGTCCGGGTGCAATGTCCCAAGATGCACTGATTTCTGTCCCAGCATTCCATGTGCTTCCGTCTTCAGTTCACGTCATTTTTCAATGTCCTTTGTTTTCTGCTCACCCCACCATATCTATCTGCAGGAATGGATTCTGCGCTGCTCTCCACTGCTCTGCTAGTTGTCACTATCACATCGTGAATGCCAGTGGAGTTATTCTTAAAGTTACGAATGCAACAACAGTCACAGTTGCCTGACATCGTATCTGACATGGATAGCAGCAACATTCGATTGCTTTTGGCATTCACAGAACAGATTAACATAGTGGAATATCACTTTTAGGCTCGGGAAACTAGCACTGAGTGGTGGGATCACATCGTTATGCAGGTCTGGGATGATGAGCAGTGGCTGACCTTCCTGGAACTGTGTGCTGAGCTCGCCCCGGCCCTACAGTGCAAGGACACCCAAATGAGAGCTGCCATCTCAGTGGAGAAGCACGTGGCGATCACAGTGTGGAAGCTGGCAACTCCAGACTGTTTCCAGTCGGTTGCAAATCAGTTTGGAGTGGGAAAGTTGACCGTTGGGGCTGCGTTAACACAAGTGTACAGGGTCATTAATCGCATCTTGCTGCGAAAGACCATGACTCTTGGCAACGTGCGTGAAATTGTGGATGGCTTTGTAGAAATGGGTGTCCCTAACTGTGGAGGGGCGATAGATGACACGCATAGTCCAATTCTGGCACCGGACCACTTTGCAATGGAGTACATTAATTGGAAGGATACTTCTCCATGGTTTTGCAGGCACTTGTGGATCACCGCAGGCTGACATCAATGTGGCGTGGTCCGGAAATATTCATGCACACTTGTCTTTAGGAACACCGGCCTGTAAAGAAAGCTGAAAGCAGGGACTTTCTTTCCAGACCAGAAGATCACTGTAGGAAACATCAAAACACCCATAGTGATTCTGGGAGACCTGGCATACTCCTAAATGCCATGGCTCATGAAGCCGTACACGGGAAACCTAGATAGCAGTAAGGAGTGGTTCAACAATAGGCTGAGTAGGTGCAGGATGACCATGTAATTTGCATTTGGCAGATTAAAGGACCACTGGCAATGCCTTTATGGTAGGTTAGACCTTAATGATGAAAATATTCCCATGGTCATAGCCGCGTGTTGCATGTTAGAACATAAGAACTTAAGATCAGCCATACTGGGTCAGACCAAGTTCCATCTAGCCCAGTATCCTGTCTTCCGACAGTGACCAATGCCAGGTGCCCCAGAGGGAATGAACAGAACAGGTAATCATCAAGTAATCCATTCCATCACCCATCCCCAGCTTCTGGCAAACAGAGGCTAAGGACAACTTCTCTGCCCATCCTGGCTAATATCCATTGATGAACTTATCCTCAATTAATTTATCTAATTTTTTTAACCCTGTTATAGTTTTGGCCTTCACAACATCCTCTGGCAAAGAGTCCCACAGATTGACTGTGCATTGTGTGAAGAAATACTTCCTTTTGTTTATTTTAAACCTGCTGCCTATTAATTTCATTTGGTGACCCCTAGTTCTTGTGTTATGACAAGGAGTAAATAACACTTCCTTATTTACTTTCTTACTTTATTCCATTGCTTAATATTTGTAAAGGATAGGGCAAAAAGTCTACTCAGTGATGGACTGCTGAGGAAGAACAGCTGGCTGCTGATTTTGAGCAGCCAGATACCAGGGCTATTAGAGGGGCGCAACTTGGGGTGATAAACTGGAGGCAAAACTTTGAATATGAAAACCAGTAATGTTTGTTGCTATGCTGGGGCCTGCAATGGTTAATGAAGTCGAATTTTCATTGATTTGAGCCTGCAGTTTATTCCATCACTGCTACAAGCCTGAACCAAGAACTTTGCCATTACTGTGTGTGATTGATTCCACTTAACCAATTTTAGCTCTCATCTATGTTTCTTTCTTTTTATGAGTAAACCTTTAGATTTTAGATTCTAAAGGATTGGCTACAGTGTGATTTGTGGGTAAGATCTGACCTGGGTAAGTATATTGACCTGGGTCTGGGGCTTGGTCCTTTGGGATCGGGAGAACCCTTTTTCTTTTACTGGCGCATTGGTTTTCATAACCATTCATCCCCATAAGGAGTGGCTGCTGGTGGTGATACTGGGAAACTAGAGTGTCTAAGGGAATTGGTTGTATGACTTCTGGTTAGCCAGGGGGGTAAAACCGAAGTCCTCTCTGTTTGGCTGGTTTGGTGTGCAAAGGAACCCCAGTCTTGGGCTGTGACTGCCCTGCTCTAAGCAATTTGTCCTGAATTGATACTCTCAATTGTGTCCCGCCAGAGGCAGCATCATTACATGCCCTTGGTGATGGAGATGGGGTCGTCGCCAAGGATAGCATCCAACTCCTTATAAAAACGGTAGGTCTGGGGCACAGTACCGGAGTGACGGTTTGCCTCTCTTGCCTTCTTGTAGGCATGCCTCAGCTCTTTCACCTTTGCTCTGCACTGCAGCATGTCCCAATCATAGTCCTTTTCCCGCAAGCTGTGTGAAATCTGGCCTTAGGTATCAAAATTCCTATGGCTGGAGTGCAGCTGGGACTGGGCAGCCTCCTCTCCCCAAATGCTGATCAGATCCAACAGCTCCGCATTGCTCCAAGCGGGAGACTGCTTGCTGCATAGAGCTGCCATGGCCACCTGGGAAGATGAGCTGTGAGCACTCCACATCAAGCGAAAAGTAAGGGGAATTCCAATATTCCCGGGACTTTAAACGGGGAGGGGCAGAAGGGTGTTTACCTGGCTGCAGGGCAGTGCAGTTGTAACTGCTGACCAGAGTGGTCAGGATGGGCATTGTGGGACACCTTCCGGAGGCCAATTACAGCGATATAATGAAGTGCGGTGTCTACACTGGCCCTTTGGTGATAAAACTTTTGCGTAAAAAGCCTTATGACTCTCGTCAAGGTGGTTTTATTACGTCACTGAAACTGAGGAGTTTCGTCGCCGAAAGAGCCTTTGCAGTGCGTACACCTCCACTGTTTCATCACCAAAAGCTGACTTTGGGCAAAAAAACTTGGCAGTGTAGATAAGGCCTAAACCTTCCAGGAGTGGAAAAAAGTATATACTGATTGTTTTGGGGTGCCCCTAAGCATTTTCAGAAGAGATGACCCATTTACACTTATTTTGCTAAAGAGACAGTGCTGATGCCGAACCCCACGTTTCAGCCTGAAATTGAACCGAAGAACCAGGAAGACTTTATGGGGTCATTGCCGGTTGTAAAAGAGGAAAAGAATATCGTGCTAAAAAATCTGTTCCGGGCTTTGGAGGAAGCAGACTCAAAGGTGGAGGTAAGGTGATTTGTATTATTTTATAATAAAATGTTGAAAAACTATAAATGTTTTATATTTTATGGTTAAATATATTTATGCTTTTTATTGGTGGGGGCAGAAGAAGAGCCTGTACATGAGGACATGGCAACCTAGGGATCATCGGAGGATAGTGAGGTCAAGAGCCAACCGATAGACCCTGAGTCATGGAAAGATGGCGACATTGTTACGGTAAAAGCAACTGAAAGCTTCACCAGGTGTGAAAAAATTATTACAATTATGTGATTAAAATCGATTTTTTTGTTTTTTGGCGGATATCCAAGCCAGGACTGTACAGGATCACAGCTCTGGTTTGTAGTGAGTGGCCGTCAGATGCAGAGCCAGAAGCTCATGATGACGTAAAACCAGCTTAAATTATTCTGAAAGAAAAATATATATATATATATGGTGGGGTTAAACGCGGCTATATATTTGTGTTTAATAACAGGGTGCTGATATGATTCCCGATGGCGCAACTGCCAGGGATGAAGATGATGATGATTCAGAAACAGATGAGGGTATGATTGAGGTAGCACAAGTAAATTGTTTGCCTTTTTAATTTTTAAACAATTGCAACAAAGAATGTAAAACCTTTTTTTCTCTGCTTTTGACAGACATCTTCAGAGTATAAAAAGAGTCGTACTTTGCGTATCACGGTTATTCCTCTCACCTGTTGGTTTTGCATGAAGCATGATTTTTTTAAAAAAGACTGTAAAAAGTAAGGAGGTTGATCAGCAGAGCTGCAAAGATGACATTATGGTTGACATTATTATGGCCATTGTAGTAAAAACCATGTATCACTGTTTGAAAAGAGAGCTTTTTGAAAACTGTGCAACCTGCACGACAGAGGCTTCCAATGTACTCAGCCACATTCGTTTGTCTTGGGATTGCTCAGAAATATTTCACCAGATTAGACATATTTCTTCTCATCTGAACATGGTTTGGGTTCTAAATATAATTATGGCTGAAGCCTACAAACTGAAGCAGCTGAACATGACCACTGAAACTGTAACCGATGTTGTCAAAATGATCAGGGAGGTAACAGAGACACCAGACCCATTGGCATTGCTGATAGACCTTTCAAAGAAGGTGTCAGCAGTAATTGGCCAATCGGTGTGTAGTATGGTTTGTAAAATGAATCATAAAACTTTTTACATGCCATTTCCTTATCCCAAAGGGTTGTGATAAATAAAGTGGTGGGGTAGCACTCTTTGATGGACACTCAGCCAGCCAGTTAGCTGTAAAATCCCTCTTGGTAGCTGTTCTCTGCTTGCTTTACCTGTAAAGGGTTAACAAGCCGACAGGTAAAAGAAAAGGAGTGGGCACCTGACCAAAAGAGCCAATGGGAAGGCTAGAACTTTTAAAAATGGGAAAGAAACTTTCCCTTTGTCTGTTGTGTCTCTCCGTGAAAGAGGGGAACAGAGGGCAGCAGGAATGCTGTGTAAGGCTTGAACCAGGTATGAAAATTCATCGGATCATACCTAGAATTACTTATTTGAAACCCCCCAAATATGGAAGTAAATTAGGAGTGTTTAGCTAGACGCGATCAGGTTTATTTCTGTTTATTTTTTAAGGCTTGTGAATTTCCTCTGTGCTAACACCAGATGTTTTTGTTTGCTTGTAACCTTTAAGCTGAACCCTCAAGGAAGCTATGTTGGGTGCTTAATTTTTGTAATTGTTTCTTTTAAGACCTAGCAAAAAGCCTAAGTTCCAGATGTATGNCAGGTGTGAAAAAATTATTACAATTATGTGATTAAAATCGATTTTTTTGTTTTTTGGCGGATATCCAAGCCAGGACTGTACAGGATCACAGCTCTGGTTTGTAGTGAGTGGCCGTCAGATGCAGAGCCAGAAGCTCATGATGACGTAAAACCAGCTTAAATTATTCTGAAAGAAAAATATATATATATATATGGTGGGGTTAAACGCGGCTATATATTTGTGTTTAATAACAGGGTGCTGATATGATTCCCGATGGCGCAACTGCCAGGGATGAAGATGATGATGATTCAGAAACAGATGAGGGTATGATTGAGGTAGCACAAGTAAATTGTTTGCCTTTTTAATTTTTAAACAATTGCAACAAAGAATGTAAAACCTTTTTTTCTCTGCTTTTGACAGACATCTTCAGAGTATAAAAAGAGTCGTACTTTGCGTATCACGGTTATTCCTCTCACCTGTTGGTTTTGCATGAAGCATGATTTTTTTAAAAAAGACTGTAAAAAGTAAGGAGGTTGATCAGCAGAGCTGCAAAGATGACATTATGGTTGACATTATTATGGCCATTGTAGTAAAAACCATGTATCACTGTTTGAAAAGAGAGCTTTTTGAAAACTGTGCAACCTGCACGACAGAGGCTTCCAATGTACTCAGCCACATTCGTTTGTCTTGGGATTGCTCAGAAATATTTCACCAGATTAGACATATTTCTTCTCATCTGAACATGGTTTGGGTTCTAAATATAATTATGGCTGAAGCCTACAAACTGAAGCAGCTGAACATGACCACTGAAACTGTAACCGATGTTGTCAAAATGATCAGGGAGGTAACAGAGACACCAGACCCATTGGCATTGCTGATAGACCTTTCAAAGAAGGTGTCAGCAGTAATTGGCCAATCGGTGTGTAGTATGGTTTGTAAAATGAATCATAAAACTTTTTACATGCCATTTCCTTATCCCAAAGGGTTGTGATAAATAAAGTGGTGGGGTAGCACTCTTTGATGGACACTCAGCCAGCCAGTTAGCTGTAAAATCCCTCTTGGTAGCTGTTCTCTGCTTGCTTTACCTGTAAAGGGTTAACAAGCCGACAGGTAAAAGAAAAGGAGTGGGCACCTGACCAAAAGAGCCAATGGGAAGGCTAGAACTTTTAAAAATGGGAAAGAAACTTTCCCTTTGTCTGTTGTGTCTCTCCGTGAAAGAGGGGAACAGAGGGCAGCAGGAATGCTGTGTAAGGCTTGAACCAGGTATGAAAATTCATCGGATCATACCTAGAATTACTTATTTGAAACCCCCCAAATATGGAAGTAAATTAGGAGTGTTTAGCTAGACGCGATCAGGTTTATTTCTGTTTATTTTTTAAGGCTTGTGAATTTCCTCTGTGCTAACACCAGATGTTTTTGTTTGCTTGTAACCTTTAAGCTGAACCCTCAAGGAAGCTATGTTGGGTGCTTAATTTTTGTAATTGTTTCTTTTAAGACCTAGCAAAAAGCCTAAGTTCCAGATGTATGTTTTCCTTTTTGTTTTTAATAAAATTTACCTTTTTTAAGAACAGGATTGGATTTTTGGTGTCCCAACATGTTTGTGCATGTTGTGTGATTAGCTGGTAGCCACAGCTAATTTCCTTTGTCTCAGCTCTTCCCCGGGGGGGGGGGGTGAAAGGGCTTGAGGGTACCCCACAGGGAGAAATTCCCAAGTGCTCCTTCCTGGGTTCAAAGGGGGGGGGGTTGCATTTGAGTGGTGGCAGCATTTACCAAGCCAAGGTCAGAGAAAAGCTGTAACCTTGGGAGTTTAATACAAGCCTGGAGTGGCAAGCATTAATTTTTAGAATCCTTGTGGGCCCCCCTCCTTCTGCACTCAGAGTCACAGATGGGGATTCAGCCTTGACAAGGGTACAAAAAAAAAGGCTGAATATTGATTAAAATGAAATGTAAAATAAAAAAGATTTGTATAACCGTTTTCTATATTATTTTGCTTCTGTATTAAATAAATTGTGTATAGCCCTATCCTATATTACTCTACTTTTGCATTTAATAAAAGCTTGTCTTTTAAAAAGTAAGATGTGTTTAGCCACTTCCTATATTACTCTGCTTCTGTATTAAATAAAAACAAAAAGCAAAAAGTTGATCTTGTTTATACATGTGTTTTAAAGTAGGACGGGTTTGACATGGTGGGGTTGCTAGAGAAAATGTATTACTCACCCAGAGAAGTTGGGTGTTTTGGTGGGGTATTACCCTTATTTCAGGCCACTAAAAACCACGGTAAAACTTTGAGCAGAAAGCAGGTTGCAGCTTGGCTTGCGGATCAAGATGCTTTTACACTTTACATAAACCGGCAAAAATTAAATTTAAAAGAAATAAAATGGTTGTGTCTGATGTCGACGTGCAATAGCAGGCAGATTTGGTTGGCATGGCCTCCTATTCTAACCACAACGATGGTCGTAAATATATTCTAACAGTGATAGATATTTTGTGTAAATATGCCCGGGTGGTATCCCTAAAGAATAAGACCGGGGAAGAAGTGGCAAAGGCGTTTAAAGCTATTTTTAGACAAGGCCGCATGCCACAAAAATTACAGACAGATCAAGGAAAAGAGCTTTTAAATGACGATTTAAAGACTTTGTTTAAGCAACAAGGTGTACACCATTTTGTTACCAATAATGAAGTCAAGACTGGGGTTGTGGAGAGGTTTAACAGAACTTTAAAATCAAAGATGTGGAGGTATTGTACCACCCGTAGCACCTTTCGATACATCGATGTGTTGCTCGCCTTCATAGACGGTTACAACAGAAGTTATCACAGAACTATCAGAGGATGCCCGATCGATGTGACACATGCTAACGTGCTGAGCATGCAGAAAACCATCTATGCGGATAGTTTTAAAATAAAGGCACTGCGAGTGATTTTTAAGAAAGGGGATCACATAAGGGTATCTAAAACAAAGGGTACTTTTGAAAAGGGATATCAGGAAACCTTTACTGATGAAATATTTATTGTGTCTGGTGTTTTATTACGAGGACAGTGACCCGTGTACGCATTAAAAGATTACGGAGAAGAGGAAGTCGCAGGTTTTTACCCTGAAGAATTACAAAAAGTAAACCCTAACCAGGATCATGTTTACAGGGTAGAAAAGATTCTAGCAAAGAAAGGACTGGGGAGAAATGAGTATTTTTTGGTTAAATGGAGAGGATGGTCTGAAAAATTTAACAGTTCAAGACCTCTAATAAAGGGGGAAATGACTGAAGGGGTTTTTATGTTACCATACCTAGCAATACCTCTGCGGGGGCTTTTCCTCAAAATACTAGTTCCAATTTTACAATACAACTGGCCAAGCCTTTACATTTGACCGGTTATTGGGATGTCGCTTTATCGGAAATTCATTATTGTTACTCGTGGAATACGCTCTCTCATGATTCGTGATAGCGTCAAAAAAGAGAAATTCAGTCCTACAATGTAGAAGCCGATTATTATTCAAGCATTCATCATTTAGTAGAGAGCATCAACAAGAACATTGACAAAGATTCCAAGAAACCGAAGGTCAGCGTTATTTACGACTCGGTGACCAGAAGGGTTCAGTTAAAAGCAAACGATGAAAAGTACTTTTTTTCCACACGGAGAGAATTGGCAGCAATATTGGGAACGATTCCGAATCAACTGTGTAAGATAGCACCACACCCTGCAGACATCACGGCGGCGGGGAGAGGGGGATTAACTCTTTATACATGTACACGGACATAGTGGACCATCAGTTAGTGGGGGATTACTACATGCTACTGTTAGGTTGCATTCCCATCTGGGACAGCAACAACAAATTTATTACCATCACGTATGACAAACCACATTATGTCCCCATGAATAAGCAGCACATTGGTACCATCACTATTGAAATAAAGACAGACCAGAATAAACACATTCCATTTAGTTTCGGGAAGAGTGATTGTTAAACTGCATTTGCGCCCCAGGAAAGTTGAAGAGTGGTGACTATAAAAAACTACGGGGATCCCTTTTTGTATAGGAATTATTACAATGCCCAGGCTAGTGATGCCCTATCCGGATATCAAGAATTACCTGTCATGTACGGGGCCGGTTTAGGAGGGATATTCCGCAGTCTTTTTAGAAAAGCCATGCCGCTTTTGAGAAGGGGGTTTGAAATTATTAAACCTCACATGAAAACAGTCGCAAAAAATATAACCAGAGACATAGTGAATCGCGTGTCTAGCACAGTTATAAACAAAATAGGAGTGAACACCAACAGGAAGGTTCCGGTTTAGTGGTGATGAGGAGAAAAAGAGCAGTGTCATGCCTACCGTTTACAGGGCCTTCTAGGACCTTTAAAAAAACCTCTGCCAGAAGACGCCTCAGCTGTAAACCTAAAAGGTGCCCTAAGAAGAGGAAGCAGAGGTAAAAGGGATATATTTTAAAATGGCTTTCAAACTTCTGTGTAGAGGTGCCTCCTTTGGCCGCTTTAATGGTGAATGCCTCTCTATAATTTTTTATTTTGGGACACAGGGATCATTACTCAGGCCTGGTCTATACTGGGGGGGGGGATAGATCTAAGTTATGCAATTTCAGCTACTTGAATAACGTAGCTGAAATCGACGTACTTAGATCTACTTATCGCGGTGTCTTCACTGCGGTAAGTCGACTGCTGAAGCTCCCCCGTCGACTCCGCCTACGCTTCTCACTCCGGTGGAGTACCAGAGTCAATGGGAGACGCTCGGCAGTCGATTTATCGCGTCTTCACTAGACGCGATAAATCGACCCCTGCTGGATCGATCGCTCCGGAGGTAAGTGTAGACATGCCCTTAGACCTTAACAACATGCTACTGTATGCGTGCTGTAAGGTGGTAAAAGAAGATGGGTCAAACATAGACAACGACGCCAAAGTTGCCTGAACAAACTACCCCATCACAACCCTTTTTAACCAGCTGGATGTCACTCTAGGCAACCGTCTTATCATTGTTACCCTTACAGAGCCTTGATAGAACTAATTCTAAACTACAGCCATGACACCCTCGCTACACAGTTTTCTGCAGGAGGGTTTCATAAAGACACAGTGGGAGTCCATGAGAGCACTGTTTTGGATGGTGCGAGCAATGAGGGATTTATGCGCAGACTAACAGCCACACTAACGGCCAGCAACAGGAAGCTGGATTTGCTGAGGTCTCTACACAGCAATTAGAACAGGAGTACTTGTGGCACCTTAGAGACTAACAAATTTATTTGAGCATAAGCTTTCATGGGCTACAGCCCACTTCATTGGATACATAAAATGGAACATATAGCAAGGAGATATATATACATACAGAGAACATGAAAAGGTGGAGGTTGTCCTACCCACTCTAAGAGGCTAATTAATTAAGATGAGCTATAATCAGCAGGAGAAAAAAAAACTTTTGAAGTGATAATCAAGATAGCCCATTTCAGACACTTTGACAACTAGGTGTGAGGATTGTGACGGGTTGTGGATCACAGAAACCCCCTTGGGAGCTGTCACCCGATGTGCAAAGGCTACTTCTGTTCCTGTTCTCCCTGCCAGCTCGGTGGCTTCAGCTCCCTGTCTTGGTGAAGCCAGACACACCCGTCTGCTCCAGCACAGACTCAGGGTCTGAATCATCTGTCCCAAAGCTGCAGGTTTACCTGAAAACAGCTCACAGAAGTGTGCTTGCCTTTAGCACTCAGATGCCCAATTCCCAATGGGGTATAAACCCAAATCAATCCGTTTTACCCTGTATAAAGCTTATACAGGGTAAACTCATAAATTGTTCGCCCTCTATACCACTGCTAGAGAGATATGCACAGTTGTTTGCTCCCCCAGGTATTAATACATACTCTGAGTTAATTAATAAGTAGAAAGTGATTTTATTAAATACAGAAAGTAGGATTTAAGTGATTTCAAGTAGTAACAGACAGAACAAAGTAAGTTACCCAGCAAAATAAAATGCGCAAATCTATGTCTAATCAAACTGAATACAGATAATCTCACCCTCAGAGATGCTTCAGTAAGTTTTTTCTCAGACTGGACACCTTCCAGGTCTGGGCATGATTCTTTCCCCTGGTACAGCTCTAGTTCCAGCTCAGGTGATAGCTAGGGGATTCTTCATGATGGCTTCTCTCTCCCTCTGTTCTCTTCCACCCCTTTATATATCTTTTGCATAAGGCGGGAATCCTTTGTCCCTCTGGGTTCCCCCACCCCTCACTGGAAAAGCACCAGGTTAAAGATGGATTCCAGTTCAGGTGACATGATCACATGTCACTGCAAGACTTCATTACTCACTTGCGAGCACACACATATACAGGAAGACCCACAGGTAAACACAGCCATCTGCAGACAATGGGTCTGGTTAATGGGAGTCATCAAGATTCCAAACCACCATTAATGGCCCACACTTCGCATAATTACAATAGGCCCTCAGAGTTATATTTTATACTTCTAGTTTTAGATACAAGAGTGATACATTTATACAAATAGGATAATCACTCAGTAGATTAGAAGCTTTGTAATGATACCTTACAAGAGACCTTTTGCATGAAGCATATTCCAGTTACATTATACTCACTTATTATCATGTTTTTATAAAACTATTCCAATTACATTATATTCACTTCTTATCATGTTTGTACAAAACCATATAGACTGCACAACGTCACAAGGATACTTAACATGGGGAAATAGATTCAATGTGTGTAATGGCTCAGCCATTCCCAGTCTCTATTCAAACCTGAGTTGATGGTGTCTAATTTGCATATTAATTCAAGTTCAGCAGTTTCTCGTTGGAGTCTGTTTTTGAAGCTTTTCTGTTGCAATATTGCCACCTTCAAGTCTGTTACTGAGTGATTAGAGAGGTTGAAGTGTTCTCCTACAGGTTTTTGAATATTATGATTCCTGATGTCAGATTTGTGTCCATTTATTCTTTTTCGTAGAGACTGTCCGGTTTGGCCAATATACATGGCAGAGGGGCATTGCTGGCACATGATGGCATATCACATTGGTAGATGTGCAGGTGAACAAGCCCCTGATGGCGTGGCTGATGTGATTAGGTCCTAGGATGGTGTCACGTGAATAGATATGTGGACAGAGTTGGCATCGGGCTTTGTTGCAAGGATAGGTTCCTGGGTTAGTGTTTTTGTTGTGTGGTGTGTGGTTGCTGGTGAGTATTTGCTTCAGGTTGGGGGGCTGTCTGTAAGCGAGGACAGGTCTGTCTCCCAAGATCTGTGAGAGTGAGGGATCATCTTTCAGGATAGGTTGTAGATCTTTGATGATGCACTGGAGAGGTGTTAGTTGGGGGCTGAAGGTGACGGCTAGTGGCGTTCTGTTATTTTGTTTGTTGGGCCTGTCCTGTAGTAGGTGACTTCTGGGTACTCTTATGGCTCTGTCAATCTGTTTTTTCACTTCAACGGGTGGGTATTGTAGTTTTAAGAATGCTTGATAGAGATCTTGTAGGTGTTTGTCTCTGTCTGAGGGATTGAAGCAAATGCGGTTGTATCTTAGAGCTTGGCTGTAGACAATGGATCGTGTGGTGTGTCCTGGATGGAAGCTGGAGGCATGTAGGTAAGTATAGCGGTCAGTAGGTTTCCGGTATAGGGTGGTGTTTATGTGACCATCGCTTATTAGCACAGTAGTGTCAAGGAAATGGACAGCTTGTGTGCATTGGTCTAGGCTGAGGTTGATGGTGGGATGGAAATTGCTGAAATCATGGTGGAATTCCTCAAGGGCTTCGTTTCCATGGGTCCAGATGATGAAGATGTCATCAATGTAGCGCAAGTAGAGTAGGGGCGTTAGGGAACGAGAGCTGAGGAAGCGTTGTTCTAAGTCAGCCATAAAAATGTTGGCATACTGTGGGGCCATGCGGGTACCCATAGCAGTGCCGCTGACTTGAAGGTATATATTGTCCCCAAATGTGAAATAGTTGTGGGTGAGGACAAAGTCACAAAGTTCAGCCACCAGGTTTGCCGTGACATTATCAGGAATACTGTTTCTGATGGCTTGCAGTCCATCTTTGTGTGGGACGTTGGTGTAGAGGGCTTCTACATCCATAATGGCCAGGATGGTGTTTTCCGGAAGATCACCGATGTATTGTAGTTTCCTCAGGAAGTCAGTGTTGTCTCGAAGATAGCTGGGAGTGCTGGTAGCATAGGGCCTGAGGAGAGAGTCCACATAGGCAGACAATCCTGCCATTAGGGTGCCAATGCCTGAGATGATGGGGCGTCCAGGATTTCCAGGTTTATGGATCTTGGGTGGCAAATAGAATGCCCCTGGTCGGGGTTCTAGGCATGTGTCTGTACAGATCTGTTGCTGTGCTTTTTCAGGGAGTTTCTTGATCAGATGGTGTAGTTTCTTTTGGTAATCATCAGTGGGATCAGAGGATTATGGCCTGTAGAATGTGGTGTTAGAGAGCTGTCTAGGAGCCTCTTGTTCATATTCCAACTTATTCATGATGACGACAGCACCTCCTTTGTCAGCCTTTTTGATTATGATGTCAGAGTTGTTCCTGAGGCTGTTGATGGCATCATGTTCAGCACGTCTGAGGTTATGGGGCAAGTGATGCTGCTTTTCCACATTTTCAGCCCGTGCATTTCAAGAAAAACTGCTGATGAATGACGTGGACTTGAAAATTAAACTCACACTTAGCAAAGATGTTTTTTGCCTCATGAGCAGAAATGTCAACCAGAATTATAAAGTGGACATTATTTCAGCATCCCTGTTTGTAAAATGGGTGAAAGTGACACCGGGGGTTCGCTTGGGGCATGTGGAAACTCTAATGACCGCCAATGCTCAGTACCCTGTAGACAGGGTGGGCATAAAGGTGTTTAGCATTCTGGCCAGCAATCGTGTCAGTAACCAGGAAAACCTCTTTTTGGGACAGGTACCTAAGCATCTCGTGATCAGTTTTATAGATAACGACTCCTTCAGCGACAGCTATGTTAAAAACCCTTTATAACATTAAAACAAAAACCATTATAACATTAATTTTGTGGCCTTATACGTGGATGGTGAACAGGGGCCGGCTAAATCTCTACAACCTGATTTTGAGAATGGAAACTGCGTGAGGGAGCACATGCAGCTCGTGCAGGAGACCAGAAAAGATGTAAAAGACTGAGCGCTCTTGATTGACCGTGGTGAATTTGCCCAGGGTTACGCGCTGTACACCTTCGATCTGACCCTGGACCAGGAGTGCGCTGATCATTATTCTCTGATTAAAACCGGAAACCTGAGAGCGGAAATTCGGTTTGCAACGGCGCTGCCCTCTATGGTCAACATGATAGTGTATGGCAGGGGTCCCCAACGCGGTGCCCGCCGGGGGGTGTAAGTGCGCCCGCGTAGCCCTCGGGTGGTTTTTTTTTTTTTTTGCTCCGCTGGCAGCACTTGGCGCCTGCCAGCAGCGCTCGGGATATCTTTTTGTTGTTGTTTTTTTTGCTCCGCCGGCAGCGCTCGGATTTTTTTGGGTTTTTTTGGTGCCCGCCAGAAGAAAAAGGTTGGGGACCACTGGTGTATGGCAGGGGTCCCCAACGAGGTGCCCGCCGGGGGGTGTAAGTGCGCCCGCGTAGCCCTCGGGTTTTTTGGGTTTTTTTTGCTCCGCCGGCAGCGCTTGGCGCCCGCCGGGAGCGCTCAGGATATTTTTTTGTTTGTTTTTTTTGCTCCGCCGGCAGTGCTCGGGGTTTTTTGTTTTTTTTTTGGCGCCCGCCAGCAGCGCTCGGGTTTTGTTGGTTTTTTTTGGCACCCGCCAGAAGAAAAAGGTTGGGGACCACTGGTGTATGGGGTTTTTGATAATGTGCTCGAAGTGAACCATAGAAGGAACGTCCTGTTTGACCATATGTGATTATTAACACCGTGCAGTTAAAGTGTATTTTATCAAAGGATGCTTCTTTTTTAGCTGTTTAGCTGTTTTTCCTAGTGACTCCTAAATCTATTATGACTTTTTTAAACCATAATTCTAATAACGTTGTGTTTCACCAGAGACAACTACAGGACTCTCCAGCTGTAACCTGAGGTTATCATTCTATATTTTTTTAAAGAAACATAGGAGGGGTCTATCTTTTGATCAAATTTTAAAATTGTACACCAACGATTTATCAGAAAATGACTGCATGGTGGTGCGGTTTGTAAAAGGGAAAAAGTCAGGCGCGTCCAGATTTGTCCCAAGCATGTTTCAACATGTTCAGACATGCTTGTCTTGTCATTAGTTTAAAGATGCACATCAATAAAGCACACATTGATTTTTGTTCAAGTCTTTTATTTTACACCGTTATCCAATTGAGCTTTCGTTTTTTAGCAGGTACATTTTTAAAAGGTATGATGCTACTTATGGCCTTGCCAGGCTCCAGACCTGTTTTTAGATGTTCTAAAAGTTCTTTATTGGTAACATTCCCTACAATGGATGTAGGCACATTCAGGTCTGCCAAGGCTTTCATAAAAACATTCCACCCTTTAGGAGTCCTCTTGTTAGTGAAAGAATAAGAGCCGGTCACCCCCCTGACTAAATCGAGCATGTGAGACCCTGCAATTGCTACCCCCTGGTACACAAAGCTTCCATTATCGGCCCAAGAAGAAACATCTGTATACTGTCTGAGTTTATTTAACAATATGTCATCTTTTTCCTTATAGCGAGGATTTACCCCCTTCAATACCTCCCGAACGACAAAGTCCAATGAACCCCCCTTGACTTCAGAAGGTCGAATTTCCTCTTCCTCTTCCTCTTGTTCGGGGAGAAAGAGATTTATTTTCTCCAGCTTGGCCAATACCAGGTATCTTTGCAGGACCCTCTCATAAGGTCTAGCCTTTTTATAGTCGAATAAACTGGATCTTTGAAGAATTTCTTTCATCTCTTAATCCAATTGGCGAGTGTGATGGGTTCAGTCACAGAGACCCCCTTGGGACTGTCACCTGATGTGCTGAGATTACGTCTGAGCCCATTTCCTCTGCCAGTTTGGGACTTCAGAACCCTGCCTTGTTGAGCCAGACACGCCAGTCTGTTGCAACACAGACCCAGGGTCTGAACCACGCCCCCAAAGCTGCAGACTTTAACCAAAAACTGCTCAGCGGGTCACCTATCTCCAGACACCCAGCTCCCAATTGGATCCAAACCCCCAAATAAATCCGTTTTACTCTGTAAAAAGCTTATACAGGGTAAACTCATAAATTGTCCACCCTCAATAACACTGATAGAGAGATATGCACAGCTGTTTGCTCCCCCAGGTATTAATCACTTACTCTGGGTTTATTAAGTGTAAAAAGTAGGATTTAAGTGGTTTCAAGTAATAACAGACAGAACAAAGTAAGTTACCAAGCAAAATAAAACAAAACATGGAAGTCTAAGCCTAATACATTAAGAAACTGTTTACAGGTAAAATCTCACCCTCAGAGATGTTCCAATAAGCTTTTTTCACAGACTAGACTCCTTCCTAGTCTGGGCCCAACCCTTTCCCTGGTACAGTTCTTGTTAGCTCCAGCTCAGGTGGTAACTCCGGGGATTTCTCATGACTGGCAGCCCCCTTTGTTCTGTTCCACCCCCTTATATATCTTTGGCACAAGGCGGGAATCCTTTGTTTCTCTCTGTGTTCCCACCCCTCCTTCTAAATGGAAAAGCACCAGGTTAAAGATGGATTCCAGTTCAGGTGACATGATCACATGTCGCTGTAAGACTTCATTACCTACTATACCAGAAGGCTTACAAGTAAACAGAGCCATTTACAACCAATTGTCCTGGTTAATGGGAGCCATCAAGATTCCAAACACCATTAATGGCCCACACTTTGCATAGCTACAATAGGACCTCAGAGTTATATTTCATATTTCTAGTTTCAGATACAAGAATGATACATTTATACAAATAGGATGAAGACACTGAGTAGATTATAAGCTTTGTAATGATACCTTACAAGAGACCTTTTGCACAAAGCATATTTCAGTTTCATTATATTCAGATTCATTAGCATATTTCCATGAAACGTATGGAGTGCAATGTCACAGCAAGTTGTCCTGGTTCTGATATTTTCTTCACCACTAGAGTTGTGTTTCATTTGTTCTAACTGATGGCTAGGAACGAGGTACAATTTTTCAGCGTGTTCCATTATCTATTGCCCCCAGATTATTTTACAGCTTTTTTCTTTTGAGGGACAGCCTTTTATCGCTCAGCTTTTTAATAATACCCCATTTTCTTTTTAGCATGCTTATTTCTCAGGGTTTCAGAGGAACGTTTTCTTTTAAAGTGCTGAGTGCTATTTCTGAGATGGCCACTACCAGGTCGTCAGAGTCTGAGCAGAGAATAGCTTTTCTTTGCTATGGTTTGGCTTTGATGAGGACTCTTAAAAGAGCCAGGTTTCTCTGCACGCGACTAGACATGCTTGTCAGAGGGATGCTCTTTTTTAAATGGTGGTTTGGTAAAAATAACTATTTTTATGAGTTTTTTTAAGGTGTATACAGAGGGCCAGTCTGGGGACAGGAAAGGCCTATGCTTAACCTGTAGGCTTCAGGCGTTGAAGCATTTAAATCCACCAGCAGGTACCCATAGGGATTTTTGGTAGCATCCTCAAAAGCCTCCAAAGAGAATTGAGTTTTACCAGGGTACATTTGCCAGGCCAAAGTGGTGATTTGCAGTTTATCATGTTTTTTTTTTTAAAAAAACCATACACTTAGTATTTAAATTAATCGTTCGGCTTTTTTTCCCCTGACAAAATATGTTTTGCACAATGTACATAATACTTAGGTTCCTGTAGTGTACGTATTTTGTAAAGGCTTTCTCAATTTCACCACTTTCAGAAGCAGATTCCATCAGGTCGTCTATAATAACCATATTCACTTTATTACTCGGAAATAAACGTTCATCATTAAAAGTATCAGGTAAATCTTCCAAAAACGTAATGCTTGGAAATTTTTGCAACAACTCTTTATACAACGGCTGCCAACAGCTATAACACCACACAATATTTTCAGGCATGCACAATAACAGCTTATTGCTGTTTTCTAACAATTGCTTTATAAAAAACGATTTTCCAGAATTTGAAGAACCACAAAGCAAACAGGAAAAGGGGTAAACAAACTCATTGTGGATTTGCATAATAATCAATACCCATACGGCAAGGTTTTAAAGTCTGCCTCGAGGGATCTTTTTTCATAAACAACTTTCTGGGGTTTTTTCACAATTCTTATCTCTACCAACCAGTGCTTTTTTACCCTCACAATCCCTGGCTGCTGTACCACAATCTCTTTTGGGCCCTCTCCCGCAGGGAAATCCCAGACGAGGTCTCCAAATTAATTTTCTTGCTATTCCCTGAGTTGAGCATGAGTTGAGTCAACAGTGTGCCCTTGTTGCCAAGAAGGCTTACAGCATTTTGGGCTGTATTATTAGGGGCATTGCCAGCAGATCGAGGGATGTGATCATTCCCCTCTATTCTGCATTGGTGAGGCCTCATCTGGAGTACTGTGTCCAGTTTTGGGCCCCACACTACAAGAAGGATGTGGAAAAATTGGAAAGAGTCCAGCGGAGGGCAATGAAAATGATTAGGAGGCTGGAGCACATGATTTATGAGGAGAGGCTGAGGGAACTGGGATTGTTTAGTCTGCAGAAGAGAAGAATGAGAGGGGATTTGATAGCTGCTTTCAACTACCTTAAAGGGGGTTCCAAAGAGGATGGATCTAGACTGTTCTCAGTGGTACCTGATGACAGAACAAGGAGTAATGGTCTCAAGTTGCAATGGGGGAGGTTTAGGTTGGATATTAGGAAAAACTTTTTCACTAGGAGGGTGGTGAAGCACTGGAATGGGTTACCTAGGGAGGTGGTGGAATCTCCTTCCTTAGCGGTTTTTAAGGTCAGGCTTGACGGAGCCCTGGCTGGGATGATTTAGTTGGGAATTGGTCCTGCTTTGAGCAGGGGGTTGGACTAGATGACCTCCTGACGTACCTTCCAACCCTGATATTCTATGATTCTATCCCTTTTACTTTCATACAGGTCTTACCGCTCGACAGTTTGTACTCGTATGTTTTAGGCCCAGTGGACACAAACTCCATGATGTGTTCATCTGGCGGTATTTCGCTGGTCAGATACCCTACATAATCATGCCACTTCTTTATTCACAAAAATCACAGAATCTGTATCATGGTAAAGACACCACTCCTGTAAACGATCTAACAGACGGTAGAGCTCTAGCCTGGTATAAGCGGTGGTGAAGCACGCTATAAACACGTTAGTGTTGCTGGAATGGAGGCAGCGTTCTTTTGCGTACTTCCAAGACACCACTGCCTGTCATCATCGATAAACTCACACGACGACAAGTCGTAATAAGGTACAAAGATTTACTTGAAGAGCTTGTTGGGGTTTGTCACTATATTGGTGTTAGTCAAATTTGTTCACTGACCAAATTTTCCCCACAAGGAATTTAAAAACAACTCCCTCAGCTCCCTTGGCAATCACAACCCAGGCCCTTTGGCTGTGTCTTCACTCGGGAAACAGCTGGTTTATTTCCCCCGGGGTAACGGACACGAGCCAAACCCTGGGGGAGATCCAGCAGTTTGTAGCTCTCCCCCATTTCAGCCAGTCGAGTGACCCTTTACGGGAGATCCTCGTCATTACCTGACCTGCTAACTCTTGTTAAAACTGCAGCCTGCCCTGTCCTCACTGGGCTTTTTCCACATGCGATTTCCCCGGGGGTAGCCGCCGCCCGTTCCAAAGACACCTGTTCCCAGCGCCAACATGGAGAGCGGGAGTTTGTTCATGGGAAGGGAAATTAGGAAATTATGCACTGAATTGATTTCAGCTGAAATGACAACTCTGAGCGCCTCTCTCTAACCTCCCCTGACCTGACCTGCCGCACAGCCTGCTGCATTTCTCTCGCTGCCTCTTACCCAGCAATGAATAAAAATGAAGTTGCAAAACAATGAAGTGGTGCCTTCCTGGGAATTGAATGAATGCCCCCAGCCTCAGACTCCCAGCTAACTTGTACCTAGCAGGTGTAACGAGGGTTTGGGCTCCCATGGGGAATTCACCCCCTGGGTTTGAGTAATTCATGCTGGATCTGTTGAAAAGACAAGGAAAATCACAAGTGTAAAAAGCAAATCACTGTGTGTCTGATACCGACTATGGTATCCCACCGCACACACCTAGGCCAGCTCCCTGCCAACAGGAGTGCACTTTAGGCCCACTGGAGGAGAAATCGGTACCAGGGTATTCTTAGTTTCCCTTGTATGTCATTCCTCTTCCACTCTGCACCTGTCTGGGGACAGAGGGGTGATCCCAAAGAGCCCCTGTGTGCCCCCCCATCCCGACTGACTCTAATCAGGGGCTATTCAGGCAGGGGGTAAACTCCATTGCTGTTTGCTCAGCCCCATCCCCTATCCATGGGGTCCCTGGCCTGTCAGGAGAGGTGTTGTCCCCCTACGGGGATTCACACACAGAGAACCAGGAGCATCACTGGTCCAGTCATTCCTGCATCCCACCTTTTCAGGGACCAGACATGGATGCTCCCAGCCAACCCCCCTGCTGGCCCTGAGTGAGGTCGGTGACCCCCTACTGTAGCTACCAGCAGGGTACAGACTGCTAGTGGGTCCAGTACTGCTAGGTTGGCGCGATGGATCGAGTATGGATGTATGGGGGTTTAGATGGATCTAAAATGGATGTACAGGGGTGTGCATCAATCTAGAAGGGATCTACAGGTGGCTATGTGGGTATGGATAGATCTAAAATGGAACAGCATTAACTGAAGAGAATCTAGCATGAATTTTAATGGAGTTAGTTGGGTATTCATGCATCTGTATTGATTTTGAATGGATCTAGAGAGGTTCTGGAATGGTTCTAGATAGTGACACTGATATCTGCATGGACAGATCCCACACCTCATCCATCAGACATACCAGTTCCAAGAGAGGGATCCAGAGCCAAATAATGGAATGGCTGAGATTGGATCTACCAATAGGCAGATACTAAAAGATGGAAACAGAGTTAATGGCAGTCAACATGAGTTCATGGAGAACAGTTCATGTTCAATGACCATTCTGTCATTTCTGAGCAACATTAAAAGTCTGGTTCATTAAGGTGACTGTGCTGATGTGATATATACATGGATTCCCAAAGGGAGTTTGCCCAAGTACCACACAACATTCAAATTGAGAAATTAGCTCTCTACAAACTCAACATGGCTCCAAAATGGGCTAACTGATTCTCCTCAAAATATGATCCTGAATAGGGAATCAGCATCCACCGGGGTGTTGCTGGTGGGCCCTGCAAAGATCTATTCTGGGCCTCAGGTTATTCAGTATCTATATCAATGATTTGGAAGTTCATGTAAACTTGTTGCTGGCAAAGTCTGCAGAGAACACAAAGATTGGTGCGGTGGAGTATGTCTCCAAGCTACAGAGATACCTGGGTCACCTGGTGAGTTGGGCTCAATTAGAACTGCATGTGAATCCAGCCAAATGCAAGGTCAAACATAGAGGAAAAAGAGACATCATTCATGCTGGCAGGACAGGAGCTGTGTCCTGGAGAGCACGGACTATGAAAAGGAGCATGGTGGAACCCATCCAACCAAGAGATTTCAGTGAAATGCTGGAGCTAAGCAGGCAGATACCATCCTTGGGTGCATAAACCAGGGGCTATTCAGTAGTAGCAAGGAGGTGGGGTCTCTGATGGGTTCGGTCACAGAGATCTCCTTGGGACTGTCACCTGATGTGCTGAAATTACCTCTGAGCCCGTTTTCCCTGCCAGCTTGGGATTCCAGAACACTGCCTTGTTGATTCAGACATGCCAGCCTGCTGCAACAAAGACACAGGGTCTGGGCCATGCCCCCAGAGCTGCAGACTTTAACTACAAACAGCTCAGCAGCACGCTATAAACACGTTAGTGTTGCTGGAATGGAGGCAGCGTTCTTTTGCGTACTTCCAAGACACCACGGCCTGTCATCATCGATAAACTGGCACAATGACACGTTGTAATAAGGTACAAAGACGTACTTGAAGAGCCTGTCAGGGTCTGTCACTATATTGGTGTTAGTCAAGTTTGTTCACTGACCAAATTATCCCCACAAGGAATTTAAAACAGCTTTGAGATTTGTCTTTTTGCAGGGTTTTCCTTGATCTTATTTAGACACAGACACATGCCTTCTCTTTCACGGTACTCTTTCAAATACTGGTTGTTTTTTTTCAACTCATCCATACACCGGTGAGGGAACTCCAAGGCCTCTTGTTTCTGTCTCAGGTGCATTTTAATGTAGTCTGAAAACAAGCTATCTGAAGAGGAGTTAAAGTGCCAGACTTCATAAATCTCTGAGATCCTGTGGCCTTTGTCTAAAGCCTCCACCAGCTCTATCGTGCACCAGGTTCCTCTGCATTCAGGGATCCTTTTGTTTCTGCACAAAGGGCGCACAGGGGAACATTAGTTTACTTCCAACCCTGTGCGGTAAAACGGGGAAATAGAGGCCTCTCAGAGGGTACACTTTAACTTTGGCAATGCCAAAGTACCATCGGATATCCCCAAAATCTTCATACACGATAAGGGGATGCCCCACTGGGTATTGTCTTGTTTACAAAAGGGTAGAGGCTGGTGAAATCATAGTAATAAATCTGCTCCCCGGGCTGTGGCCTGTAATACAAACAGATGGCGCTTGTTCTACCTCCATAAAGGGCGTCTCTATGAACCTAAGGCTGTGGCAGGTTTTTTTCTCATAAAAAAATCCCCCACCTGGTTATCGTCAACTAACATAGTCTTCCATTTGTGTTCCCATACGGTCCTTATGCAATGGATTGTAATCGTTCTCACAATAGCAGATAAGACAGCTGTGAAAAAAACAACCGTTAAATTCGAAGGCCATAGGTTTACTGGCTATGATGGCATAACCATCCAAAAAATAGGAGCCCGCTTTAAACTCCCCACCGTGCAAATCATGTTGGATGTAAATGTTCTCTGTGTGGGCTACGTACAACAGCCATTGAATGGCTGGTGTGGAATATCTCTTCTGCTGCTTATAGTAATTGTCCAATGGCAGAAGTGCTATGGGTCGCGGTTTTAAAAATTAAACCTGTACATGACCATGCAAATTGAGGCTAATGTAAGGTACCAAAAGGGTTCTATACCACTTCGTTACCACCTCCTCTTTATCCTGTCCTGGGTTTTTAACAATTTGGGTTTTTTGTCATTTTCATGACTTCTTTTCTGAACCGGTCACAAGCCTCTTGCAAAATTTCAATATCTTTCTGATAATAGTAGCGCAATTCTTTTTGGAGATTGAATTAGTTTTGGCGGTTGTGTTGGTAACAGTTCAGAAATTCATTTTTTTCTTCAGGCATCATGTATTCTACTCCAAAGAGCTCTACCCTGGGCATAGGACCCACATAGTTCTGATTTTCAGCTGTGTTAAAAAAATATGGAAAATACCCCTTGACTCCCTCAAACCCCATAGCCTTGGGTAACTTGCTGAGTTTCAGAGGAAGAAAATGTAAAGAATCTATAAATCTGATGTCTAAGTCCACCACCATTACACACATGAGTTTCCCACCTTGCGTTACGGGGCTAACAGCCATTTTTTCTTTAATCAATTGTCTAAGGATAAAATAAAAATTGTAACCTTTAGTGTTATGAGCGATAAAAGTGTATCCCTTAAAACGCTTGTCTACAAAGGTTCAAATAAACTCTCTGATGCATTTTGCCCCCTTAAATTCCCAGCTGGTTTCCTTATCTAAATGCAAGGCAAAAACATAATTTGGCACGTGTACCCCCGTTTCTTGTATGCATTCAAAATCATAAAACACATAATCCTTCCCCTTTTCTGGAGACCAGATATTACTCATGTAACACTTGTGACCATCTATGCTGTCTGTCTTCTGATAACACTGGGGACACTTTTTGCTTTTACACCATTGATTTTTAACATCGTAGAAGCCGTACTTATTGCAAAGATTTCTAGTTTTACATTCAACTTTACCATCTGCTACCAGACCTCTGTGTCTTCCTAAACAGGCCTTGGGCCTGCAAAATAGCTTACAGCTGGAACATCTTTTATTTTCCCCGGGCACTTCAAGGCACTCGGCACTATTACACGTACGACAGTGGTTTTTACAGGCGTGCTGATGTTTGTGGCTGTACATGGCATGACAGTAGTTGCACAAATGCAGTGCTCCTATAAATACTTTAATATTTAGGTTACTGTAATAATGTTTGTTGTGTAACAGAACAAAAATAATTTTGGGGTGACATTCCCCACCCGTTGTAAAAAAGTGCTAATTCCCATTTTCATGATACATTACTTTAATAGTCACGCCTAAACGTTCTTCAAAAGAGCTCACGTCTGTAAAACTCACCGTTTTTTGGCCTGAAAGCCCCAGCTCCTGGTGGAGATGCCTGGCCCCCTCTAATAGTTGGGCATCCATAAGTTTTTCATTTGATAAGAGACCCAGTACACTATGACAAAACACAGGTTGTTACCCTGGTTATTTAACTCAATTAAATGTTTTCTTTTTCCCCCCGATGATTCTACTGTACATGATAGTCTTCAAGGGTCTTACAGCCCTAACTCCACCCTCCCTGTTTCTAATAATCGTAACAACCAGTCTTAGAGCCCACAATCTCTGCGTTACTCTGCAGTATTGTGATGACATTATTTAAAAAATTTACAGTGTTTAAATCTTCCCAAGGCCTCTGTAGAGAAAAGAGCAGTTGATTTAGCCCTGGGGCATCTAAGTGTAGCTGTACAAAATTTTCGGACCCCAACTGATTACTAATATCGTCTAGCAAATTTTGAATAGCGGTGTCAACGGCCGCCATTGCCTCTGTGAAGCCTGTCACTCTGTCCAAATTAGCAAAACAAAATTCTTGAAAATACTCATAAGTGTTAAATTCTCTTCGGTGCCTTATCCAGTATCTCACACATTCCAAGTACACCTGAGGAGCTGCATTAGGAGCGGGAGATCCTGCACCATCAGATGAAGGGGTAGTGGGGTCTATGTCCATTTCCCTTTCTTAGTTGGAGAGGTGTCTCCTTAAAAACGCTCTGGCCTTTTTAAGTTTCTTTGCCAAAAGCCTCCTCAGTCTTTTAGATCTTTCCCACTTTTTTTCTCAGCCCCTCTTTACGCTTTTAGGTTTCATGTTTAATCACAGCTGCCCTTCACCCTTCACCGCTTTCTCCAATTTTACAATCATCGCATGTGTTTCTGTTGTCTTTTGGTCTAAAGCCTCCCTTTCTTCTGGAGAATGTTGCTTTTGAAACGCCTCAAGAAGTAGCTTTGAAAACTTTTTATCTGTTAAACGCCTAAGAGATGTACAAGTACGAAACAGCTCATTACAAACAGCAATTGATGCAACAAAACCAGCAGGTGGATTGTTATTTGTAGCAATGGCTCTGGGCTGATCAGAATCAGGGGGGTTGAACCTTTGGCCCTGCTCACGCCCACCCCTGGACACTGGCGCTGTTACGGGTTTGTTTGCCCTTTTTAAAGCTGGTTTCTTATGTGCAGTGGAGGCTTTGGACTGTTCAGAATCGGAGGTTTTGGCCTCTTTGCGTCACTTACCCACATCCCCAGATACTGCAACTGCTACAGAGATGTGTGCCCTTTTTAATGATGGGTCGTTCTGTATAATAAAGGCTCTGGATGTGCTGGGCTGTTCAGAACCAGGGGAAATGGTTTCTTTGTTCCCACCCTTGGAAACTGCAGCTGCTTTACAGGAAGTTTTCTTGGCCCTTTTTTATAAATGGAGCTATACCTATCTCATAGAGCTGGAAGGGACCCCGAAGGGTCATCGAGTCCAGCCCCCTGCCTTCACTAGCAGGACCAATTTTGCCCTAGATCCCTAAGTGGCCCCCTCAAGGATTGAACTCACAACCCTGGGTTTAGCGGGCCAATGCTCAAACCACTGAGCTATCCCTCCCCCCTTTTCAAAGACCTCTCCTTCGATCTTTCTTCTTATAGAATAACACTTGATAAATCTGCCAATACTCATAAATAAGATGCTTTTAAAACATAAACCTGTATGAGTTTTTACTAATAACAGCAAGCAAAACTAGTTTTTAAACCCCTGCATATGTATATTTCAAAACCTTTACACAAAACCAGCTGAAAAACAGCTAACAATGTAAACAAGCACAATTTCCGCTTCCACCATATGGGTGCAGCACAAGCAAACTTTTTCACAATAAAACCAAAGTGCAAAAAATACAGCAAACTAACCTAGTTTTTAACCAGGCATAGAAAAAAAATGGTACAATACTCTCAATAAACATAAATTTTAAAAAATCAACCCTTAGCGTTTTATTTCAAAAAACATACAGTGATTTTTCAGACTCTATTTCAAAACAATCTAAATGCATACACATTTTTTTTTCTACAACTACATGTTCTATTAGTAATATTTCCCTCAAAAAATGTGGATTTGTTTAAACTGAAACTTTTCACAGGAAAGGGTTCCCTGATCTCGGTCGGGGTCTGTGCAGTGCCCAGCACAATGGGGGCCCTGATCTTGGTTGGGATCTGCGCAGCAGCTGAATGATTCCAGAGTCCACAGGTATCCCCCCAGCAACTTGGCACCCACAAATACATACAGTGATACAAAGGGCAATGAATATTCTGTTGGCCTATGTTGTCCCATAATAGAACAGTCTTTGAAGTTTTCATGGATTGGTTCACCCCGGCAGATAACATTCATAACAATAAATACCATAATAGGCCTGCGTTTGTCATAGTTGTCACAGCCGGCTCCCATGGGCCTGGTGTTCCCAGGAAGGGTGTATTTGGAATAAATAGAGAGGAACGTGTAGGGAAAGTGAATTTCGATCTCGTCACTGAGTATTCATGGCAGAACACTGCTTCTCGGAGCTACACTCATCCAACAGAGAAGAGAAACAGATTGCCAGTGGCCTATGTGACTGGGAAATCTACAAATCTATTAATATGTAACACACAGTCTTTCCATCTGTCTGGGTCCTAGCACAGGGGCCATTACAACCTGAGCTAAAAGACTCTTAACCTAGGTTGTAGCGCTCTCATCGATGTCTAGGTGATCATGCCACCACCAGGGGGTGACAGAGCCCCACACTGTGTGGGTGTGGCATACAAATATAGACCAGTGGACATGACAGAGAAACAGGAATTTGACATTTTCAGGCAATTCAGGTTCATTTCTAAATGGAAGCTAACTATAATAGAAAAAAGGTTAAAAATGTAAAATGGTCAAAATTGAAACAAAATGTTTTGAAATGACTGATACATTTTAATCAACATGAAGCAATAATTTCCCCCAGATTTTTGGTTGGAGAAAATTTTCAAGATTTCATCTGATGGGGAAATTTGTTGAAAGCTCTAAGATTTTTGTGGCACAGGGAAAACCAATTCCTACCTATCTCTGCCCTTTGGGACCTTGATAAGGATACAACCTAGCTCTTCTGTAGTGCTTTCCATCCATAGGTCTCAAAGGAGGTCAGTAGCATTATCCCCATTGTGCACATGGGGAAATTGAGGCACAGAGAGATGCAGCAACTTGCCCAAGGTCATCCAGCTATCCATTAGGCCACACTGCCTCCCACACTCCAGCAGTGTAAGTTAACTCCCCCTGGCAAGTATAACTGATTTGAGGGCTGGGCTCAGAGTAGTCCAACCCACCTGCTCAAGGCATTGTAATCAGCTTTCGGTTATTCCATGAATTTGACTATGTGTGTTGTTCCTCGAGTGAGATCATTCAAGGCAAATCAAACCAGTGAGACAAGTGTTGAGTTTCAGAGTGCCTTTATTTTTAAATGCCTTGCACATAAAAATACAAAAGTAAATGCTAAAGCAAATCTAGTGCATGTGACAAACAGCTGAGCCATGTTTGCTAGATAAGCCTTGTGTTTAAACTATTTAACAGCTGCAGCAGTCTTGAGCGGATTATTGGCAATCTCTCAGATTTTCTTCCTGAACAGAAATCACTGTGGTTACCTCAAACTTCTATCTACATTTCAAAAACTTACTTGGCCATCGGAAGATATTTTAATGATGAGTGGTCACCCTATGGCCATTGTTTAACTAGATATGGACAGAGTTTTAATCATCCTTTATTTTAATTTCTCTTTGTTTTCCATTTCTGCTGTTCTGAAATTGAAAGAAGCAGGTTATGAGGTTGTGTTTTAGCTTTTCCCTTATAGATTACACGACTATTAGAAATCAGAAATTTGTAGTTCCTTGAGATGAAAGTTTTGAGACCTCTTGAGGTGAAAGGTTGGAGATCCTTTGAGATGAAGGTATTGAGACCTCTTGAAGTGGAGAATTGGAGAACCCTTGAGGTGAAGGGTTGGAGATCTCTTACGGTGAAGAACTGGAGACCTCGTGAAATGAAGGACTGGAGATCTCAGACACCTGAGTTGTAAGACTTACACATTTGAACCCTGTGTCACATGTTTACACATACCTCAGGAAATCTCATCCAGCAGAGGTGTAGTGCTGCTATGGATCTTTGCACTCAGAGCTCTCTCCCCCTCCCCACCCCCTCGGCATCCAGACACTATTCTCATGGGAGGGGAAGGGGGAAGAGGGACCTAAAGAGCCCAACAGTTCAAGGCAGCTCCACTGCCATTTCCTCCTCCCCTCCTGTGAACAACAGGAAAGTAAAGCTCCTCCGCCTTGCCCTGCCTGGAGCACCGGCCTGGTAGAGGAGGGTGAGGAGCCCCTGGAGCCACCCTCCCCAACATGGAATGGGGAGGGGAACCCACTACAGCCCCCCTAGCCTGGGAGAGGAAGCCAAGAACTGCAGGGGGAAGCTGGAGGAGCAGAACTGCTCGGGATGCATGTCCTTCCTTATTTTCCACTTTGGTTTTTGTGCAATTAGTAGATTGCAGTTGCTGTGTAGTCATGGTTTGGTGTTATTACTGGTATATTAATCAGTTACCAGTCTTTCTGTGGTGTCATATTAAAATACAGAAAAGCTCACACCCTTGGACAACTTGAATTTTCTGGTATCTCTTGAGGTGATGGATTGGAAGTCCCTTAAAGTGACAGACTGGAGGTCCCTTGAGGTAACAGACTAGAGGTCCCTTGAGGTGAAGCGCTGACCATTTCTATTCCTCCTTGGTCAGCTGAGCCTTCTCTTGGACAGCTTGAGATTTCTGATATCTCTTGAGGTAACAGACTGGAGGTCCCTTGAGGTGAAGCGCTGACCATTTCTTCACCTTCTTGGTCAGCTGAGCCTTCTCTTGGACAGCTTGAGATTTCTGATATCTCTTGAGGTAACAGACTGGAGGTCTCTTGAGGTAACAGACTGGAGGTCTCTTGAGGTAACAGACTGGAGGTCCCTTGAGGTGAAGCGCTGACCATTTCTTCACCTTCTTGGTCAGCTGAGCCTTCTCTTGAAATGTTACAAACTCTATCTATTATACCAGATATCTTTTTATTGTCAATAGATACCAAAATTGTTTCTGGGTCAGCTAAGTATTCATCATTTAGGCGTTGCCAGATAGCCTCTTCCTTCTGTTTTAAAATATAGTCATGAGCTTTTTGCACTAGTAGATTCTTGATTTCAGCTTCATCCACTGTTATCTTTTTTCTGTAGCCCTTCTTGCAGCAGCACATGCATATTGAACCAATACAGACAACAGCAACCATGATAACGAGTCCCGAAATCTTTGAAAAAAATCAATACGTTAAAACCTGTTACTTGCATTAGACTTTTTCTTTATAACTCTTTTATATCCCACCAGAAGGGTCTAGAGGACAAATCCTTTTATTTATATTTAGCTACAATGATCATCATAGAGTTGAGGCCAGAAGGGACCATTACGTTTGACTTCCTTTTCTGCATAAACAGGGGAATCTCGAGTAGGAGTAGAGAGGTTATTATACCTCTGTATGTGGCACTGGTGCAACCGCTCCTGTTATCTTATGTCCAGTTCTGGTGCCCACAATTCAAGAAGAATTTTGATAAATTGGAGAGGGTTCAGAGAAGAGCCATAAAAATGATTAAGGGATTGGAAAACATGCCTTATAGTGAGAGACTCAAGGAGCTCACTCTATTTAGCTTATCAAAGAGAAGATTAAGGAGTGACTTGATCACACTTGTAAGTACCTACCTGGGGAACAAATATTTCATAATGGGCTCTTCAATCTAGCAGGCAAAAGCCTAACAAAACCCAAAGGCCAGAAATAGAAGACAGAGAAATTCAGACTGGAAATAAGGCATTTTAACTCCCCTGGAATATGCAAACAGGAGCTGACAAAGAGGGCCCACCCAGCTCCTCAAAGGTGCCTGAATACATTTAACAATCTCTTTACAGAGTTGTCATAGGTTTCACCCCCACTCTGAACTTTAGGGTACAGATGTGGGGACCTGCATGAGAACCCCTAAGCTTAATTACCAGCTTAGATCAGTATGCTGCCACCACCCAAATCGTTTGAGTCATTTGGGAAACTCTGTCTTCCCCCAAAAAAATCTTTCCCTCCCAAGTAATATAACCCTTCCCTGGGTAGCCTTGAAAGACTCCTTCACCAAGTTCCTGGTGAACACCGATCCAAACCCTTGGATCTTAAAACAAGGAGAAATTAACCATACCCCCTCCTTTCCCCCACCAATTCCTGGTGAGTCCAGATCCACCCTCCTTGGATCTTAAAACAAGGAAAAATCAATCAGGTTCTTAAAAAGGCTTTTAATTAAAGAAAAGAAAGGTAAGAGAAAAACCTCTGGGAGATAGCATACAAGCTGATCTCACAGACAACAGATTCAAAAACACAGAGGATTTTTCTCTGGGCATAAAAACTTAAAGAACACAAAAGAAAACCCAATTTGATTCCCCCTCTATTGCAAACAGAAGTCACAAAAGGAAATAAACATAAGCTAATGTATTCCTTCTCTAATAGTCACTACCCGGGTTGATTCCTGAATCTTTTTTCTCCAGCACAGAACTTAATGAAGAGAACAAAGGAAAACTTCCCTCCTTCCTCTTGAAAGATCTTGTCCCCACCATTGGTTCCTCTGGTCAGGTGTCAGCTAGGCCAGGTGGACTTCTTAACCCTTTACAGGTAAAAGAGGCATTAACCCTTAACTGTCTGTTTATGACAAGAGTTGTTATAGCTGCGTTGGTCCCAGGATATTAGAGAGAAAAGGTGGGTGGGGGGATATCTTTTATTGGACCAAGTTCTGCTAATGAAAGAGACAAGCTTTCGGGCTACACAGATCTGAAGAAGAGCTCTGTGTAAACTTGAAAGCTTGTCTCTCTCACCAACAGAAGTTGATCAAATAAAAGACATAACCTCACCCACATTGTCTCTTTGAGAATCTGGACCTACATTACTTCAAGGACTCAAACATCTGGGAGATGAAAAACCACTAACTTCCCTTTATTTATCAAGACATTTCCCATCCATACAGGAAAAGGAAACTAGTGAAAAAGAATTCCGTACATTTTGTGACACCAGTGAAACAAATTCAGATAATTGCACTCATTGTCTAGCTTCCACCTCTCAGACATATTTTTTGTAATGAGTAATCTTACGTATATTGTTTATTCTTTGCCTGAGTTCTATAATCAAGGATGGACATCCCTTTAGAAAGCTGAAGAAATAATGAAACCTCAGCTCACATTGTGTAGCAACTGGTGGCAGATCCTGGCTTCCTCTAATTTTTTAATAGAAACTATTTTTCCTGCGTAATATAAAACACAAGTGGCAAAATTCTGGAGCAACTCAAGAAAACTGGCTGAATGAAAGCAACATTATTTCATCTCTCAAGGCAGGTGAATCTCACCTGGGAAATCTGATAATCTCTGATGTTCTTCTTGAGGCAGCCAATATATCTTCCATCCAGAAGAAGGATCACTATCCACAAGACAGGAGGAAAAAAAGCTTTTAACAAAATGCACCAGCAGCTACTAAACTCGTACTTGTCTGTAGAGTTACTTTTGCTTTTGTTGTCACTTTTGCATTTGTTGTAAAAGTAGTAGAATTCATTTTCTCTATGAGAAGGATGTAGACACGCTTGCTGGAAAATTATGCCTAATATAAAAAAAGTCACAGCTGGCATAAAGAAATAGAAGAAGCAGTAAAAACATCTCAATATCAGCTGTTCTGGGCATTTAAACTCAGATTCCAGTATCTTTTCAAGCACTACCAAAATCAGTGAGTATAACGACGTCGATATAAGAGTAAAATGTTTTTTCCATATTTCAATGAAGTTGCTTCCAATTGTCATTTTCACCTCTGATGAGATTGTCCCCAGCTCAAAGGACATAATGAAGTCTGAAGACTGAGTGAGTACATTCAAATATGTGAAGCATTAGGAACCTTGAGTAAGAATGAAAGTGAAAATAGTGCTTTCCCAAAATAGCTCATGCTCAGCTGTTCCACTGTGATATCACCTTAGATACACAATTGTTGGCTTGTGTGTTGACAAATTGCATAGCTTCAATTTCCAAAGCAGTCAGATTTCAAACAATTCAGCTAGGGGATCAGAAATCTAATTCTAGTTCTTCGCTACAGTTATTCCTAACTTATCAGCTGAGATCATTTTTTCTGCAATAAACAGATCATTCCTTTATAGGTGTAAAATATGAGGTTTCTGAAACTTATGTTAAATCAATCAGTAGAGCATTATGTCTCAAAATAAAGAAGATAACCTTAGCTAAAAGCCCATTATGGTTGAGTGGTGGATTGAATGCAGCTATAGAAAAAATGCAATATATAACAAATGTTAAAAGGGGAAGTAAGCACAATCAATATAAATTAAAAATATGATGTGTAGAACACTGATAAGGAAAGCTAAAGACATCAGGGAAAACTACACAGATGGCAAGGCTAGAAAAAATAAGGACTTTTAAAAGTATATTAGGAACAGAAAAATCCTAGCAAATATTTCTGTTCTGAATTTGGAAAGAAGTTGGATAATGTTTTTGTGAGGATGCTGAACTACTTTTCAGTCCTTTAGTAATGAAGGATAATGCTAAACAATATCTAATAGTGATAAACATTTTTAAATCAGCAGGCTTGGATAACTTGCACCCAAGAGTCCTAAAAGAGTTGGCTAAGGAGCTCTCTGGCACAATTATGTTAATTTTTAATAAATCTTGGAATCCAAGGGAAATTCCAGAAGACTAGAAGACTGCTAATACTGTGCCAATATTCAAAAATGTTAAGTGAGATGACCTAGTTAAATAGGCTGGTTAGCCTAACATTGATCCCTGGAATAGATGATACAGCAATTGATAAAGAATTAAACGATTGGAATATAATTAATGGCAGTGAAGATGGTTTTATGAAAATAGGTCTCTTTGATCTAGCAATTCAAATTCAAATAAGGCACCCATTTCCAGTGGATAACCATTGGATAACTCTTAAGGGAAGTGGTGAACTTTGCATCTCATGCGGCTTCCAATCCACACTGGCTGCCTTTCTGGGACATGCTTTAACCAAACACAAATCATGGGGCTCAGTACAGGGTAATTGGGTGAAATCCTCTCTCCTGCCTCCCGGGAAAATACCATAACCATTGGGCTAGTTTGGGGCTGACCTCATTCAGTTGTTCCCGTAGAAGCTGTTCCATTTGTATAAATAATTAAATAAGTAGCCAGGCAGTAATTGACTGTATAGACCAGTGGTTAGTCCCCTGTGAGGTGACAGCCCCATGGCCAAGTCCCTGCTGTGACAGCTGGTTAATTATTTATACACAGTGGAACAGATACAAGAGGAGAGATGTAGAGGGCACCGCCCCAGCATACCACCTACCCATGTGGTTAGCGCACTCAGCAGCAATGTAGGAGAGCCTCATTGACTTGGCTGCTTTGTGCGGGTCTTCCAGGCAGCAGTGGCAGAAGTAAATGAGCTGGGGAAAAATCGGAACCTGATGCAATGACAGGAGGGGGGCTGCTCGGGGCTGGGAATGAAATATTGGACTTTACCTTGGCTTGGTTTCCAGCTGAGAGCATCCCTTTAAAGGTTCAAATGGCCTACTTTGTTCTAAGCTCAGCTGACAAATGTTATAATCAATGATAAAGAGAAAAGGCATTCCTGAGATTGTCAGCCCTTTGATGCGGGACTATTTCTGTGCTCTGTGTTTGTGCAACACCCAGCACAATGAGATCCTAGCCCAGGACAGGGATGTTTAGATGCTACCACAGAACACACAATAAATCACAATAAAAGGCCTGGAAAAATAAAACAAATACAGCAAAAAATCCCTTGTGACAGGCCTCTCATTAGAAAGTATCAAAGCTCTTATACAATCTAAATGAAGTCTCAACTTCCATTTTACAGTTGAGGAAAATGAGGTACAGAAAAGCAAAAAGGTTAGAATGGAACCTGACTCCATGTGTCACTCTCTACCACTAAACCGCGCCATCTAACCTCTTTGCACAAACTACTGGGAAGTCATTTTAAGTGAACACAACATACTTTAGGCCTACCCCGCCCCCCTGTATGCTAAGCAGAATGGTTTTATTTTTGCCAGGGGTGGTAAATTTTCATGCTTAACCCTCACACTGAAATCTCTCGCCTGGATGAGATGAGCTCTGACCGGCTTGCTAGCAATACCATGGCTCTGCTTCATAGAGCCAAAACTCTCCATCAAAAACAATATTGCAATCCCCTAGTCTCGCAGTTCTGAAAACAAGGCAATGCGAGCCAGGAAATGAAAAGTTATAGGGGTCAGCTACTTCTGTCCCAAACTTAGGCCTCTTCTACACAGTGTGTGTGTCCTGATATAACTATGCCAGTTGTTTTTGTTTCCCCTTTATTGTAATCATCAGCCTTACCCCTCCCCAAGTGGGCAGTTCTGGTCTCGGACTTGGCCCAATAATTGCCCTCTAATGTCCCTGCTAAATTCCCTGTTCCCGTTCATGTTTACCCTCACTCATGACCATTGTTGCCATATAAGGGGTTGTTATTGAGCACTTGGCTGTTTCTGTCAGTGAACACCTGCAAACTTGTGGTTTTGGGGTTTTTCGTGTACATCTCTGCTGGCACCTACCAGGCAGACTCTCCACATTCCCCCACTTCTTTTCTATAAGGGTGGCTTCTTCCTCCTTATGCCATAGTGTCATCACTTCATGCAGGACCTGAAACTCTTGTCTGGACCTACAGACAGCCCTCTGAGTGCATAGGTGGCACCCTGCACAGAACAGCAAGACTGCTGTCAACACCCTGGTAGCAATCATGGTGGTGGACAGTAGTTTGGTGCCGAATACCTCTATAGTCCCTCCCAAGCCCAGGTGGCAGGCAATGTTCCACCATGGACACGCCCCAATTTTGGTAGCCAAGATCACTATCTGTTTACCTTGGACCTGGAGGGTAACTCCCTGGGTATGTATTTCTTGACCCTTCTTAATAGCTGCCTTAATTAGGATGTGCATTGATTTGTGCTGCTATGTGTGTTAACCCTCCTTGTACAGTATCCACCAAACTAACAAGACAAACAACACAAAACACACAACACAATTTTCATCATGATAGTAGACCCATGGTGTATTGGGTTGCTTTTCCTCTGGCACCAGCTTGCCTGTAGAGTGTCTGAAAAACAAAGAAACCTTTCCCAACCCCCTGGTGGGGACAGATTTTTGAAATTTACGAGGGGGTGTGCCACAGTTTCCCCTTTTGTACAACAGACCCGGTTTGCAATAGTTTCTCTGTGTGCCAAGCTTTAAGGTTATTCGCAGGTAATAGCTGAGGGGCAGCATTACTATAACACCTTTGAACATGAGATTAGTTTTTAATTGCAATTTTTAGCATGCTTAGATTTTTTTTCCCAAAAATCAAACACATTATACATTGTCACAGGGTCACTCAGTTGCATTTATCCCAAGATTTTACAAGGTGGCAGTCTGATTACTCAGAGCCACCTTAAGGCCCAGTGTTTCTGACATTGCTTCTTTGTACATTTTACACCTACCTAGCTTCAGAGGTACATTGTTTTAACATTTGTACCCCTCTTGCAGTTCTCAGCTGCTATTTATTACCAAAAGGATTCAGAATCTCTCCCCATTTCCCAGTTCTCGGTCTTGGCCCAATGATTGCCCTCTAATTTCCCTGCTAAATTCCCCGCCCCTGTTTATGTTACCCTCACTCATCACCATTGTTGCCATATAAGGGGTTGTTATTGAGCACTTGGCTGTCTCTGTCAGTGAACACCTACAGGCTTGTGGTTTTGGGGTTTTTCGCGTGCATCTCTGCCGGCACCTTACCAGGCAGAGTCGATGTGAGATAGTAATAACTCCCCACATAAACTACAATTTATTTAAAAAGGAAAGAGAGAGTGTATTGGTTAAAAGATTGTTGTACATACAGACATGAGTCCTTAGGTCAGTTTCATAGGCGAGATGGTGAGCTTTAGAATTGCAAAGAGTCCTTTTCAGAATCAGTTCATCAGGTTATAGTCCAAATGTCCAAATATTCAATATCAGGGCAGTCCAGATGGGACTGGAGATCTCAGTCTTGTGGCTCAGGCTCCCCCAATGAAGCATAAGCAGATCTGAGATTAAAAGGATTAGGTCCCAAGAGCCTTATACATTTTTGGGCAGCCTCTTGACAGCACACAGTCCTCAGGTGAACAATAGTGTCTTTGAAGTAACCTCCTATTTCCTAAACATCACCAGCAATTAGCTACATCAGCGGTTCTCAAACTGTGGGTCAGGACCCCAAAGTGGGTCAGGACCCCATTTTAATGGAGTCACCAGGGCTGGCTTAGACTTGCTGGGGCCTGGCACTGAAGCACAAGTCCCACTGACTGGGGCCGAAGCCAAAGTTCGAGGGCTTCAGCCCTGGGTGGTGAGGCTCAGGTTACAAGCCCCCTGCCTGGGGCTGAATCCCTGGGGGTTCAGTTTTTGCCCTCCCGCCTGGAGAAGTGGGGCTCAGGCTTCGATCCCCCCTCCTGGGGTCGTGTAACAATTTTTGTTGTCAGAAGGGGGTCGCAGTGTAATTTTGAGAACTCCTGAGCTACATGGATTAACATAAGGCAATTGCCTATCTCCACCATTTGCAGGTGATTTACCACAAAGTTCAAAGAGAAATTAAGACAGTGATATCACTATACTTACAGTTCATTTAAATGTTAACATCTCCTTTTGATCTTTGAATTCATAGAATACAATGATAGACAGAAACTATTTGGTTTTTTCATGCAACGCACTGTCAACCTCTACAACTCCTTGCCAAAGGGTGTTGTGAAGGCCAATACTATAACGGGGTTCAAAAGGGAGCTAGATAAGTTCATGGAAGATAGGTCCATCAATGACTATTAGCCAGGATGGGCAGGAATGGTGTCCCTAGCCTCTGTTTGCAGAAGCTGGGATTAGGTGGCAGGACATGGATCACTTGATAATAATCTGTCTGTTCATTCCCTTTGGGACACCTGCCATTGGCCACTGTCAGAGGATAGGATACTGGTGTTGATGGACCTTTGGTCTGACCCAGTATGGATGTTCTTATGTTCTGATGTTCTTACATTGTCAACCTCTAACCATATATATGTAAACACAGAAAAACACAAACATTATCTACTAATGTGTCTCTAATTGTTAGAGACGCATCTGGGTTAATTAGCCTGCCAGATGTGTAACCTTTTCTGGTCCTGTGTCACAATATGTATTATTAATTATCAAAGTTACCCTGCTGTTAGGATAAAATACTCTCACAGAAGGTTTGGTCCATTTAGGAACCGGCTGTGATGGGTTCGGTCACAGAGACCCCCTTGGGACTGTCACCTGATGTGCTGGAATTACCTCTGAGCCCGTTTTCCCTGCCAGCTTGGGACTCCAGAACCCTTCCTTTTTGAGCCAGACACGCTAGCCTGCTGCAACACAGACCCAGGTCCGGTCCACGCCCCCAAAGCTGCAGACTTTAACCAAAAACTGCTCAGCAGGTTTCCTATCTCCAGCACCCAGACACCCAGCTCCCAATGGGATCCAAACCCCAAATAAATCTGTTTTACTCTGTATAAAGGTTATACAGGGCAAACTCATAAATTTTCCGCCCTCTATAATACTGATAGAGAAATATGCACAGCTGTTTGCTCCCCCACATATTAATCACATACTCTGGGTTCAATAATAAACAAAAGTAATTTTATTAAGTGTAAAAAGTAGGATTTAAGTGGTTTCAAGTAATAACAGACAGAACAAAGTAAGTTACCAAGCAAAATAAAACAAAACACGCAAGTCTAAACCTAATACATTAAGAAACTGTTTACAGGTAAATCTCACCCTCAGAGATGTTCCAATAAGCTTCTTTCACAGACTAGACTCCTTCCTAGGGCAGGCCTTCACTACCCGCCGGATCAGCGGGTAGTGATCGATCTATCGGGGATCGATTTATCATGTCTTGTTTAGACGCGGATAAATCAATCCCCGAACACGCTCTCCGTCGACTCCAGAACTCCAGCTCACGAGAGGCGGAAGCGGAGTCAACGGGGAAGCGGCAGCAGTCGACTCGCCACCGTCCTCACAGCCAGGTAAGTCGACCTAAGATATGCCGACTTGAGCTATGCTATTCGCGGAGCTGAAGTTGCATATCTTAGGTCGACCCCACCCCCACGCCCCAGTGTAGACCAGGGCATAGTCTAGGCCCAATCCTTTCCCCTGGTACAGTCCTTGTTAGTTCCAGCAGGCATCTTAGGTTAAAAGCAGGGGCTTTCTCATGACTGGGACCCTCTTTGTTCTGTTCCGCCCCCTTTTATAGCTTTGGCACAAGGCAGGAATCTTTTGTCTCTCTGGGTCCCCACCCCTCCTTCTAAATGGAAAAGCACCAGGTTTAAGATGGATTCCAGTTCAGGTAACATGATATATACTCAGAGACCAGAGAAAGTCAATGATAGACAGGGCCAGATTTTCATAGGTATTTAGGCACCTAAAAAGGCAGACAGAAATTGAAATCAATGGGAATTAGGAGCCTATATACCCAGGAGGATCTGAGTGTAGGTGCTTATCTCCTTTACACCTAAATACTTTTAAATATCTGACCCTTGGTCACTAACTCCAATGTATGTCTTTCAAAATCTATCCCTACTCTACTTTTTAATACCAGCTAGCTAACATACTAGAGAAGACGCCTGATGCAAGGCAGCTTACATCAACCTAACTTTGTAGTGTAGCTTTGTTCAGACCTGAAGAAGAGCTCTGTATAGCTCAAAAGCTTATCTCTTTCACCAGCAGAACTTGGTCCAATAAGATATTACCTCTCCCACCTTGTCTCTCTAAGGTCCAGGGACCAACATGGCTACAGCACTACTGCAAACATTAAATTTTTTAACGAATGATGTAATGAACGTGCTAGATAAGTAATATGTACCTTATTCCACTTATTCCTTGAAATAAAGTCTAAGACACTATTCAATGGTAGTTAGGATATCACAGTGTGGTCTATAAATAAGAACGGGAGAGATTTTCAAAGCCTCAAATGGGAGTTGGATGCCTGACTCCTTATAACAGAACTGGGCACTTAGCTGCCCCAAGTCTTCCCCAGTTATACAAAGTTTTAGTGCTAAAACACCCATGGACTTCAGTTGTGCAGCAGTCTAGCACTTTTTATCTTCAAAGTGATCTGCATAGTTTAACACATTAATTCTCACCAACTTCTTGTTAGGACAGTGTTCTAAAACCCAGCATGAGGGATGGCAGTGATGGGGTGAGTTTCTTTAACACAGAATTTTCTTCTCTATGATTTAATTTTGTTTTAATGAAAATGAGCAGGGAAAACAAAAGGTTAATTGACCTGCCAGATGGTGTATGACAAGCTGGAATCTCTAATGTGACCTCTTTGGTTAGCATTTCTGAGAGCAGGATACGCCTTACACAAAGAGATGCATGCCTTGATCCTACCTGGTGTCGCCCGCGGGGCTGCCCCACAGAGTCATGGATTTGCAGGATCAAGCCAGATCTGGGAACTCCTTTCTATGATGCCTAGTGCGACGCTATCAACTGTGGTCATTCTGCCTGGCACAATGGTCCTCAGTAGTCTCTGAGTGTTTGATGATGATGATACAGGAGCCACAGTCCGTCTTCCTTATCTGTATCTCTCTTAAATTTCAATTAACTGATTAAACAGACTTGTATCTGCCTGAGAGGACACCCCAGTTCAGCTTTCCTGCCTGACTCCTTGTGACTAGGATCCATTGCCAAAAAGTAAAGGTCTCTCGTGATTCCTTATTTATCCCTGACATGAGCAGGTGAAATCTCCCTTGGCAATTCTGCTGAGAAGCATTTTTCCCATCACTCAGAGTGGAAAAATAATAATTGTTCTTATTTTTTAGAAAGTAAATTCAACTGTGTTAATAGAGTCAAACTTTTGACCTCAGGGGAAAATATAATAATGGAGAGGGGAAATCTTCTAGCCTCAGAGGAAATCAGCCTGTTTACCAGGAACTCTGGTTACTGTGAAATAATGACTCGTAAGTTCAAGGACACAATCCTACATGTCTTCTGCTCTCATAGCTTTATAGATTCATCAATTTTAAAGCCAGAACGGAGCATTAGATCATCTAGTTTGACTTCCTGTATATCACAGGCTGTATAGTTTCACCCAGTTACCCCTGTATTGAGCATAATAACTTGTGTTTGGCTAAAGTATCTTCCAGAAAGGCAAGGGTTGAAAACTGCACCATTTCCCCTGGGAGTCTGTGCCAATTGCTAATCACCCACACTGGGAAAAAATTGTGCCTTATTTCTATTTGAATGTGTCTGACTTTAACTTCCAACCCTTTGTTCTTGTTCTGCCATTTGTCGCTAAGTTAAAGATCCCTTTAGTACCCAGTATTCTCTCCCCACGAAGGTACTTATACTCAGATCTCTTGCCTTTAGTGGCCAACTGGGACTTCAATAGTGAACTGGCCTTTAAGCCACTCCCCAAGCCAGATCAATTGATAAGGTAAGAACATATGTGATCTGGGATATTCAAAGGACCTTAATGGAGTCAGCTATGCCGCTGCATCCGTGCCGCTGTCGCACTTCAATATAAACATTACCTATGCCAATGGGAGGGATTTTCCTAGCACCGTTGGTGGTCCACCTCCACGAGAAGCAGTAGCTAGGTCAATGGAAGGATTCTCCCATCAACCTAGGTCTGTCTCCACTGGGACGTAGGTCGGCTTAACTACGCTGCTCAGGGGTGCAGATTTCTCAAACCCCTGAGTGACGTAGTTATGATAACCTATGTTTCTAGTGTAGACCAGGCCTCAGGCACCCAATTCCCATTGACTTTCATTTCCAACTTCAATTTCAACCCCAGAGGGCCGGATTCTGATACCCTCACTCACCCTCATATTACTCAGCACGTCAGCCTGTTGAAGCCAATGGGTGAAATCCTGGCCCCAAGTATAGCAATGGAAGTTTTCCCAGTGCAGATCCAAGATTTCACCCAGTGGGAATAATTTTGGAATTAGGGGTGATTTAATGTGGATGAGGACATCCAGATCTGGCCGACGGTAAGACAAAATAACACACATTTGCAAAGAGCAATTAGTTGCACACCAGCAACACTCAAATAACCAAGCCCAAACCCTACCCTATAACCATAAATAATGCAGGAAAGGTATGCATCACCCACACCATGTGCTTGCTACTTTTCCAGACCAGAGATCTGAGCATTGGAGCTTGATTTAGAAATAGTATTCTTTAATGTTGAGATTATGGTAGCACCTAGAGATATCAACTAGGGAAGGCCCCATTGTACATAGAATATGACTGCTCAGGCTCCAAAGAGTTGGCGATATAAGCGAGAACAGGTGACTCAAACACATATGTGGGTCAGGGTGGTGGTGGGGTGGTGAGACAACAAAACTAAAAGATTTACACAGTTCCTCATCAGTCAAAATGCTTTGATTTCAGAACATAGAGAGTGCCCAGAAAAAAGTGTCATCCAAACCTTACCTTAATCCAATCAGGGAAGAGAACTGTGCCATGTGACTTAGGCACCCAATGAAAACTCAGATTCTGGATTTCAAGCACTATTAGCAATGAACTGCCGGACAATGAGTGTCGCACTAGGGATCGTCCACCAAATATCTTTGTGAATAAACCTGAAAATCCTAATCTGTTTGTGTATAGAACTGTTTAAAAAAATTTGGACCGAATAGTTTTTTTCATAGAAAAATGCCCTGATTTTCCAAGCTAAATTTTGTCCACTTTGGCATTGTAGGAATTTTTCATCGGGGGGGGGGGGAATTGTCATTTTATGAGGAGAAGCTGAGGGAACTGGGCTTATTTAGTCTGCAGAAGAGAAGCCCAGTTCCCTCAGCTTCTCCTCATAAGTCATATGCTCCAGCCCCCAATCATTTCTGTTGCCTTCTGCTGGACTCTCTACAATTTCTCCACATCCTTTCTGTAGTGTGGGGCCCAAAACTGCAAGCAATACTCCAGATGTGGCCTCACCAGTGCCAAGTAGAGGGGAATGATCATGACCCTCGATCTGCTGGCAATGCTCCTACTAATGCAGCCCAATATGCCATTTGCCTTCTTGGCAACAAGAGCAGACTCTTGAGTCATATCCAGCTTCTCATCCACTGTAATCACCAGGTCCTTTTCTGCAGAACTGCTGCTTAGCCAGTGAGGAGGATTTGATAGCAACCTTCAACTACCTGAACGGGGGTACCAAAGAAGATGGAACTAGGTTGTTCTCAGTGGTGGCAGATCACATAACAAGGAGCAATGGTCTCAAGTTGCAGTGGGGGAGGTCTAGGTTGGATATTAGGAAAAACTATTTCACTAGGAGGGTGGTGAAGCACTGGAATTGGTTACCTAGGGAGGTGGTGGAATCTCCTCTAGACCCCTGCTCAGCTGCTGCTAGCCTTGTAGATGCCTAAATTCCCTAGGCTCCTAAATTTCAGATGGTAAAGTCGATCAGCACCTACATTTCTGTTGGTTATTTAGTAGGAAGAGAGCCTGAGACATAGGCCCTTGTATTAAAGGCCTGGTATGAGGCAGGACCTGCTCACAGAATCTGGCAAGAACAGGGCTGATATTGCAGAAATACACATTCCTAAGAAGTGCTAGTCACAGAGTAGTCATGCAAACACATCCCGATATTAAGTGGTACCAGAAAATCCCAATATCAAGGATGATACAAAAACATTCCCCAAGGATAACAGGAACATACTGACCCCTCCTAAAAGATAAGGTCAGCATGACAGTACATAATAGAGATGTTCGATTGAACCAACATGTACAAGGTGATGGGTGATAACTAGCCACATCAGGGGGCAGTAACTAACTATGTCAGAGGGACAATACTAATTTGTTTGTATCGGTGTATAAAGATGTATCTCAGAGGGAGTATCTTTGTCTGGCCTAGGGAGGAATGGAAAGTCNCCTCTGACATCCAGTGGGAGGGGTGAGCATGTCCTGGCTCTGCCCACTAGGGTTCACAGTGTAGTATCTCCCCCTCTGGCTCAGTGGGAGGACACTCCGCTAAATGCCTACATTTCCCTCTATATGTTGCAGGGATAATCTGAAATTGTTTCAAAACCATCCCTTTTAATTGACAATAATCTAAAGAATCCTCAATTCACATTTTATTGAATGTATCCACAGCTTTACCAGTTAACTTTGCAACTAGAGTGGGATCTCCTGGTCATCAGGAATCTTATGAATCGCAAAAAGCCTCTCAATGGTACTGAAGTCGTCAGCTATATCACCTGCCTCATTGTATGCAGGACACGGCTGTTCCCATTGGTGGAGTTTTGGAGAGGTGGAAATGAGAAGGGATTCTGGTTCTCCTTTTCCAGCAAATCCCATTGGTGTTTCCGCTCTCCCCCTTTCTTCTCAATTTCTTGTTGTTTTAGTTCCATAGCCCTTCTGTCTTCAACCTCCTCTCTGGCAGCCTCTGCCTGTGCTAGCTCCAAAATTCTCCTATGTTCTTTTTCTACTGCCTGCAGTCTGAATAGCTCTAATTTCACCATTGGTTCACTATGTTCACTGATCATGCTGCTTTTCTGTACTTCCTTCCCTTTCCTGAAATAAGCAAACAGAAAATAACACACTGGTAAATTCTTTGACTCATCTCTAGCCACTACCTTAAAGTTTGATTAAAATTTCTACACCAGTGTACAAAGTGCAAGTCTCACTCAGAAGAACAAGCAGTGCACCAGCCCCTGTTCCTGAGCAGATTTCCCTTTACACTTTAAAGAACATGTTGTTTTAGGTAAAAAAATAAAAATAAAACAGATTTATTAAGTACAGAAATATATATTTTAAATTATTATTAGTAATAAGTGTACAGATCAAAGTAGATTACCCAAGAAATCAAACAAAATCACAAACTGAGTTCTCTATACTAGACAGGATTTGAATCAAACAGTGTCTCAGTCTGATGGTACAAATTGTTCACCAATCTTCCATACAGAGACTGGTAATTCTTCTTTACATCCTGGGACCATCTCCTTAGTCAAAGTTTTCTTCCTCTAGCTGTGTATTCAGCTGTTCAGTTTTGGGGAGTAAGACCAAGTGGTGATATCACTTCCACTTTAATAGCTTCTGCAATGTGGAGGGAACTTCATTTTTCCATATACAGCCCCCAGCACAGTTAGTGGAAAAGTACAGACTGAATATGAAGTCCAGAGTCACAGAAGCTAGTCACATACCCTTCCATGTTTTGATGTGTCAGAGAAGGAGCCATTACCCATATCTTGGCAAGAATGGCATCTTTGAAAACTTATGGCGATCGGGGGAGGGGATGACTGGAAAAAGGCTAATGTAGTGCCCATCTTTTAAAAAGGGAAGGAGGATCCGGGGAACTACAGGCCAGTCAGCCTCACCTCAGTCTCTGGAAAAATCATGGAGCAGGTCCTCAAGGAATCAATTCTGAAGCACTTAGAGGAGAGGAAAATAATCAGGAACAGTAAAGTAATGCACATTGGAAAAAATAACCCCAACTATACATACAACATGATGGGGGCTAATTTAGCTACAACGAGTCAGGAAAAAGATCACCTAGGGAGGTGGTAGAATCTCCTTCCTTAGAGGTTTTTAAGGCTCTGCTTGACAAAGCCCTGGCTGTGATGATTTAGTTGGGATTAGGTCCTGCTTTGAGGAGGGGTTGGACTAGATGACCTCCTGAGGTCCCTTCCAACCCTGATATTCTATGATTCTATGATTCTATGAAACAGACGGCAGAGGAGCCATATTTGGGTGAAGAAAATATCTTGTGGCACTTCCCTGGCCAGACCCACTTGTGACAGTGTACCCCATAAGGCTTTATGGGGGTGGGGCTCATAAATGTATGTATGATATAACTGCAATAGGATTTTGCTACATAGGTCATGTAACATATCTATGTAAAGGTTATGATCTACTGGTTATGTTCATACTAGTTGTACGCAGGCACCATTTGTGTGTTCAAAGTTATGAACATTGGCTATATAATTGCTTGATTTCTAAGTGGCCTTTGATCACTTCTTGGGAAAGGAATGTGCAAATTAAGTGTTCAATCAGGGAGCACTTAACAGACAAAAGAGCTTGGAAGACTCCAATCCACATAAGAAGTCTACCTGAGGACGTTCAAGGTAGCATGTGGGTAATGGCTGCTACCTGGAAGTCCTGAGTCATGCATGGGCATGTGACCTGCCCATGTGATTCCGAATCTCCATTTTGTAACTGGATTCTACAGAGGGTGAGAAGGGGATCTCCACCCACAATAGAAAGTCTATTTAAACCCGTCGGAGACCCCTCCATTTTGTCCTCAGCTGGCTAAAGAAGGAGCCTCTCCACCCCCCCAGGATAGTCGAAGGAAACTGGAACAAAGAACAGTAACTACAGGGGGTGTGAATAACTGCTGGACCCAGGCTAAAAGGAGATTAGCCTGTGAAAGGGAACATTCTGGAACTGGTGAGGATTTTATCTGTATTTAGTTTGATTAGACATAGATTTGCGCAGTTTATTTTATTTTGCTTGGTGACTTACTTTGTTCTGTCTGTTACTACTTGTAATCACTTAAATCCTACTTTCTGTATTTAATAAATTCACTTTTCACTTATTAATTAACTCAGAGTATGTATTAATGCCTGGGGGAGCAAACAACTGTGCATCTCTCTCTATCAGTGTTATAGAGGGCGAACAATTTATGAGTTTACCCTGTATAAGCTTTATACAGGGTAAAACGGATTTATTTGGGTTTAGACCCTATTGGGAGTTGGGCATCTGAGTGCTAAAGACAAGCACACTTCTGTGAGCTGTTTTCAGGTGAACCTGCAGCTTTGGGGCAGGTAATTCAGACCCTGGGTCTGTGTTGGAGCAGACGGGTATGTCTGGTTTCAGCAAGACAGGGTGCTGGAGTCACTGAGCTGGCAGGGAAAACAGAAATAGAAGTAGTCTTTGCACATCGGGTGGCAGCTCCCAAGGGGGTTTCTGTGATCCAACCCGTCACACCATTCTCCTTCGACATCGGTGTAGCAGATCCAGGTTTGCTGTCACAGCCCCTCTCAAGCTCGAGCAGCTGGACACTCACCAGCTAAGCGTGTTTGGGGCCCATAAACAAGACCCATGTTCTTTTGAGTCAGCACTCTTTGGACCCTGCCTTTGACTCTGGGTTTCTAGGAGAACTCTCACATTGCAGCTTCCATTCTATTGCCTCCCTCTAGGAATAGAAACCTGCATGCCAAGCACCGAGGCCCTGAGACTAGCTTTGGCTCGGCTCCCCCAGTCTCTTTGACTGTCCAGTCAGTGATTCAGGGAAGAGGGCCCAGCACCATGTCACCAGCCAGCTCTGCATGGAGCTCAGTCCGAAAGACAGAACACCAGGAGAAAACGTTAGTCCCTTTATGAGTTAAGAACCGGAGCAGCCTGTTGCGGATCTGTTTGGTCCTCATCCCATAGATGATGGGGTTTAGCATGGGGGGCACAAGTAGGTACATGTTGGCAAGGAAAACCTGGAAATGCAGGGCCACATTATGCCCCAACCAGTACGTGAGGGAGGAAAAGAGACCTGGGATGTAAAAGGCTAGGATGGCACAGAGGTGGAAGCTGCAGGTCCTAAAGGTCTTGAGCCGGTAGTCTTTTGTGGGGAGGCTGAAGATGGTCCTGAAGATTTGGGTATCTGACACGGCGATAAAAAACACATCGAGACCGATCCCAAAGAATAGCACAAAGGGGCCATAGTAACTACTGACGCGGATGTCGGCACAGGCCAGCGTCACCACGTACATGTGCTCACAGTGTGTGTGGGGGATGATGTTGGTTCTGCAATATGACCAACGCTTCACCAGGAAGGGATAGGGTAGTGCGAGTATGATGCTGCGCAGCACCACGGCCAGGCCTATCTTGGCCACCATGGGGTTTTGTCAGGGTGCTGGAATGTCTCAGGGGATGGCAGATGGCCACGTAGCGATCCAAAGCCATGGCCACAAAGATCCCAGACTCCATCACTGAGAAGCAGTGAATGAAGTACAGCTGGGTAAGGCAGGCACTGAAATCGATCTCACTGGAATTGAACCAGAAGATGCTCAGCATTTTGGGCAGGGTGGACCTGGACAGGACTAGGTCAGTGACAGCCAGCATGCTGAGGAAATAGTACATTGGCCCATGGAGGCTTGGCTCCGTCTTCACGATGAACAGGATGGTGAAGTTCCCCAAGATGGCTATGGCGTACATGGCACAGAAGGGGATGGAGATCCAGACATGGGCTGTCTCCAGGCCAGGAATGCCCAGCAGGATGAATGTGGAGGGGTTGGAGAAGTCGGTTGTGTTGGAATCTGACATGGAGTAGGGTAGATGCTGTCCAACTCTGAGGCAGAACGGTGTCTCCTGCATGTACCGTACATTCCCCTGACTTCCTGTATGTGCCCAGGCTCTAGGGTGATGGTCACAGTACAAATGCCTGGATGGAGAGACAGTGTTAATATGAGACACTACATGCACTACTGGAGGCTGTTCTCATGGGTGAAGCAAATTGGTTGCTCTTCACACACTGAAATATGACATTTTTGTTATCCAGAGAAATGAACTCTGTCCAATGGACCCTACTAATGCCAATTCCGTATTCTATGGTGTTCTATGCATCAATAATTCCTGCACAACGCGGTGTGGAAAAACTTAAGAAGCCCTAGTAGGAAACACAAGGGTGTATACTGGTTATCCCTCATTGTTCCTTAATACAATGAAACCCAGGCTAGAGAGTCCATGCTTTAGGGAGTTCCACATTCACCTCGTATCTCAAAATCTGAGAGAGGAAAGTAACCAAACCTTTACCAAGACATGTGCCGAGGGAAAAATCCCAACTAGACCAACTAGAGAAAAGACCTGAGCATCATTGATAGCAGCTCAATGGAAACACCAGCCCATTCGCAGTAGTGTCCAAAGACAACATTAGGATGCCTAAGGAATGGGATGGAGAATAAGCTGTTGTGGATAAAAACAACAAGGAGTCCGTGGGCACCTTAAGGAATAACAGATTTATTTGGACATAAACTTTTGTGGGTATAAAACCTCACTACTTCAGATGCTCTGGACATGCGTTCCGTTTTGGTCACTCAGTCTCTCTAAAGGATATAGCAGATAGAAAGAGGATTTCCAAGACAGGCTGTGAGAATGGGGGAGGCTGCCATAGTCAGACAGACTGAAACATCTTGGACTGTTTAGTTTAGATAAGAGACCAAGAAGGGGGCATATGATTGAGGAGAACGGATTCCATTCATGTACGCAAACAGAAAAGAGTTCCCAAGGAGTAATATCTGTAAACATGTGGTGCTTCAAAAGGGCTAATTGCCCAAAGCTCATGAAAATTATCAGCAAAACTGATGGGGAGGAAAAATGGAGACAGAAAGTGAATATTGTTTCCTAACTTTGTGACTGAAAATTTAGAATGAAAATTCGGAGATGTTTCAGAATAGTTTATTATATAGGTAAAAGCCATGATTCCACAATCAAGAAAGTGGACAACTTTGGATAAAAACCCAGTTCAGTAGCAAAGTGAAGACAGCAGTTGGGGGTGGCAATATATAACAAATGGGGGAAAGGGAAAATAGCAAGTAATACAAGTTGGAAGTTATAAAAATTGATAAGGGACATTCAAAACATCAGGGAAAACTCCATGCTTGGCAGGGCTAAGGATAGCAAAAAGGGGTTTATTAAGTATATTAAGAACAAAATAAATCCTAGAAAAGGGTTTGGCCAATTACTAGAGGCAGAAAGAAAACTTCTTAATGTTGCAGAAAAAGGAGATGTGTTCAAGAAATATTTTTGTTTTGCATATGGAAAGAAGCAGTATGAGGTACTCAGATCATCTAAGGTGATGAAATATTTTCCAGCCCATTAGCCATCTAGGAGGGTGTTAAACAGCATCTACACTAAAACCTTGGAGTTACGAACACCAGAGTTATGAACTGACTGATCAACCACCCATCTCATTCAGAACCAGAAGTACGCAATCAGGCTNCTTTAGCCAGCTGAAGACAAAATGGAGGGGTCTCCCACGGGTTTAAATAGACTGTCTCTTGTGGGTGGAGACCCCCTCCTCACCCTCTGTAGAATCCAGTCACAGAAGGGAGATTCGGAATCACATGGGCAGGTCACATGCCCATGCATGACACAGGACTTGCAGGTAGCAGCCATTACCCACATGGTATCTTGCATGTCTCCAGGAAGACTTCTTATGTGGATTGGAGCATTTGGGATGCATTGTTCCCCGATCGGGTACTTAACCTAGTGAATTCCTTCCTAAAGAGGCTGACCAAATGCCTCACAAACCTTACCTAGAGATTAAGCAAGTATACAATCCATATTCTTAACCTCAAGTACAAAATGATATATCTGTACAAAAGGGATGAATAGATATAGCAGACCATAACCTTTACAGAGATATGTACCGGGCACAGGCAGCACAAAACATATTCCAATTATGTCATATTCCCACAATGCCTTATGGGAGGTACCGTCACACCCTCCCCCTGAACTTACTGCCAGAGACTTGGACACTGTCCATGGCGGAGGCAGTATACCTAAAATTCCTCTTTTCTGGACAGGGCATCTGCTACCCAGTTCTCCTTTCCTTTAATATGAGTAATCTCCATGTCAAACTCCTGTAGGACCAGGCTCCAGCGTAGCAGTTTGGAGTTTGTGCCCTTAGTTCGGTGAAGCCAGACCAAAGGTGAATGGTCAGTTAGAATTCTGAACCTCCTATTAAAGAGGTAAGGCCTTAATTGTTTGACGGCCCACACAATGGCATAGCACTCCTTTTCTATGACAGAGTAATTCTGTTCCGCAGGGGATAGTTTTTTGCTCAGGAAGGCAACCGGATGCTTCTTACCGTCTTCCCCTGTCTGCATCAGCACAGCACCCAACCCTGTGTCTGAAGCATCAGTACACAATTCAAAAGGTTTATCGAAGTCAGGACTGGCTAGCACAGGCTCCGCAGACAGGAGTGTTTTTACCTTGTTGAAGCCTTTCTGGCACGCCTCTGACCAAATTACCTTATTAGGTTGATGCTTTTTACATAAGTCGGTGATTGGGGAGACAACGTCACTGAACCCCTCCACAAACCTCCTGTAATAGTTTGCCAAGCCTATGAAGGATTGGACTTGCCTTTTAGTCTGGGGTACAGGCCATTTTACGATGGCTTCCACCTTAATAGGGTCAGGGGATATTTTACCACCCCCTACCCAGTGTCCCAGATAAGGGACTTTGGCTGCCCCTATCTTGCACTTAGAGGGCTTCACAGTTAGCCCAGCCTCTTTGAGCTTTGATAGCACGGCTTCCAGGTGCTCTTTGTGGTCACCCCAGGTGTTGCTGAATATGGCAATGTCATCTATGTATGCCCTGGCATAATTCTGCAAACCATTTAACACTCTGTTGACCAGTCTCTGGAAGGTTGCACCAGCATTTACCAGACCAAAAGGTAACACTGTGAATTCATAGAGCCCTATGTCAGTGATAAAAGCTGACTTTTGTTGCGCCTCTCCCTCCAGAGGGATCTGCCAGTAGCCTTTGGTCAGATCAAAGGTACTAAGGTACTTGGCTTGGCTCAGCACATCCAGCATGTCATCGATTCTTGGCATAGGGTATGCATCGGTGACAGTGACCGCATTGAGTTTNCTCTGTTCTCTTCCACCCCTTTATATATCTTTTGCATAAGGCGGGAATCCTTTGTCCCTCTGGGTTCCCCCACCCCTCACTGGAAAAGCACCAGGTTAAAGATGGATTCCAGTTCAGGTGACATGATCACATGTCACTGCAAGACTTCATTACTCACTTGCCAGCACACACATATACAGGAAGACTCACAGGTAAATACAGCCATCTGCAGACAATGGCTCTGGTTAATGGGAGTCATCAAGATTCCAAACCGCCATTAATGGCCCACACTTTGCATAATTACAATAGGCCCTCAGAGTTATATTTTATATTTCTAGTTTTAGATACAAGAGTGGTACATTTATACAAATAGGATGATCACTCTCAGTAGATTATAAGCTTTGTGATGATACCTTTTGCATAAAGCATATTCCAGTTACATTATATTCACTTATTATCATGTTTTTATAAAACTATTCCAATTACATTATATTCACTTGTTATCATGTTTTTACAAAACCATATAGACTGCACAACGTCACACCCTCCTCCTGAACTTACTGCCAGAGACTTGGACACTGACCATGGCGGGGGCAGTATACCTAAAATTCGTTTTGGGCTCCCCTATGGGGCAGACACTCCTGTGTCCCCCAAAAGGGAAACAGACCCTGATCCAGCTGTGGGCTCACAGCTACCAGCTATGACAGACCCTTCACTGGCCTGCAAATCCCCCCCCCCTTTCACTCAGGTTGGGTTTGCTTCCAGCTAGAGTCCTTGGGGTTTGTTCCCACCGCAGCAGTCACCAGGACCCCAACTTCCAGCTCCAGGATACATGTCTCTGTGCCCCTCTTCCACTCCATTGCAGGCAATTCATGCTTCTGGGTCTTAATTGCTTTGTCTCTTAAGTCCAGGGTGGTGGGCAGCCTTTTCTTTTTCCAG
>QXTE01000251.1:2002255-2059069 GCA_003942145.1 Platysternon megacephalum
GGCAGCACAAAACATAGTCCAGTTATGTCATATCCCCACAAAGCCTTATGGGAGGTACCATCACATTTGCAAACCACTGTCTCAGGTTTGAAGCTTCCTTCATTTTTCTCTAACACCTTTTTGATTGTCTGCACACAGCACCCTGCTAGACTGTGTGACATTAGGTGAAATGCAGCTGATCTAGAGTGCTTCACGAAACATCTCCCAAGAAATTTGAAATTCCATGGAAATAATGTGAGAACTGTTACCTGAAATGATTTCTTCAGGCAAACCATATGTGCTGACATATTCTGCACTGCCTTGGTAACCCAAGCAGCAGGCATGTTCATTGTATGCCCCCACAATAAATCTTAGCAAGAAGAAAAATCCATTTCCTTTTTCTGGGCATTCTTTGGTGGTCCATGTCTGTAGTTTTAATATGGAGATATACCTATCTCATAGAGCTGGAAGGGACCCCAAAGGGTCATCGAGTCCAGCCCCCTGCCTTCACTAGCAGGACCAATTTTGCCCCAGATGGCCCCCTCAAGGATTGAACTCACAACCCTGGATTTAGCAGGCCAATGCTCAAACCATATTCCTCCCCCCCATAGTTGATATGGTGCAGTTTCTGGCATGTTTTGTTTATACATTGGCTGGCAGATGATGACCTGACCCAGTTATTCATGCCTTCGTCACCTCCTGTCTGGACAGTGTGATATAGCTGGGTACAAAACCATCTGTGCTTAGGAGATTGCAGCAAGTGCTGGATGCTGCAGCAACACAGGTTATTCTGAGTACATCACACCTGTCCTCTGCTCTCTACATTGCCTTCCCGTAGACTAGTGAGTTTAGTTCAAAGGATCAGTCCTTATCTTCAAAGTGCTCAATGGACTGGATCCAGCACATCTATGATTGCCTAAAGCTCAGGAGTGAGGACTGTGGTTCACAACTCTGCTTCTCAGAAACAGTGAGAAAATGGAAAAGCTCATCTGTGCAGGAGACAGAGCTTTCTCAAGGGCCAGTCCCAGACACTGGAATGAACTCGCACTGGAGCTAAGGATCATTACAAATGTCACCACTAGAGCTGGTAGGGTTTTTTCCTCATGGGAAATTTTGTTTTCCTGGAAATTTTCAATAGAAGATCTTTAATTTTCAGCAAAAAAATTGAAAGCAAAAATGTTTGATTGAAAACATTTGGTTTAAACCTGAAATTTTCCATTTGGTAATGCTGCTATCATGCCTCAAGGGTGCTGTGTGTCTGAATGTATTAACAATGTGAGATGTCAGATAATCGGCTGAATTGACTTGTTTAATTACAGATTATTAATCAAAGATTACCACAGCACAGTACAGAAAAGAAAAGTAAACAGACCAGTCTGGGGAGCAGCTTAGCAGTGTTAGTCTGTTCCAACAAGGTCCCAGAATTACAACTCCTTAAATATTGGTATAGGAAAGTCCTTTAAAATCTTTCCTTGCCATGCTTTAATTTTATTTTGAAAATTCAACTTACCTAATCAAATCAGCCAGTGACATCTATAACTATTTTATCACTACTGAGACCATCTGTGACCACAATTAGAGCTTAATGCTCAGACATTAATGAATACATGGTTTGCTGTTATATTGATTATAGAACACATCTGCAATACCAAATGTTCCCTATTCATTTTGTTAATTACTAATATTTGATCAATTACACTGGTTTTATGACAACAAGCATCTGTTAGAGTAGTTTTGATAAGCTAAAAGCATCTTTTGATAAATCAGTGGTTTTCAACCTTTTTCCATTTGCAGACCCCTACAAATTTTTGAATGGAAGAGTGGACCCCTTTGGAGAGTGTAGACATAGTCTGTGAACCCCCATGGGTCCATGGACCACAGATTGAAAACCACTGTAATAGATCATGATGTTATTAATCACCTGTCTTCATCAATTACAAGTGATTCCTTTCTGGCCAACTGGACACATTTCCCTAAGGGTCAAGGTTTAGAGTAAAATGACACACAATCCATTATTTAACAGGCTAAAGTCTAGCTAAAATTCAGCTTACCGATAACACACTAGGGTCAGCTAAAGTAAAAACAGTGTGGATAATTGAGTAGAGACTTAATATGATTACAGACATTTATTAGTCCAAAGCAAAACAGTTAATGTTACAGTTTAGTCAGCACTTTTGACTAATATAGAAAAGATCCTGGGATGTTTGGCAAGAAATCATGAGTTTAATATAGAGATTAATATTTCCTAACATGGGCATCGTAGTTTGAGTGCCCCATTCTCTTCTATGGCTTGGGCTCTGGCAAAACTACATCTCCCATGATCCACCACAAGCATTCCTCTTGCTGAGCCATCATGTGCATCATAGGATTTCATCCCCTGGTGCATCATGGGAGATGTAGTCTGGCTGGTGAACTCAGCTTAAAGAGGAGAATGAGAGCATGAAGTATCGGTATTACAACTCCCATGAAGCACCGCAGTGGCATAACTGAATGTTTAGGTTTTCTTTTGTTTGATTTTTAGATGAATACGAAATTTTCTTTAGAAAACAGATAATGTCTGCAAAAAAAAATTCCTTCAGTTGAAAACCCAATTTTCTATGCAAAATTTCCACCTCACCTCCTTTTGCTCTAAATGCAAGGTGCCCTTCTCCGCCTGACTCCTTGTGAATGTCCTGCTTTGAGATGAAACTTAGCAGTGCCAGAACTGAACTTTTGATCTTTCCCCATAGCCCTTCACTCTACCCCGTTTTCTGTCATGGTGAGCACCACCATCTTCCCTATCACTCAAACCTGTCATCTTGGCTTCACCTCTGACTTAGTCCTCTTCTCTCTGCCAATGCTACCGTGGCTCTGTTCCAAGCCCTGATTATCTTGCACCTTGATTGATTCCTGCCTGATTGCCCAGTTCTCTGCTTCTCTCACACCACTTTCTCCCAGGCTGCCCCTTAAAAGTGGGAAAAACTCCCAGTCAAAATCCATAAAGCTATTGCTGTGTCCTTCTTCAAGGCCATCCTCCAAAACTCACATGTGCTGTAATGCATGCAGGAAACTGCAACCTGATAACGGCTGGGCAGGAGGAGAGCTGCCATCTTTGCTCTGCCTGGCCCAGAGAGTGGACATCCTAATGGATTTGTTTCTCTGTCTTGCTCTCCCACCCCAGCCTGCTCATTTGTCTCATCCATATGCTATGGCTTGTCATTTTGACAGTATGTCCTTTGGTGCAGGGGTTGTAATGCTTTATTCTATGATTATACAGGCAGCAGGAGAATGGTGCCCAACCATTAGGCACTATGGCAATAAATAAATTAATTAAATTGAATAATAATCAATAAGGGTGGGAGTGAGAACCTCAGAAAGAATAGATGCATGAATCCATGGGTGACATTCTTTGGCCTGTTTTAGGCAAGAACTCAGATTAGATGACCATAGTGGTCCCTTCTGGCCTTACAATCCCCACCTTTATGAATAAAGGGGGTTGGCAGCCTGAAGTTAGCTTTGGAAATCACACTGTAGCTAACTAGTCTTTACAAAGTCACCAGAGGAGCTGTCAGGGTAAGAACTGATTCAGACAGTGAGCAAGAGCAGTGCTGCTACATCAGGTTTCCTAGTTTTTATTTACTTCCCTATCTACTTAGGAAATCCTCTGGCCATGGTTCCAGGACCAATGTGACATTAACATCTCTGTCTGACGTACGTGATGTGAACCTGCAAACCTTGGAGTTAATGTGTTTCTCTCTACGCATGACGCCATGAGCAATGCTTTGGGTGGAAAATGAGGATGGTGATGCTGCCAAGCACTGTTCTTCAGATGTGGGAGATGCTGGCCTGGCCAGAGCTGTCTTGCTATACTTTCAGGCTGTCTCTCCATTCTGATGCACTGGGGATGCTAGGGGAACTCTTCTGACTTGGAAGCTCATTCAATATCTCACAAACCTTTTTTTCAACCCACTTCTGATGAGAGGTTAGTATATTTTCAGTCAGTATTCTCAAACAAAGAAGTAATTTGAGAAAGCATCCTCGGGCAGCTGATGTTCACTCTGATTAATTCAGATCTCACAGAATTTATTTCTAAGCTATGTTTACACAGTCAATACATTTATACGATAACTATCTACAAGCATCTAAGCGCATCTAAAAGCACCTGTTAATGAATACTGCTCAACTTTCCTTTCTTAGATGTATAAGCAGAGGAATGCTGAGTAGGATGATGATGTTATCTGATTAAAATATGACCATGTAGAGCATTGTTGCTACCGCTGTTATATAATTGCAACAAATCTTGCACAAAATGTGGAATGTAAGATGTCTATGAAAAGGTTATGATTCGCTGAATATAATTATGCTATTTGTATGCATGTATCATTTTTGTACTTGAAGTTATGAGTATTGGCTCTATACCTGTTTTTCAATTGTTTGCTCCTGGGGTAATGCCCACAAGGTATTTAGCCTGCACATCTTGAAGGGACTATTCAAGTTGAAGGGTATGCTTGTGTTCATTTTGGATAAAATGTGGTTTGCAGCGTGCTTATGCATAGGGAAGCATGCTGTGGCTCACCACCCTAGGAACATTCTAGAGAAGGCCAGGGGGAGGGGGGCGAGCTCAACATGTGGAGTGGAGAAGTATAAGCATGTGATGAACAAATCCATATATGGAAAGGTTAAATACGATTGGTTAGAGGTTTGTGTTATGTAACTTGTTATGTAAGTGCCATGTGCTATAAAATAGCAATGGGAGGGGCTCCTTGCTGGGGGGACTCTGCCTGATTTTTGTACCAGGGGCTCTCCCTTTGTGCACATTGAATAAAGCCTTGTTGAATTGAATTGAATCGCATTGCATCGAATTGAATTGCATCACATCGAATTGAAGTCCCTTGATTCTGCCCAGCATCTGACTCATTGGGAACCACAAAATCCCAACAGTTTCTTGGCGCAGCGAGCAGGGTGAGAAATATCCTTCAGGATCACAACCTACAATCAAATTAGAGGGTGAGTGTGACGTTGTGCAGTCTATATGGTTTTATAAAAACATGATAATAAGTGAATATAATGTAACTGGAATAGTTTTATAAAAACATAAGTTAATATAATGTAACTGGAATATGCTTCATGCAAAAGGTCTCTTGTAAGGTATCATTAAAAAGCTTATAATCTACTGAGTGATCATCCTATTTGTATAAATGTACCACTCTTGTATCTAAAACTAGAAATATAAAATATAACTCTGAGGGCCTATTGTAATTATGCAAAGTGTGGGCCATTAATGGTGGTTTGGAATCTTGATGACTCCCATTAACCAGAGCCATTGTCTGCAGATGGCTGTATTTACCTGTGAGTCTTCCTGTATATGTGTGTGCTGGCAAGTGAGTAATGAAGCCTTGCAGTGACATGTGATCATGTCACCTGAACTGGAATCCATCTTTAACCTGGTGCTTTTCCAGTGAGGGGTGGGGGAACCCAGAGGGACAAAGGATTCCCGCCTTATGCAAAAGATATATAAAGGGGTGGAAGAGAACAGAGAGGGAGAGGAGCCATCATGAAGAATCCCCTAGCTATCACCTGAGCTGGAACAAGAGCTGTACCAGGGGAAAGAATTGTGCCCAGGCCTGGAAGGTGTCCAGTCTGAGAAAAAACTTACTGAAGCATCTCTGAGGGTGAGATTATCTGTATTCAGTTTGATTAGACATAGATTTGCGCATTTTATTTTATTTTGCTGGGTAACTTACTTTGTTCTGTCTGTTACTACTTGGAATCACTTAAATCCTACTTTCTGTATTTAATAAAATCACTTTCTACTTATTAATTAACTCAGAGTATGTATTAATACCTGGGGGAGCAAACAGCTGTGCATATCTCTCTATCAGTGTTATAGAGGGTGAACAATTTATGAGTTTACCCTGTATAAGCTTTATACAGGGTAAAACAGATTTATCTGGGTTTAGACCCCATTGGGAATTGGGCATCTGAGTGCTAAAGGCAAGCACACTTCTGTGAGCTGTTTTCAGGTAAACCTGCAGCTTTGGGGCAGGTAATTCAGACCCTGAGTCTGTGCTGGAGCAGATGGGTGTGTCTGGCTTCACCAAGACAGGGAGCTGAAGCCACTGAGCTGGCAGGGAGAACAGGAACAGAGGTAGCCTTTGCACATCAGTTGGCAGCTCCCAAGGGGGTTTCTGTGATCCAACCCGTCACAGTGAGTTTGTTCATTTTTTATTTGGTTGTGTGTCTCTGACCTGACTGGTGACTCTCATACCTTTTGTAGTAAGCAAGTCTTGGTGTTGGGGAATTCAGGGGGTTTGTTGCAGTCTTAAGACATTGTACTTAGTGTGGGGGCTGGTTAAGCTGTAAGTTCCTCTGACTAAGTGTTGTTGAAGTGGGAAATCAAAGAGGCTATAAGGACCAACAATTAGTGTAGGGGCAGGTATAGCCATAAGTACCTCTAGCTAATGTGTTGGCTGGCCCAGATCTCCTAATTGGACATTATAATTGTGCAGCTCAAATAATTTGAAAAAAGGATTAATCTGCTGATTGGGCATTTCAGTCTGGGGTGTTTGATTTGAATAAATTGTTATTAGTCTGTAAACAGAATTGTATTTAAAAATTTGGAGATTGGAGGATATTTAGGTTAAGAAAAAAAAAGGGGGAAAGATGAAGGGATATAGTGATCCACAATATGAAGAGTATATGATTAGTGCTTTTATAACTATTGTAGCAGTAAGTTTATTAGTTTTCTTGTGGAGATATTTTGGCTGTATGACTGGAATAAAGAAGGACAAAATGACTGGTATGTGTTTAATTGTTGATTATGAACAGCTGGTTAGCAAGTGTGATATGCTAAAAGGAAGGGTGGGAGAGTTAGAAGCAGAGGTAGAAAAACTGCAAGCAGAAGCAAAAAAGTATAAAGAAGCAGACTTGCAGGGAAAGAGATCTTGTCCCTCAGCACCTTTGGACCCTACATGTGGAACATGGGGATATCAGTCTAGTTTCATGGCTCCAGTGAGAGTGCACACTGTCCCTAATCCTAATCAAGGGGAAGGGGACCCTGCTACTGTTAGTCGCCTAGAGCACACTCCTATGAGTCCATCTGACTTGCAGAGCATGTTAAAAGAATTGCCATCTTTGCAGCTTAATAACCCAAACCTACCCTTCTGGGAAAAGGTACAGGAGTGGATGGTAGAGGGAGGCTTACATGCTTTTAATGATCACGTAGTGCAGGGGTTGGCAACCTTTCAGAAGTGGTGTGCCGAGTCTTCATTTATTCACTCTAATTTAAGGTTTCGCGTGCCAGTAATACATTTTAACGTTTTTAGAAGGTCTCTTTCTATAAGTCTATAATATATAACTAAACTATTGTTGTATGTAAAGTAAATAAGGTTTTTAAAATGTATAAGAAGCTTCATTTAAAATAAAATTAAAATGCAGAGCCCCCCCGGACCGGTGGCCAGGACTCAGGCAGTGAGAGTGCCACTGAAAATCAGCTTGCGTGTCGCCTTTGGCACGCGTGCAATAGGTTGCCTACCCCTGACGTAGTGTTTTCAGTCTTGGACATTAGCAATGGCTTTTGGTCTGTTCCTGTGCACCCTGACAGTAAATTTTGGTTTGCATTTACTATTAAAGGGAAGCACTATACCTTTACTTGCCTAAGCCAGGGTTTTTATAACTCATCTACTTTGTCTTATAGAGTGTTAGCTGATGTGCTGGCAAAGCTGCCAGACATGGCTTCTTGTATTGTACAGTATGTTGATGATCTTCTTATCTCCTCACCAGATCGCCAAATGCACATGAAAGACTTAGAAGTGATCCTGCAGCACTTGGCAGACAGTGGGGTAAAATGTAATGCTAGAAAGGCTCAGATTGCAAAGGAGGAAGTATCATATCTGGGGTATCTAATATCCAAAGGGTACAAGCGTTTAACTGTTGACTGCATTGAGGCTATTAATGCATGCCCACAACCAATTAGGGTCAGGGGAGTTAGGAAAGTGTTGGGGCTATTCAATTTCTGCCGAACTCAAATCCCAAATTATTCAAGGATTGTCCAGCCCCTTAATAATCTCCTGAAGGGTGCTGATAGACCACATGATGCAATTGAATGGACACTTGAATGTGAACAGACATTTACCACATTGAAACAGAGGCTAAGTACTTCCCCAGGGTTGGGACTTCCTAATCCATTAATGCCTTTTACACTGTACACGCATGTCAGTGAGGGACATATGGCAGCAGTGTTAACGCAAAAACATGGGGACAAACAGCATCGAGTAGCATACTACTCTTCTAAACTAGATGCTGTCGCTCAAGTAATGCCACCATGCCTCCAGGCGGTGGAAGGAGCTTCTATGGCCCTAAGTCAGGCTTCACCACTTATTGGTGCACAGGATATTGTCATGCCTCATGCTGTCCTTGCTATTTTATCAGGAAAGAAATCTTCGGCAGTCCATGTGGCAAGATGGACTCGATGGGAAACGAGCTTGCTAATGTCTTCGGTACATCTGCAACGAGCGTCATCGCTAAACCCTGCCACCCTCATGCCTACTCCAGATGAGGAACACCCACATCATTGTTGCCTTAAGGAAGAGCCCATGAACCTTCCATTGGTAAAAGAAACTAAAATACCTGGTGCCCCTTGCCTATACGTGGATGGTTCTTCTTTCTATGTGGACGGCAAGCGACACACAGGATGGGCCGTTTGTACTTAAGATGGGCAGCTGGTGGCGCATGGCAGTTTACCTGGAGCATCGGCACAAGTAGCAGAATTACAGGCGTTAGTTTCAGCATGTGAAGCTGCGGAAGGTCATACTGTAAACATATATACTGATTCTAGATACATGTTTGGGGTTGTACATGATTATATTAACTTGTGGGTAAATCTGGGATTCTTGATGAGTACAGGATCCCCAATACAAAATGGGGGGATAGTGGAGAAACTTCATGCAGCCATGCAGAAACCTACCGAAGTAGCAGTGATAAAAGTGAGGGCCCACACAAAAGGGACAGACCCTCATAGCAAGGGGAACCGAAGGGCAGATGAACTAGCAAAACAAGCAGCAGTGGAAGGTAAAGAGGTAAATTGATTGCTGCAACACAGCCTCTCATAAAACCCCCAAACTTTTTTAAATTACAGGACATCCAACATGCTGCACCAAAGGCAGAAAAGTGGTTATGGATAGATAATGGGGACAAACTGTGTGATGATAACACTTGGAGAGGTTCAGGGAACACATTAGTGTTACCAAATGTGCTGATGGGAACTATGATACAAGTGTATCACATGTTGGGACATGATGGAGCATGGAGGGTGATCCACTGGATGTTGGACACCTGGTTGCATCCTAAGCTTAATGCAAATGTGCATGATTATGTGAGGAGGTGTGTAATGTGTGCTCAATATAATTCTGCTCCCACAGTGAAAATGAGAATGCGACATCAGCCAAGACCAACACAGCCCTTCACGCAGTTACAAATAGATTTTATTGGGCCCCTGCCAAGATGCAGAGGAAAAGAATATGTTCTGGTGATCATGGATCACTTTACTAAGTGGGTAAAAGCTTTCCCAGTGGCCAAGGCCACTGCATCTGATGTAGCTAAAATATTGATGACTGAAATAATTCCCTGATGGGGACTTCCATGCTTCATTGATAATGACCAAGGTACCCATTTTATAGGGAAAGACTGGGTCACTAACCTACAAGTAGTTCTCATGTCTAAGAGCCAGTCTTGTTGAATATTGCAAATTGGTATCTCAGTGTGTCTCACAGGACCCCCGAACTGAACCAGACCCAAAGGCTGGCGAAGAGGACACGTGTGAGGTGCAGCCTATAGTACTGGAATTCCAATTTGGGTGCACCTGTCACGAGTAAAAGTATACAAGGGGTGAAGCTCAACATGGGGCACAATAATCCCTGTTTACTCTATGGACTCCTGGAAAGCCATTCTTAATATTGTTAAGTGTTTTCACCAGTTTAAAATTGATGTAGGAATTGTTTGTGGTCTACTAATTGTTTTGAGTGGTTTCTAAGACTTAAGAGTTTTTTTTAGAGGTCTCATCTTAATAATGTTGCAGTGGCTTTCAGTGTTTTATTGATGTAATCACCTGGGAAGGAGCCACTGGATCAGTTGTAAATGCCATTACTCAAGCTATCAAATTTAATAATAGGGACTGGGTTAAAATTTGTTAGTAGCAGGAATGACAGTTTATTGTGGTAAGAGTGGGGCTCATGTCTAATCAAGTTAGATATTACCTTAACTCAGCAACACAGTTGATCAGGTCCTCACTGTTGTACTCAGCCATCTATTAAAAACTACTAAAATGCATGAGCAAGCATTGGTCTAGGCGTGTGGAAGAATTGTGTTATCATCCTGGCATGGTGTTCAACATGAAAGTTGCAGCCCTGATAGGAGACTCGCTCGTGTCACAGGTGCCATGTTGGGTGAGAGCTGCAGTTCTCAAAAACGGAATGTCTTCACCTTGGATGGTGGCAGGGGAGTGGTCCCTATCGATAACAGGGGCATGTTGGGATGGTCATTCCATCCTTGGAGGGGTGTTAATTCCTGTGGGTTGGGCTCCTGAATTGGAGGCTCAGCCTGTCCACCCACTCCCATTCTCATGTCACAGACACCTGTGTAGAATAAGGGCCGGAGATAACTATATAGCTTTCCCATGGGACCAATGTTCCATCCTGGAAGGATGGGTTTTGTGTATGGGAAACCTGAAGTCAGGACAAGCCTTATCTCAAATGTTGGGACCTGACTTAATGGTGCATGTAATGTTTAATTTAATGGATGATATAGCAGTGAGGAAGGACTCCACTATCTGGTGTGGATTTGGGTGATTAACTTTGGCAGGCAAGCCTTGCTTAAACATCTCGTTCTTCCTATTGTGTTAAGCCTTTTAAAAAATATTAAAAGAAGTGGTAGGGCAATTACAGTGATTCAGTGGATAGAAGGGTTTGCTATTGTGGAAACAGAGATTCCATGGGGATGGATTTGGGTTGTGTTCTCGCAAAGGGAATGGGGACTTATTATTTTTATTGTAAATATTATGATGTATTATTTCATTCTGTTCTCAAAATTGTAGTTAATTAAGTGTTGATAAAGTTAATCATTGCTCCTAATAAATACAAGGAAGTGGTGTTAGTGGGGTCTAAGAATTGTTCTTAGCCCCAAAACCAAATGGGGGAGCTGAAGGGTATGCTTGTGTTCATTTTGGATAAAATGTGGTTTGCAGGGTGCTTATGCATAGGGAAGCATGCTGTGGCTCACCACCCTAGGAACATTCTAGAGAAGGCCAGGGGGAGGGGGGCGAGCTCAACATGTGGCGTGGATAAGTATAAGCATGTGATGAACAAATCCATATATGGAAAGGTTAAATATGATTGGTTAGAGGTTTGTGTTATGTAACTTATGTAACTTGTTATGTAAGTGCCATGTGCTATAAAATAGCAATGGGGGGGGGGGGCTCCTTGCTGGGGGGACTCTGCCTGATTTTTGTACCAGGGGCTCTCCCTTTGTGCACATTGAATAAAGCCTTGTTGAATTGAATTGAATCGAATTGAATCGCATTGCATCACATCAAATTGAAGTCCGTTGATTCTGCCCAGCATCTGACTCATTGGGAACCACAAAATCCCAACAAAGTTAAGTGTCTCATCAAAAGGACACTTAACTCACAATGGAAGACACCCATCTACACTGAATGGACTGTCCTGTGAACGTTCTGTCTGGGGTATAGGTAATGGCTTCTTCTGTGACTAAGCAGAATCATGCAGAGACGTGATTTGCCTACGTGACTCCAAACTCTATCTTTTACCCAGGGCCAGCTCCAGGCACCAGCTTGCTGTGCTGGTGCTTGGGGCGGCCCATGGAAGGGGGCGGCATGTCCGGGTCTTTGGCGGCAATTCGGCGGCGGGTCCCTCAGTCTCTCTCGGAGGGAAGGACCAGCCGCCAAATTGTTGCCGAAGAATGAAGCGGCGCGGGAGAGCATCTGCTGAAGTGCTGCCGATCGTGGGGTTTTTTTTTCCTTTTCGCCGCTTGGGGCGGCAAAAAAGCTAGAGACAGCCCTGCTTTTACCTGTAATTTTCCACTAGTTGTGCTGAGGGCTTTGTTTGAAACCATGGATTTCCCTCCACATGGCAGAAGCTATGAAAGGCACTGGAAACATCTCCATTTTGCCTCTTTCCTGCTCCAGCCTCTTTCCTGCTCAAACCTCTGGACTATGGACTTATTATACTAATGGGAGCATTCTAACCAAGGGACTGAGGACCTTCCAATGATTTGGAAGCAACCAGAGACTTGACTTAAACCAGCAGTTTACTCCATCACTGCTACAAGCCTAAACCAAGAACTTTGCAATTACTGTATGTATTTGATTCCTTTAACCAATTTTAACTCTCATCTTTCTTTTTATAAATAAACCTTTAGATTTAAATACTAAAAGATTGGCAACAGCATGATTTTTGGGTAAGATCTGAGTTATATATTGACCTGGGTGTGTGGCTGATCTTTTGGTATCGGAAGAACCTTTCATTTGATGAAACTGGTTGTAAAGAAAAAATCCAGTGTTTTTGGGGGGTGATACAAGGACTGGGATGCCTAAGGAAACTGCTTTCCTAACTTCTTGTTAGCCAGTGTGGTGAAACAGAAGTTTACTTTTGTTGCTGGTTTGGTATATCTTAAAGGAGAATAACCATCAGTTTTGGGGTGTATCTGCCCTATTTCTCAGCAGTTTGTCCTGAATTTGGTACTCTCAGTTGTAACCCATGGAGGCACAGTGACAAGGAGTAAGGAAATGGTTTTACCTCTGTTTATGGCAATAGTGAGGCCATTTCTGGAATACTGTGTCCAGTTTTGATGTCCACACCTCAGAAACTATGCTGAAAAATTGTAATTGGAAAGGTTTCAGAAAGGAGTCACATGAGTGATTCAAGGTCTGGAAACCTGCATTACAGAGAAAGACAGAAGAAGCTCTGTCTATTTAGTTTATCCAAGAAAAGGTTAAGAAGTGGTTTCATGGTTTATAAGTACCTACATGGGGAAGACAATTATGATAATAAAGAGCTATATAATCTAGTAGAAATAGTCCAAACAAGATCCAATGGCTGGAAACCGAAGCTTGACAAATTCAAACTAGAAATAAGGTGCACATTGTTAATAAAAAGGGGAACAACTTACCTAGGGACATGGTGAATTCTCATTACTTGAAGTTTTTAAATCCAAAAGAGAAGCTCTAGCTCAACCAGAAGTTATGAGCTTGATGCAGGAGTTACTGAGCAAGGTTCCTGTTATAAAAGAAGTCAGACTAGATTATCATAATGGTCCATTCTGGCCTTAAAATATATGAATGTAAAGCAGACCTCCAACTTTACTGCATTAGTAGGCGAGGAGCTCTGTTGTCATCACAGGAGCATATACATTGCCTTTCATTTGGTGCTAGGTGGTCACATCACATTTCTGATAAACATTAAAAGTGACAGATGACCAGGTCTCACATGTGCAAAACTCTGATATACATGGAGCACATTTTGGGATTGAAACCTTCATTTATATAGAGAAATTTTAAGCTCCTCGGGCAGAGTTCTTGCCTTCTATTGTGACTCTCTCTGTTAGCACTTAACAAATAAATAAATCGTCATCATTGTCACTTTGTGAGATCCCAAGAAAGATAAATGCAAAGAAGTATTTCCTTTGTCATTATCATGTATCAGATTATGCCTTCTCCATTAATTTATGGACATTCAGATATCATCTGACTTCTAGAAATATGTGTCATTTTAAAAAACGTCAACAAATTAATGTTTTATGGTAGTTAGTGATGAAGATTTCTTTTTGCTGCATAGACTCAAAAATAGAGACCTTTAGATACTGAAATCAAACAGATTGAGAGATGGTGTGACTGAGCAAAGAATAAATTCCCATGAGTCCCCCGATGAATTATAATTCAGTTTTAATAAAAAGCTGCAGCACCTTCTGTTTCTCAAAATTCTGTACAAAACACATATCTTTAATTCTAGCAGCTGTATAAGGAAGACTTCATTGTGTTCAACTATGTGTGTGATGGGGAGGGGGTGATGTGAAAGATCTTTCTGCAGTAAATTCTATTTGTTTGCAGACCTCATATTCTTCTTAATTACAAGATATTGAAACAAGCTGACTTCTTATTCATCACTAAAATTAGAAACAATATTACAAATGGATTTAGGGCACATAGGTATCCTTAGCTGTTTCAGTGTATTAGAAAATAACACATGAGGTCATAGATTCATAGAGCCTTTCTGTAGTGTAGAAAACCAAAGAATGCATATTGCTTCTTGCTTGCATATGTGTACCTGCCCCTGGGGATTTCCACTACTTGCATCCGAGGAAGTGGGTATTCACCCACGGAAGCTCATGCTGCAAAACGTCTGTTAGTCTATAAGGTGCCACAGGATTCTTTGCTGCTTTTAAAGAATGCATGATGATAGAGCTTATTGGCAGGAGAATGAGGTGGCTGCATTACTTATGAGTAGAAATGGTCAAATTATATGGAATGAATAATATTTGGTATGAATGTATCATCTGTCTAATCTACCAAATTGTTTGAAAATGGAGCCCTGTTTCTGTCAATGACTAATGCATTTATTATTCCTATCTTTTTGACAAAACCAGTGAATAAATCATTTCCATCTATAGATTCTTTTTGACAGTGTCTGATATAATTAATATTTGTTATGCTGGTTGTGTGATTGGTCAACTAAATCACATGGGGGTTTTTTCTGCTCCCTAATTGGACAATTAAAGCACAGTTTCTTTTTAGAGAGGCTGAAAATTTATGGCCGACTCCATTAACATCAGTAGTGGCTGAAAGTGCTGAGCACCTCTGAAAACCAAGTAACTGTGATGAGATGCCTAGCTATGGCATTAGGTGCCTCACTTAAGGCACCCTGGTCTGCAAATATCAGTCTAAGCATATAATGTACTACTTGTACATTGAATTAACTGACTGGTCATATTCTGATACCTCTCTTCAAGTAGCACCAACCTAGACATATCATCCTTGTGTGCACGTGCGTGTCTGTGTGCGCGCGCGCATGCACACACAGTGCTTGCTGGATACAGGGTAGCAATATCTCAGGAAGAGTCTCTGATTTGCAGGGCTGGCTCCAGGAGTTTGGGGAAGTTCACAGCAAGCTTTCTTGCTGCTGTGTTAACTAAAACAGTGGCCTGTTCCTGTTTGTAAAGTCCCATATTCCTGGTCCTGGTCTGGTCTTTTTCACCAACCCAGAAGGGTATGGGTCAGATTCATAGGCCTTACACTGTGAATAGCTCCTTAGGGAGGGAGACTCTAAATGCATTCCTTTCTCGCCACCGGCAAAGAAAGATCCTCCTTGTGTTCTTTGTGACAAGAAGCTATATGTATGGACACAAGGAAAAATTCTTCATCTCTGGACTGTTCAGATTCTAACAGGGCAGAATAACTGAAGGAGAAGACCGAGATCTCCGGAGTTACTTTGGGTAGCCCTAAAAGACTTTTGGGAAACTGGCAGATTACTACATCTCTGCTACCTTTTGAAGTTATAGACTATGCATATAGTTTTATCTGCTGTAACCTCTCAATAACTCTCATTCCTTTTTCTTAGCTAATAAACCTTTACTTAGTTTACTATAGAATTGGCTACCAGAGTCTTCTTTGATGTAAGATCTAGGATGCAAATTGACCTGGGCGAGTGGTTGGTCTCTTGGGACTGGGTTCAACCTGAATATTTTGTGATTTTCAGTGTAAGTGACCATTTATCACATAGTTCAGCTTGCCTGGGTAGCAAGATAGACTGGAGTGTCTAAGGGGACTGCCTGTGAGTCCATTATAAGACTACACTTCAATAAAAGACCTGCAGCAGAGTCCCGACTGACTGGGGGTTCAGCTGACTGGGACTTGCAGGGCTCATGCTGTGGGGCTATAAAACTGCAGTGTAGTATAAAACTGCTGGAGCCTGAGCTTTGAGATCCCCATGAGGGAGGGAGAGTCTTAGAGCCCAGGCTCCAGTCCGAGCCCAAACACCTACACTGAAATGTTTAGCCCTGCAGCCCAAGCCCCACGACACTGTCAGCTGAGCCGGGCTCTGAAAGTGGGTGCTGAGTTTTTTTTATTGCATCTACCCTGACAGAAGAACCAAGAAAAGGCAGGGTTTCTATGTCATGTTAATAGCTGAGATATTGGGCGTTCTGCTTTTTCCTTGAACAAACTGCAGATGTTGTTCATTGTACATCTGAAGGGAGCAAAAGTTTCCATAGAAAAGCGAGCTAGTGTTTCTAGGAATATTAATCAAATTAACTGAGAAGACCTGCATGTAAAACTATCCTTCAGTGGATAGGGACTCCTCTGAAAGTGGAAACATCTGTTGATTGTTCTCTTGCTGGCAGATAGGGAATGGTGGTAGGCAAAATTATAAAAAGCACGTGGGCCCTGCTTACATTGCAACTCTCTATGAATTTAGAATGTCACATGGAAAAGAGAATATTTGGAATAGATGGTTGGAAGATTGCACAAATCTTGGATCTTCTAAAGCAACACACCTACCAATACAATTCTTTTTCTGCCACACTGTTACATCTGCATCTATAAGGCTTGACAAAGAGATTGCAAGTTTATTATCATCTGGTAAGTGTAACACAACAGTGGCAATTGAATCTCTTGTAACAACTGAATTCATTGCTTCTAAACACAGCTCTCACTAGTCTCACAGGTCACAGCAGGTTCATTTTTCTGTGGCTAAATATAAGGTGCTGAACTTCATTGGTCTCCTGGCTTCTGTGGCCCACAAATTGAACAGCTCATCATAGACAATTCCCATTGAAGACTCTCAGGATGTAAGCTCAAGACCTCAGCAATACTCCAAATACTGCAACAGTTTTGGAAGCATTTTGCACCATTCTGGAGCAATTGCATTGTATAGAGAACTTTGCCACACTGAGTCATAGAATCATAGAATCATAGAATCTCAGGGTTGGAAGGGACCTCAGGAGGTCATCTAGTCCAACCCCCTGCTCAAAGCAGGACCAAACCCAACTAAATCAGCCCAGCCAGGGCTTTGTCAAGCCTGACCTTAAAAACCTCTAAGGAAGGAGATTCCACTACCTCCCTAGGTAACCCATTCCAGTTCTTCACCACCCTACTAGTGAAAAAGTTTTTCCTAATGTCCAACCTAAACCTCCCCCTCTGCAACTTGAGACCATTACTCCTTGTTCTGTCATCTTCTATCACTGAGAACAGTCTAGATCCATCCTCTTTGGAACCCCCTTTCAGGTAGTTGAAAGCAGCTATCAAATCGCCCCTCATTCTTCTCTTCTGCAGACTAAACAATCCCAGTTCCCTCAGCCTCTCCTCGTAAGTCATGTGCTCCAGCCCCCTAATCATTTTTGTTGCCCTCCGCTGGACTCTCTCCAATTTATCCACATCCTTCTTGTAGTGTGGGGCCCAAAACTGGACACAGTACTCCAAATGAGGCCTCACCAGTGCTGAGTAGAGGGGAATGATCACATCCCTCGATCTGCTGGAAATGCCCCTACTTATACAACCCAAAATGCCATTAGCCTTCTTGGCAACAAGGGCACACTGTTGACTCATATTCAGCTTTTCGTCCACCGTAACCCCTAGGTCCTTTTCTGCAGAACTGCTGCCCAGCCATTCGGTCCCTAGTCTATAGCAGTGCATGGGATTCTTTCGTCCTAAATGCAGGACTCTGCACTTGTCCTTGTTGAACCTCATCATATTTCTTTTGGCCCAATCCTCTAATTTGTCTAGGTCCCTCTGTATCCTATCCCTACCCTCCAGCGTATCAACCACTCCTCCCAGTTTAGTGTCATCTGCAAACTTGCTAAGGGTGCAGTCCACACCATCTTCCAGATCGTTAATGAAGATATTGAATAAAACCGGCCCCAGCACCGACCCTTGGGGCACTCCACTTGATACCGGCTGCCAACTAGACAAGGAACCATTGATCACTACCCGTTGAGCCCGACCATCTAGCCAGTTTTCTATCCACCTTACCGTCCATTCATCCAGCCCATACTTCTTTAACTTGCTGGCAAGAATACTGTGGGAGACTGTATCAAAAGCTTTGCTAAAGTCCAGAAATAGCACATCCACTGCTTTCCCCTCATCCACAGAGCCGGTTATCTTATCATAGAAGGCAATTAGGTTAGTCAGGCATGACTTGCCCTTGGTGAATCCATGCTGACTGTTCCTGATCACTTTCCCCTCCTTTAAGTGGTTCAGGATTGATTCCTTGAGGACCTGTTCCATGATTTTTCCAGGGACTGAGGTGAGACTAACTGGCCTGTAGTTCCCTGGATCTTCCTTCTTCCCTTTCTTAAAGATGGGCACTACATTAGCTTTTTTCCAGTCGTCCGGGACCTCCCCCGATCGCCATGATTTTTCAAAGATAATGGCCAATGGCTCCGCAATCTCATCGGCCAACTCCTTTAGCACCCTCGGATGCAGCGCATCCGGCCCCATGGACTTGTGCTCGTCCAGCTTTCCTAAATAGTCCCGAACTACTACTTTCTCCACAGAGAGCTGGTCACCTCCTCCCCATACCGTGCTGCAGAGTGCAGCTGTCTGGGAGCTGACCTTGTCTGTGAAGACAGAGGCAAAAAAAGCATTTAGTACACTAGCTTTCTCCACATCCTCTGTCACTAGGTTCCCTCCCTCATTCAGCAAGGGGCCCACACTTTCCTTGACTTTCTTCTTGTTGCTAACATACCTAAAGAAACCCTTCTTGTTACTCCTAACATCTCCGGCTAGCTGCAACTCCAAGTGTGATTTGGCCTTCCTAATTTCACACCTGCATGCCTGAGCAATACTTTTATACTCCTCCCTGGTTATTTGTTCAATCTTCCACTTCTTGTAAGCTGTTTTTTTGTGTTTAAGACGAGCAAGGATTTCACTGTTAAGCCAAGCTGGTCGCCTGCCATATTTACTTTTCTTCCTACACATGGGGATGGTTTGTTCCTGCAACCTCAATAAGCTTTCTTTAAAATACAGCCAGCTTTCCTCTACTCCTTTCCCCCTCATGTCAGAGAAAGGAAACTCATAATGGCTGTGGCTTTGAATCAGAAGCTTTGTCTTTTCCTATATAATAGCACATGAGTTTAACACTCTAGCATTTCTCCTCTGGAGACTTGGAATTAAACTCCACTTGTGTTTGTGAATTTAAAAAAGTGAGAAACATTGCATCAGTGTATAAACTGAAAAGGGAAAAAGAGCTTTCTGGTGCATGTGCACTGAAAATAGAAAGCACAGTTCAATGGAGGAGGCCTTCTGATTTAGAGGCTCCCTGCCTCCTCATGCAGAAATGGGGGCCAGCCACTGTGGCAGTGGGAAGAGGGGACTGGCTAGGAGGGGCAAGCTGGGGGTGGGACTGGGGAGCATGACCCCCCACTAATGCCCAGCACAAGCAAAAAGGCAAGTTCTTAAAGCCTGTGGTGGGGCAATGTCCTGAGGTTTTGAAGGAAGGAATTGGGGTGCCCTTTGGCTACTCTTGTGGGTAGAGGGGCCAGAAAGCAGCCAGATTTTCCCAGAACTGCTCCCAGCTCTGCTGGGCTGACGCAAGGCTCCTGTCTCTGCTGGGAATCAGCCACCAGGCCTTCCTCCTCCCTAAGTTGCTGTGCCCTCCCCCACACCATGCCATCACAGCTCCTCCTTGCACCACCATGCTCTCCCTGTGCCACTGTGCCCTTCCTCTCCCCAGGCCAGTGCATTCTTCCCCTCTGTGTGCCACCATATTCTCATAATTAAAAGGAAAATCTCTGTATTTGTGAATTCTTCAGCTCTGCCAGTTGGCTGGGAAAGCTGGCACTACAGATAATATCACAGTCAGTGATGCTTTTGCTGACTTGGGCTCATGACACTAGTGGGTTCCTGGAAAGCTGCCTGGGAGACTCTACATCAGGGGTAGGCAACCTATGGCATGCGTGCCGAAGGCGGCATGTGAGCTGATTTTCAGTGGCACTCACACTGCCCAGGTCCTGGCCACCGGTCCGGGGGGGCTCTGCATTTTAATTTAATTTTAAATGAAGCTTCTTAAACATTTTAAAAACCTTATTTACTTTACATACAACAAAAGTTTAGTTATATATTATAGACATATAGAAAGAGACCTTCTAAAAATGTTAAAATGTATTACTGGCACGCGAAACCTTAAATTCGAGTGAATAAATGAAGACTCGGCACACCACTTCTGAAAGGTTGCCGACCCCTGCTCTACATGCTCCTCAGGACTGAGTGTTGGGTGGCTGTTTCCTTCCCCCTCAGTGGCTGGCCACAGGGGCCTCATGTCAATATTGTAATGTGTGACTCAGAAGCAATGATTCATCTCTGCTTCTTGAGGACAAGGGCCCGGGTTGGTCCTGCCTGTTGTACCTCCTCCTTGGATCTCCTGGTGAATCAGTGTAGGATTCTCCCCCTGTATTCACTAAGCATTACCCAATGGCGTTCGATTGGTAATCTTTATGCAAATGATGGATCCTCCTAACTTCAGCAAATGTCATGAGGTGTCTGGAAAAATCGCATTGGACTCATCGATTCTATAAATATTGAATTAACTGAGATGGTCATTCCAGCAAACCTGAGATCTCTGGAGTCCAGTCTGGTTGAGATCTTGGGGGAAGTTGACCACAAAGATTCCCTTCAGAAGGCTGGGGCCAGATTGACCAACAAGATTATGTCATTATCCAATGTGCAAAATTTCCAGTTACAAAATCTATTAATAACTGAAAACTTCAGAGTTGGACAAAAACAGTGAACTGATATTATCATTGTCTCCAAACAGCCATTCAGACATACTGGGCAATCAAACCACCTATAACTCATGTTAGCCTTCATTCTGATGGCAAGTTCAGTTCCCGTCTTTCTTAAACAGGCCTCATTCTTCCTTATATTTTCCACTGATGCTAATAGAACCAAAATAACAAACAGAACAGTATCTTAACAAAACTCAAATCTACAGGGGCTATTTTCACATTAAAACATCACAGTTTTTGTCAGTTGTTAACATATCTACCTATGTGGAAGAGATTTCTTACCTGGCTAATTAATGTCCTAGAACCCCTCTGACCATGGCACTTAGTTCTCCCGTTAGCAAGACTGTTGGAGTTGCCATTTTGTTCTTTGTACCACCTGGCTTTGATGACAGCTGGCCCATTACATGAATTGGAATGAGATTCAACAACTGGCCTTGATGGCTGAGCATTCCCCTGATTTGTTCTAGGTGGGGAAGGTGGGATTACCTGTGCTCACACAATTGCATTTAAATCTGCCCATTAGTCTCCTGTTTCCTTCCTGAAGCCAGGCAAATGCAGGCACATAAATTAGATGTCAAAAGGCCTTGAGCTGTTATGTTGATAGGACAAAGCCCTTTGCATGCTCCCCACATGATTGATAGTTTTGGGTGATAAATCTAAAGTTGACTCTACATCAACCCAAGGTTCTGTGCGGCTGAGGCTCTGCACTGGCACCTGGCTGCTGTCCCGGTCCTTCGTTCCTCTACTCAAGTTGGTCTGTTTCACCTGCACTCATCCAGCATAATTAAGCTGTTTTTAGTCTTTCCAATGTATGCAGCTTGTTACAAATCATGGTTTATAGGAGCAGGTCCCCAACCTCACTGTCACTGGACAAAGCGTTTTGGGGCAAGATAAACACTATTCCATGGGAACTGGAATGAGAGTACCAGAAAAGGCAGAAGGATGGCCAACTTGGATGAGCCAGGCAATTGCAGGACCAGCCACATTTTCAAGTAAACTTTGCAAAGAAATTCACCTTTGAAAGTCTGTCCGAGAAGGGAGAGGTTTTACTGGTGATTAGAAGAAGAACGCCATTGGAGAACACAGAGAATACAGGCATACAGAGGTTCTCGGGACAGCAGACACTAAAGAATCTGTCCATAGCTGACCATTCCGTGTTCACATACCTAGTACACAGGACTGTGGATTACACTGGCCCAGTGGGGGGACAATGGGGAGGTTCTGCCCCTTCCTAGAGCTGCAGTTAGGGTGGAGGGTTGCCCACACAGTGCCATCTAGAGAGCCATAGAATCATAGAAGATTAGGGTTGGAAGGGACCTCAGAAGGTCATCTAGTCCAACCCCCTGCTCAAAGCAGGACCAACCCAAACTAAATCATCCCAGCCAGGGCTTTGTCAATCTGGGCCTAAAAATCCTCTAAGGATGGAGGTTCCACCACCTCCCTAGGTAACCCATTCTAGTGAAATAGTTTTTCCTAATATCCAAACTAGACCTCCCCCACTGCAACTTGAGACCATTGCTTCTCATTCTCTCATCTGCCACCACTGAGAACAGCCTAGCTCCATCCTCTTTGGAACCCCCCTTCAGGTGGCTATCAAATCCCACCTCACTCTTCTCTTCTGCAGACTAAATAAGCCCAGTTCCCTCAGCCTCTCCTCATAAGTCATGTGCCCCAGCCCATAATCATTTTCCTTGCCCTCCGCCGGACTCTCTCCAATTTGTCCACATCCTTTCTGTAGTGGGGGGCCCAAAACTGTATGCAATACTCCAGATGTGGCCTCACCAGTGCCGAATAGAGGGGAAAAATCACTTCCCTCGATCTGCTGGCAGTTCTCCTGCTAATGCAGCCGAATATGCTGTTTGTCTTCTTGGCAACAAGGGCACACTGTTGACTCATATCCAGCTTCTCATCCACTGTAATCCCCAGGTCCTTTTCTGCAGAACTGCCGCTTAGCCAGTCGGTCCCCAGGGATGGGATTCTTCTGTCCTAAGCGCACGACTCTGCACTTGTCCTTGTTGAACCTCATCAGATTTCTTTTGCCCAATCCTCCAATTTGTCTAGGTCACTCTGGACCCTATCCCTACCCTCCAGCGTATCTACTCTACCCCCAGCTTAGTGTCATCCGTGAACTCGCTGAGAGTGCAAACCATCCCGTCCAGATTATTATTAAAGATGTTGAACAAAACCGGCTCCAGGACCAACCCCTGGGGCACGCCGCTCGATGCCAGCTGCCAACTAGACATTGAGCCGTTGATCACTACCTGTTGAGCCTGACGATCTAGCCAGATTTCTATCCATCTTATAGTCTGTCCATCCAATCCATACTTCTTTAACTTGCTGGCAAGAATACTGTGGGAGACCGTATCAAAAGCTTTGCTAAAGTCAAGGTATATCACGTCCACCACTTTCCCCATATCCACAAAGCCAATTATCTCATCATAGAAGGCAATCAGGTTGATTAGACAGGACTTGCCCTTGGTGAATCCATGTTGACTGTTCCTGATCACCTTCTTCTCCTCCAAGTGCTTCAAAATGAATTCCTTGAGGACCAGCTCCATGATTTTTCCAGGGACTGAGTTGAGTCTGTAGTTCTCCTTCTTCCCTTTTTTAAAGGTAGGCACTATATTTGCCTTTTTCCAATCATCCGGGACCTCCCCCGACCGCCACAAGTTTTCAAAGATAATGGCCAATGGCTCTGCAATCCCATTAGCCAACTCCCTCAGTAGCCTCAGATGCATTGCATTGAATCTCTGCTCTCAGAAATCTTCTCCCATGTTACTACATATAGACTATGATCAATTTTGGATAAGCTAAATAGAAGCTCAAGCTTCTTCATTCTCTCTCTGTAAGGCAGATGTTTCAGACCTGAAATCATTCTTGTAGCTCTTTCCTGAACCCTTTTCAGTTTTCAACATCCTTTCTGAACTGCAGATACTAAATAAGCACAGTGTCTGGTAATGGTCTGCCTGGTGCTGTATACAGAGATAACACAAGGATAGCAATAGCACTCTTTCTATAGCATCACAATAGGAGCTCCTGTTCAGGTGGTTTCACCATGATTCCTCAGTCCTTTTCAGAGTCACTGTTCTCCAGGATATAGGTCTGTGATGCTTTCCTCAGGGCATCCAGAACTGTAAGCCACTGTGTTACCTCTCTGCCTCAGCAAGGGAGAGATTTGCTGGAGCTTATACTGTGTGACGACTCCTTGCTACACCACTCTGCCTGCCTCATCTGAAAACTACACAAGAATCTGCCAGCCTTAACCTTGCCTTGCAGGTAATATTCAGTGAACATCAGTGTGATGCTGAGAGATGAGGTGCCAGCTCATGCCAAGGCCCCTGGCCCTTATTGAACACTGACAAATGCACAGCTGAACATGTGTCTGGCTTACCTGTGGGTTAGTATAGTTGAAATAGATATTGGAATTCTAAGAATGGGTTTAGCTTTTGGATTTAGGATGCTGCGTGTATTAATCTTGCTTATAATATCTCTATCCCATGGTATAAGGTAATATTTAACTATAAAAGATAGGCTATAACTATAAAAATATTTGCTAATACTTTAAACCTGTACAGTCAGGAGAGAAGCATTACCATCTCCTCCCCAACAAAAGATGGCCTATAGATACCAGACAAGCCCCTGTGGAATATTAGTGGATAAAAGACTTTGTTGATTGTTTCCCCATATACATGAAGAAGATATGTGCACAAGACCTCATCCCATCACAGTTTGAACTTGGGGATAGGAATAAAAATGCCTGTTGAGAAATTATCATGAGTATGCTGTTTGGAATTGGAGAAGGCAATATTTCTAAGCATAAGCAAGGGATCCCTAAACTGCTGAGCTTGGTTTGCCCAAAAGGACATATAGAACTTGCATATTACATCAGCATCTATTACCTTTTAAAACCTAAGACTGTAACTCATTTGTATGTGTACATTAACCTGCTTTAACCTTGTAAATCTCACTTATTTCTTGTTCCTAGTTAATAAATCTTTAGTTAGTTTATTACAAGATTCGCTACAAGCGCTGTCTTTGGTGAAAGATCTAAGGTTCAATTGACCTGGGATAAGTGATTGGCCCTTTGGGACTGGAAATAACCTGAATATTGTTGTGATTTTTGGTGTAAGGGACCATCTATCACAAAGGCAGTATTGCCTGGGTAGCAAAATAGACCCAGAATGCCCAAGGGAACTGTCTGTGACTCCATGTTAAGGATTCCATGTTAAGTCACTCTTTACTTCAATATAACAGCACTGAGATGGTTTATAGTAAAACTAAGAATAAGTTTATTAATAAAGAACATCGATTTAAGTGATACTAAGCAAGAGAAAGAGACAGATATGGTTACAAACAAAATAAAATAAAACATGCTTTCTAGTGTCCAAGAATTAACTTTAGTAAGCTACAATTTGCCCAAATAGCTTTCTCACTTACATCAAGTGACCAGCATCTCCAGCCCTTCCTGCCAAAGGATCCAACATTCAGACTCAGAGGTTTACTGTCCCTTTAGTTCCCTAAATGATGGATAACTGGAAGGCCTTTTTGCTCCCCTTATATTTCCCAACATCCATTGTCTTTGCCCCAAGAGCCAGGAAGACCTCTTTAGGGTTCATACTCCAGTGTTCCCTCCAAGGTGCACACCAAGTTGTTTCCTCGACTGCTTGTTGGCTTGATTGCTTTGTTTACCATACAAGTAAATGTAGTTTTATTGTCAATGGCTTACAATGCTTGACCTAGACAGACAAATCCACATTCCTTTGTCTAAGACAGGGCTGTTTATCAAGTCTGTCCCCCAAACGTACTTTAGCACACATACAGAAGTCTTTACACACCACCTGTACATACATCACGTAATGATATTCATAAGCAGTGTGTCACCAGTTTTTATATGATACCTTACTCAACACACTTTCATAGTTCAATAATATTGTACACAATCAGTTGATTGAATTATTCTTATTCTTTGGGGTTCAGACTCTCTGTTGTGCCCCTCTGTTGTCTGGACCTGATTATCACAAGGCCGGATCCTGTAAGTGTGACCTATGTTTTTTGTTCCTTCATAGGGGACATTGCATTGACTGTATTAAAATGCATGTTGTTTGAATAAGCCCCGCTTACCAAGTGATCCAGACTTCTCTGTATGACTGACATGCCCTTATTTAACACTCCACCAACCTTTGTGTCACCTTCACACTATACCAGCAATACTTTTTGTCTTCTTCTAAATCACTGTTGAAGATTCCACACCACTGAGCAGCATTTGCCAAGCACAGAGCCCTGCAGTTCCCCATTAGAAATGCCTCCACCAAATGAGGATTCCCCATTTGCAATGTCTTTCAGATTGATCAGTAGAGTATAGAGAGAAGCTATTTGGCTTATTAAGATCTGGCCCTGGTAGTAGCAAGCAAGGTTCCTGCTCCCTCCCTCCCCGAGTCCTAAGGAGATCCCCCTTGCGCTCACATGCTTTTGGGTTGAGCCTACTGCTCATTTCCCATCTGCACATTAGGCTTTAGAAATCAAATTCAATTGAAGAGCGTATAAAAATCCACTGAGAATTCCCCTCTCTGTAGCACAATGAAGATAAACTCGCTTTAGTTTCCACTATGATCTTACAACAACTTGTCAGTGACAAAACAGTCCCAAATCACCTCATTTATCAAATGGCCAATCCTGTTAACAGCTTAAGAGACATAATTACCTGCTATTCCCACACTTACCCTCTCCCTGGCAGCATTCCAATGGGTGAACTAAGAATTAAAGCACAGTTGCAACCACTGAATGATTCGGGGGTTATAAATACAATTTCTCTAATTATCAGGGCAATAACCATGGACATTTAGCATTCCCAATTGTAGCAGCTAGAATCATGTCTTCTTTGTCCATTGGGTAGAGAAGGGCTCAGGGGCAGATAGCCAAAGGCAGCCTCACTCACTTTACCAGCAGTGTCTGGATTCTCAGGCAGTGCTACATGTTATATCCTGTTACATCCACTTAAAAAGAAGACCACACATTTCAATGAGGATGGTGTTCTTTATTATCTGCCCCTACTGAGGATACAACATTGCAGGCACATTGGCAATGGAACTGCCCATCCTGAGGATGCAGGCGCTTGGGCATTCTCACAGAATAGCACCAGGAGATGTTCATTGGTACATCACATGCTGGAAACCAGTTATTTATCTGTCTCAAGGTGCGGCAGAGTCTTCATTTTAAAAGCAATTACAGAGAATGGCCCAGAGATCTGTGACGTTTTGAGGAAGTCTCTGGCCTGTGCTGTACAGGAGGTCAGACTAGATGATCACAAGGGTCCCTTCTGGCCTTGGAATCTATGAATCTATGAAGCCAGAAAGCACTGAGGATGGAGGCTGGGCATGAGCCAAGGGCCCTCAGGACACAGGCCAGGCATGGCCCAGGGGCCTTCGAGAGACAGGCTGGGCATGGGCTGGGGTCATAAGGATGCAGACCAGGCATGGACCAGGTCCCTCAGGATGCAGGCCTGGGATCTTGCTTAGTTTGAAGTTGACGTTCAACCAGTGTCATTGGAGTTGCAATTGCACCATTGTATGAGTCAGCATAGCCTGTATCTAGTGTTTTTTCTGCTGTGCCTGCAGACAGGAGCGCAGACAGAATGCTGTCTCACCGTACTACTAACAATGATTTCAGTCACAAATATGATGTGTCAACATATGCACAAAACATGGAGTCTACCTCCATCTGATAGAATAACCTGCTATCATTGTGGACTCTCTGAACATTCACTGGGAATGTGGGGAGAGGGTGCGAAGTGTTTGTACTGTAAGAAAGTGGGGCACTGTGCTAGAGTTGCAGAAAGAAAGCAGATAATGAAAAAAACTGGACACTCAAATTCTCAACATAAGGAGGGCAAGAGAGTGTGAGCATTGGGGATGATAACACTGACTCAGAGACAGAGCAGTCTGCTTTGTGACATAAGAAGTCAGAGATCCCATGATTGATAATGGACCAAAGCTGGAAATGGTCATTGATCTGGGAGGGAAAAGAAACTTTGCTGTTTTTTCCTTTTTAAAGACACTTCTCGTGAAACAGCAGTTCATAGAATCATAGAATCTCAGGGTTGGAAGGGACCTCAGGAGGTCATCTAGTCCAACCCCCTGCTCAAAGCAGGACCAAACCCAACTAAATCAGCCCAGCCAGGGCTTTGTCAAGCCTGACCTTAAAAACCTCTAAGGAAGGAGATTCCACTACCTCCCTAGGTAACCCATTCCAGTTCTTCACCACCCTACTAGTGAAAAAGTTTTTCCTAATGTCCAACCTAAACCTCCCCCTCTGCAACTTGAGACCATTACTCCTTGTTCTGTCATCTTCTATCACTGAGAACAGTCTAGATCCATCCTCTTTGGAACCCCCTTTCAGGTAGTTGAAAGCAGCTATCAAATCGCCCCTCATTCTTCTCTTCTGCAGACTAAACAATCCCAGTTCCCTCAGCCTCTCCTCGTAAGTCATGTGCCAGTTATTAGCCAGAAAGAAACCATCTTTTGCCTATGCTGAGACAAGAGCAGTTCACTGTATCATCATTGTCATGGCATATCCCAAAGGGATATTGCTCCTTTCATATCAAGCACCGTGCAGATTGACTCTGAAGATGGTCTGGCTGGATGTTCAGTCTATGTCCATCATTGGTAATCATATCATGCCACCAGAGCTTTTGGCCACTGTGACGGTACCTCCCCTAAGGCTTTGTGGGAATATGATATAACTGGAATAGGGTTTTGCTACATAGGCCATATAACATATCTATGTAAAGGGTATGATCTACTGGTTATGTTCACCCTAGTTGTATACAGGCACCATTTGTGTGTTCAAAGTTATGAACATTGGCTGTGTAATTGCTTGATTCCTAAGGGGCCTCAGTTAGAACATTTGATGATGTCTTGGGAAAGGAATGTGCAAATTAGGTGTTCAGTCAGGGGGCACTTAACAGACAAAAGAGCTTGGAAGATTCCAATCCACATCAGAAGTCTACCTGAGGACGTTCAAGGCAGCATGTGGGTAATGGCTGCTACCTGCAGTCCTGAGTCATGCATGGGCATGTGACCTGCCCATGTGATTTTGAATCTCCATTCTGTGACTGGATTCTACAGAGGGAGAGGAGGGGGTCTCCACCCACAAGAGACAGTCTATTTAAACCTGTGGGAGACCCCTCCATTTTGTCTTCAGCTGGCTAAAGAAGGAGCCTCTCCACCCCCACAGGACACTTGAAGGAAACTGAAAACTACAGGGGGTGTGAGTGATTGCTGGACCCAGGCTAAAAGAAGATTAGCCTGTAAAAGGGAACATTTTGGAACTGGTGAGGATCTTATCTGTATTTAGTGCAATTAGACATAGATTTGCGTATTTTATTTTATTTTGCTTGGTAACTTCTTTTGTTCTGTCTGTTACTACTTGAAATCACTTAAATCCTACTATCTGTATTTAATAAAATCACTTTCTACTTATTAATTAACTCAGAGTATGTATTAATACCTGGGGGAGCAAACAGCTGTGCATATCTCTCTATCAGTGTTATAGAGGGCGAACAATTTATGAGTTTACTCTGTATAAAGCTTATACAGGGTAAAACGGATTTATCTGGGTTTAGACCCCATTGGGAATTGGGCATCTGAGTGTTAAAGGCAAGCAGACTTCTGTGAGCTGTTCTCAGGTAACCCTGCAGCTTTGGGATAGGTGGTTCAGACTCTGGTCTGTGTCTGGAGCAGATAGGTGTGTCTGGCTATCAGCAAGACTTTGAGTGCTGGAACTACCTGTAGCTGGCAGGGGAGAATAGAACCAGAGGTAGCCTTTGCACATCAGCTGGCAGCTCCCAAGGGGGTTTCTGTGAACCAACCCGTCACAGTGGCGTAGTCGAACAGGATCTGTGCACAGCTGATTGCTTTGAGATACTGGTAGTGATTTTAAGTGAGTTTTAAGTGTGGTGGCTGGAGAACAGACAAAGTGGTTACTGGTTTGTTATTTTCTGTTTGCTTATTTCGGGAAAGGGAAGTAGGGACAGAAAAGGAAGCAAAATAAGTAAGAAGGAAGATCAGAAGACTGTGAGAGTCTCTGTTAACTAAGAATCTCCTGAGCTGAGTCTATCCCAGTTTCAGTGAACTGCAGAGGGGTGTGGCCCAGCAGAAGAAAGCAGGAAGATGCCTACTAGTGAGACAGCTACCAAGCTCGAATTGGCTAGGTTGGAAGCAACAGAGAGAGAGAATGAACATAAGAGACGGGTAGAGCTAAGACAATTAGAAATTAGTGCTGTGGAGGCAGAAAAAGTGAGGGAAGAGGCTGCCCACAAGAGAGCTATGGAGGCAGAGGAAACTGCCCACAAGAGAGCTATGGAGGTAGAGGAAACTGCCCACAAGAGAGCTATGGAGATGGAGGCAGCGAGGGAAGAGGCTGCCCACAAGAGGGTTATGGAGGCCCAGAAACATGAACTGGCTGTTCTGGAGTTGAAGAGACAAAATCCTTCACCTGCTGGCTCCACTTCCCCAAAAATCCACAAATGGGAGCGACTGTGCCCACAGTATGATGAGTCCAGCGATATTGCCGAGTATTTCATCACCTTTGAGAGACTGTGCACCCTCCATGCCATCCCTGAAGATCAGAAACTGACCACATTAATAGCAAAATTGACTGGCAGAGCTCTGGACATATTCAATAAGATGCCTATTGATGATGCTTCAGACTATGGTAAATTTAAGGAACTGGTTTTGAAACAGTTTCAGGTTACACCTGAAACCTATAGGGTTAAATTCAGGAGTCTTAAGAGGGGATCTGGATTAAGTAATCTGGCTTATGCCAATGAAATGAGAGATTTGGTAGATAAGTGGGTGCGGGGGAAAGGTGTTACAAGCTTCGAAGGGATGTGTGATCTGGTTACTCAGGAACAATTCCTGAATATGTGCAGTGATGATGTGAAACAGTATGTGTGGGACAAAAAGGTAAATGCACTGGGTGAATTAGCTGGGTATGCAGACTCTTATGAGCAAGCACAAGCTGCAATCAAACATAAACCACAGGCAGAGGGGTATAAGGGTGGGGGAAAGCAGAATCACCGTTTTATCCCTGGGTCTGGGAAAAAAGAGGCTGGGCGGTCACCTCCCCATTCCCCTGGTACTCGTCCCAAATTTCCTGTGCAAGCAGAGGAGCCCAGGAGGTGCTATCATTGTAAGTCCACTGAGCACCTGAGGAATAAGTGTCCCTTGCTGAGTGAAAACAGGCAGCAAGTTACACAGGAAGCTGCAGCTTCTCAGAGCCAGGCTGTGGCCTCTTTCCACACAGGATTTGTAAAGCTTGCTTCCACACAACCAAGCAATAAGCATATGCATGCTGTCGAAATTAATGGAGAGGTGGTTATGGGATTAAGGGACACGGGTGCAGAAATTTCTGTGATCAGGAGGGACCTGATTCAGGAGAAGGATTTGTTGCCAGGTAAAATGGCAGAATTAGAGCTGGTTGGGGGTTACAAAGTCCTTGCACCTTTAGCTAAAGTTCACATGCAAACTCGGGATTTGCAGGCTGAACTGACAGTTGCAACGGTGGCACACAATTTTGCACCGTTTCTACTGGGAAATGATTTCTTTAATGTGGCAGAATCTGTCCCAGGGTTGGTTAGCAGGGAGAAGGAATCTTGTGCTAAAAGCCCCGGAGGGGAGGGTGAAGTCACATGGACTGCTGGGGGAATAGGAGAGTGTCTCTTAGATTCCTCTGCAGCAGTACAGGGAGCAGCTGCGGGGGCAGGGATGGTTGTAGCCAGTTCCTGTGGCCCCAGGGCTCAAGGGAAGTTCCAGAGGGAGGGGCTGGACGAAGCCAGCTCCTGTCCCGTAATCATCTCCCTGGGGGAGGGGGATGTACCACCTGGTAACAGGGGGGTCACCCCAGCTGCTGACTGCCAGGAAGTTGCAGGTCAACAGGGGGCAGGGCCCGCCCTGGGGTGCACAGAGACGTGTGTCCCGAAGGTGGAAGTTGGGGTCTTGGTAACTGCTGCGGTGGGAACAGACCCCAAAGACTCTGTAGCTGGGTGCCAGCCCAACCCGAGTGAAAGGGGGGGGATTTTGCTGGCCAGTGAAAGGTCTGTCATGGCTGGTAGCTGTGAGCCCACAGCTGGAGCAGGGTCACCTTCCCTTTTGGGGGACACAGGAGTGTCTGACCCAGAGGGGAGCCCAGAGAGGGAAGCCCAGATGGAAGGTGAGGGGGGGCCAGAGAGTCTGCCCACCTTTTGTAGGGAGGGACTTTCCCAAGAGGAGGGTGAAAAGCCTGCATTTAAAATGCCAGCTCCCTCTCTTGTAGATCAGGTTTTAAGGGAAACCTGGGGGTCAAGTCTCCCGGAGGGGGGGGCCCATCCAGCTGACCTGTTGGAAACAGAAAGTGAGGTGCCCAAAGGGGTACAGAGCACCCCATTGAAAAAGGCTGTTCTTACCCCACTTGTAAGAGATGAAACTCTCTCTCCTAGACAGGGGGGGGGAAATCTCTGCATGAGTGAAACTCTACCAGGGGGCGGGGACCAGCCCAGAGAAATTCCGGAGGGAGGGGCCGAGGGCAGGCAGGGTTGTAGTACACCCTTTCCTGGCCAAAGACCCAAACACATGCCTGAATTAGCAGCTTTCCCCACAGAGGCTGAAGATTCTGAATCAGAGTGTCTTCCAGAAGGCACAGAGAACTGGGAAAATGCAATAGATGCTAAACAGGTCAAATTGAGTGAACAAAACCTGTCCACCGTAGATTTGCTGTTAACCTTGTGTCTTTTGCTGATTCACCTCTGGGATAAAACAAAAGAATTCATACTAGTGGTAAACCCTCTAAAAACATGGAACATACCTGATTTATGGAGAAAACTGTTGTACATGCTAGGGATGGTAACAAGACAGCCCCACAAGCATGTTGCTTTGCAGCCTATACCTGTAAATAGACTGGAAGCTTGGCACAGCAGCAAAAGCATAACAGGCCCATGCTGCTGTGTAGAAGGGGAAACTGAGGCACACCGCCTCATGGCCTTGGTGGTTAAAGGTCAAGACACCTCCACTTTAACAGGTATTGCTGTCTGCATTCTGTTAATGCTACACCCCAACCTGTTTTCAGGCATCTGGGGATCAGGAACCTCAAAATGGGCTAAAACCCCTAGAACTGACATATGGTTTCAAGGTACTGAAAAGAAGTGTGATCAAAGACAAACAGGAATTTTACGGGTACTGCCTCCGCCATGGACAGTGTCCAAGTCTCTGGCAGTAAGTTCAGGGGGAGGGTGTGACGGTACCTCCCATAAGGCTTTGTGGGAATATGACATAACTGGAATATGTTTTGTGCTGCCTGTGCCAGGTACATATCTATGTAAAGGTTATGATCTACTAGTTATGTTCACCCTAGTTGTATGCAGGCACCATTTGTGTGTTCAAAGTTATGAACATTGGCTGTGTAATTGCTTGATTCCTAAGGGGCCTCAGTTAGAACATTTGATGACTTCTTGGGAAAGGAATGTGCAAATTAGGTGTTCAGTCAGGGGGCACTTAACAGACAAAAGAGCTTGGAAGATTCCAATCCACATCAGAAGTCTACCTGAGGACGTTCAAGGCAGCATGTGGGTAATGGCTGCTACCTGCAGTCCTGAGTCATGCATGGGCATGTGACCTGCCCATGTGATTTTCGAATCTCCATTCTGTGACAGGATTCTACAGAGGGAGAGGAGGGGGTCTCCACCCACAAGAGACAGTCTATTTAAACCTGTGGGAGACCCCTCCATTTTGTCTTCAGCTGGCTAAAGAAGGAGCCTCTCCACCCCCACAGGACACTTGAAGGAAACTGAAAACTACAGGGGGTGTGAGTGATTGCTGGACCCAGGCTAAAAGAAGATTAGCCTGTAAAAGGGAACATTTTGGAACTGGTGAGGATCTTATCTGTATTTAGTGCAATTAGACATAGATTTGCGTATTTTATTTTATTTTGCTTGGTAACTTCTTTTGTTCTGTCTGTTACTACTTGAAATCACTTAAATCCTACTATCTGTATTTAATAAAATCACTTTCTACTTATTAATTAACTCAGAGTATGTATTAATACCTGGGGGAGCAAACAGCTGTGCATATCTCTCTATCAGTGTTATAGAGGGCGAACAATTTATGAGTTTACTCTGTATAAAGCTTATACAGAGTAAAACGGATTTATCTGGGTTTAGACCCCATTGGGAATTGGGCATCTGAGTGTTAAAGGCAAGCAGATTTCTGTGAGCTGTTCTCAGGTAACCCTGCAGCTTTGGGATAGGTGGTTCAGACTCTGGTCTGTGTCTGGAGCAGATAGGTGTGTCTGGCTATCAGCAAGGCCATTGTGCTGGAACTACCTGTAGCTGGCAGGGGAGAATAGAAACAGAGGTAGCCTTTGCACATCAGCTGGCAGCTCCCAAGTGGGTTTCTGTGAACCAACCCGTCACAGCCACCACATGCTCAACTGCCATGTAGCAGCATTCTTGGTAAATGCGCTTTGTAATTTGTTTGTCTTCTATTCTAAAACATTAAGAAACTGACAAACCCAAACCAGTGCTGATGGAGATGGGTGCTTGGTTCATCTACAAACATCCTCTTTGCTGATCTTGTCCTGTCTCTTAATATGGAGCAACTGATGAAGATGGCAAGAATTGCAAATGTCAATCCACCAGTCTTCAGCCTTCCTCAGTGCCGACGCCCAGTACCGATGCCATGGCGCTGGGCCCAAGCTCAGAAGGGGGCCCATAACACTCACTTCCTCCCCTCTCGCAGCCTCCCCTCTCGGAGCCTTCGAGTAGCAGCAGGGATCCAGCATGGGAGCTCAGAACCTAAGGAGCCCTGGGAACTGTAGTTCCTTGGCCAGCTCCCTGCCTAGAGAGCCTGCCCTGGAGCAGGGAAGGAACTACATTTCCCAGCATTCCTTTGGCTGCTATCAACAGGAAAGGGAGGGAAAGGGAGTGGGGAAGCTGAGACCCCATGCGCTTGCTGTGAATGGAGAGCTGGCTGCTAGAAGGGGGTGTCAGTGTGAATGGGGAACAAGTATGCCCAAAGAGTAGAAGGCTTTGGCCCAGATATCACCCTCAGAAGACTTCCCCAGATTGGATTAGGGATGCTGGTGTGACCTCGCCTGGCAGCCCCCAAAGAAGGAACTGGGTGGAATGAATGGACAGTGCACCTCTCTATCTGAAGCCTAGCAATGGAGGTATGTGGACCCCACTAGGAGAAGTTAAAATGAGAAGTAAGAGAGGGGAGGCTCTACTAGAGGACCTGGGCAGCTTTAGGTACAGTACCAGGCATGCAGCAGGATTTCCACTTCTGAGCCATGGAAGCAGAAATTGACTTTTCCTTTCCAGATTTATCCAATATTCAGAAAGGGAATCTAGCACCTGCCTTCCAGATTTGAACACTCAAAATTCAAGAGTGCTCAAGCTCAATTTGGGCAGCTGTTATTTCATTTCTCCCAAATCAAATATACTGATCCACTATAATTTGCTGTAGAAAAAGTAGAAAAATGCTGGGGTCTTCCCAGTGCTAACTAGAACTGGAATTACTATTTTCAACAGCCATTACCATTTTTTTTTAGTTTTGTTTGTTTAAAAGGAAGGCAGTAATATTGCAGTGGCAAATTCCCCATAGAAACGAAGAGTGGAACAAAAGAATAATAAAGGCACCTCAACTTTTCTTCATGTATTTAGGACAGTCTTATAATATGCATCCAGATATCCTCCAATCACACAAGCTGAAAATTGTTCCACTTTACTGCAGTTCTGTAACCATGCGGGAACCAGTCCTGTCTGTGTTCTGTGCACATCCAAAATTCTTACTGAATTCATAAATGCCTTGCTTTTGTAACCATACTACCTGATATTTTTAGCCCTTGTAAGCGAAGCAGGTTTACATTTAGTAAATGTCTCTCCTCAGGGGGACTGAGTCATCTATCTGCCGCCCTGACCGGGAAAACCGAGAGGTGTGCTGCTTGCCAGGGGCTAGGATTCAAGATGTGACGGAGAGACTGCCGAGACTCATCAAGCCCTCGGATCGCTACCCCTTCCTGCTTCTCCACGTGGGCACCAATGATACTGCCAAGAACGACCTTGAGCGTATCACTGCAGACTACGTGGCTCTGGGAAGAAGGATAAAGGAGTTTGAGGCGCAAGTGGTGTTCTCGTCTATTCTCCCTGTGGCAGGAAAAGGCCAGCGTAGAGACCGTCGAATCGTGGAAGTCAACGAATGGCTACGCAGATGGTGTCGGAGAGAAGGGTTTGGATTCTTCGACAATGGGATGGTCTTCCAAGAAGAAGGATTGCTTGGTAGAGACGGGCTCCACCTCACGAAGAGAGGGAAGAGCATCTTTGCAAGCAGGCTGGCTAACCTAGTGAGGAGGGCTTTAAACTAGGTTCACCGGGGGAAGGAGACCAAAGCCCTGAGGTAAGTGGGAAAGTGGGATACTGGGAGGAAGCACAAGCAGGAGACCGCAAGAGGGGAGGACTCCTGTCTCAGACCGAGAAAGCGGGACAATCAGCGAGTTATCTCAAGTGCCTATACACAAATGCAAGAAGCCTGGGGAACAAGCAGGGAGAACTAGAAGTCCTGGCACAGTCAGGGAATTATGATGTAATTGGAATAACAGAGACTTGGTGGGATAACTCACATGATTGGAGTACTGTCATGGATGGATATAAACTGTTCAGGAAAGACAGGCAGGGCAGAAAAGGTGGGGGAGTTGCTTTGTATGTAAGAGAGCAGTATGACTGCTCAGAGCTCCAGTACGAAACTGCAGAAAAACCTGAGTGTCTCTGGATTAAATTTAGAAGTATGAACAACAAGGGTAATGTCGTGGTGGGAGTCTGCTACAGACCCCCAGACCAGGGGGATGAGGTGGACGAGGCTTTCTTCCAGCAACTAACAGAAATTGCTAGATCACAGGCCCTGGTTCTCATGGGTGACTTTAATCACCCTGATATCTGCTGGGAGAGCAATACAGCAGCTCACAGACAATCCAGGAAGTTTCTGGAAAGTGTAGGGGACAACTTCCTGGTGCAAGTGCTGGAGGAACCAACTAGGGGAAAAGCTTTTCTTGACCTGCTGCTCACAAACAGGGAAGAAATAGTAGAGGAAGCAATAGTGGATGGGAACCTGGGAGGCAGTGACCATGAGATGGTCGAGTTCAGGATCCTGATACAAGGAAGAAAGGAGAGCAGTAGAACAGAGACCCTGGACTTTAGAAAAGCAGACTTTGACTCCCTCAGGGAACTGATGGGCAAGGTCCCCTGGGAGAATAACATGAGGGGGAAAGGAGTAGAGGAAAGCTGGCTGTATTTTAAAGAAACCTTATTGAGGTTGCAGGAACAAACCATCCCCATGTGTAGGAAGAAAAGTAAATATGGCAGGCGACCAGCTTGGCTTAACAGTGAAATCCTTGCTCGTCTTAAACACAAAAAAACAGCTTACAAGAAGTGGAAGATTGAACAAATAACCAGGGAGGAGTATAAAAGTATTGCTCAGGCATGCAGGTGTGAAATTAGGAAGGCCAAATCACACTTGGAGTTGCAGCTAGCCGGAGATGTTAGGAGTAACAAGAAGGGTTTCTTTAGGTATGTTAGCAACAAGAAGAAAGTCAAGGAAAGTGTGGGCCCCTTGCTGAATGAGGGAGGGAACCTAGTGACAGAGGATGTGGAGAAAGCTAGTGTACTAAATGCTTTTTTTGCCTCTGTCTTCACAGACAAGGTCAGCTCCCAGACAGCTGCACTCTGCAGCACGGTATGGGGAGGAGGTGACCAGCTCTCTGTGGAGAAAGTAGTAGTTCGGGACTATTTAGGAAAGCTGGACGAGCACAAGTCCATGGGGCCGGATGCGCTGCATCCGAGGGTGCTAAAGGAGTTGGCCGATGAGATTGCGGAGCCATTGGCCATTATCTTTGAAAAATCATGGCGATCGGGGGAGGTCCCGGACGACTGGAAAAAAGCTAATGTAGTGCCCATCTTTAAGAAAGGGAAGAAGGAAGATCCAGGGAACTACAGGCCAGTTAGTCTCACCTCAGTCCCTGGAAAAATCATGGAACAGGTCCTCAAGGAATCAATCCTGAACCACTTAAAGGAGGGGAAAGTGATCAGGAACAGTCAGCATGGATTCACCAAGGGCAAGTCATGCCTGACTAACCTAATTGCCTTCTATGATAAGATAACCGGCTCTGTGGATGAGGGGAAAGCAGTGGATGTGCTATTTCTGGACTTTAGCAAAGCTTTTGATACAGTCTCCCACAGTATTCTTGCCAGCAAGTTAAAGAAGTATGGGCTGGATGAATGGACGGTAAGGTGGATAGAAAACTGGCTAGATGGTCGGGCTCAACGGGTAGTGATCAATGGTTCCTTGTCTAGTTGGCAGCCGGTATCAAGTGGAGTGCCCCAAGGGTCGGTGCTGGGGCCGGTTTTATTCAATATCTTCATTAACGATCTGGAAGATGGTGTGGACTGCACCCTTAGCAAGTTTGCAGATGACACTAAACTGGGAGGAGTGGTTGATACGCTGGAGGGTAGGGATAGGATACAGAGGGACCTAGACAAATTAGAGGATTGGGCCAAAAGAAATATGATGAGGTTCAACAAGGACAAGTGCAGAGTCCTGCATTTAGGACGAAAGAATCCCATGCACTGCTATAGACTAGGGACCGAATGGCTGGGCAGCAGTTCTGCAGAAAAGGACCTAGGGGTTACGGTGGACGAAAAGCTGAATATGAGTCAACAGTGTGCCCTTGTTGCCAAGAAGGCTAATGGCATTTTGGGTTGTATAAGTAGGGGCATTTCCAGCAGATCGAGGGATGTGATCATTCCCCTCTACTCAGCACTGGTGAGGCCTCATTTGGAGTACTGTGTCCAGTTTTGGGCCCCACACTACAAGAAGGATGTGGATAAATTGGAGAGAGTCCAGCGGAGGGCAACAAAAATGATTAGGGGGCTGGAGCACATGACTTACGAGGAGAGGCTGAGGGAACTGGGATTGTTTAGTCTGCAGAAGAGAAGAATGAGGGGCGATTTGATAGCTGCTTTCAACTACCTGAAAGGGGGTTCCAAAGAGGATGGATCTAGACTGTTCTCAGTGATAGAAGATGACAGAACAAGGAGTAATGGTCTCAAGTTGCAGAGGGGGAGGTTTAGGTTGGACATTAGGAAAAACTTTTTCACTAGTAGGGTGGTGAAGAACTGGAATGGGTTACCTAGGGAGGTAGTGGAATCTCCTTCCTTAGAGGTTTTTAAGGTCAGGCTTGACAAAGCCCTGGCTGGGCTGATTTAGTTGGGTTTGGTCCTGCTTTGAGCAGGGGGTTGGACTAGATGACCTCCTGAGGTCCCTTCCAACCCTGAGATTCTATGATTCTATGATTCTATGTGGTGCATCGTGGAAGAATGGGGACATGATTACAGATCCAGATTACAACAACTTCCTTGAGGACTGATGAGAAAATGTAGTTTAATGATTAACTGACTTGAAATGAAGCATTTCAGTCAGTTTAAGAAACCAAAATGAAATGTTTCAGTACAGGAATATCAAAGCGTTTCATTTTGATTAAAAATGCCAAAATGTTTATGAACTCAAATTTGAGAATCACATTTTTTTTAATCATTTTGTTCCATGAAAAAAGTTGATATTTCAGGAAGAAATGATATTTCTGGAGGGAAAAATAAGTTGAAATATCAGAATTTCCCCTGGGACAGGAATTCTGATTTTCACTCAGCTCTAATCATAGGTTATTTGGAGCCATCTTTTTGCATTTGGGGAAGCACCGCTGCCAAGCCAATGGTACTGGGATGTGTTACAGTCAATCTTGGTGCATCTCATTTCATGGGTATTTCATTAGAGCAGTTTTTAATTGCTAGAAAGCCAATTCTTTTCCAATCCCCCACACACCATTTCTCATCAGTCACTGGAACAGTTTTGAAAAGTTTGCACAGTTTGGAATAAACTTCATGAGAAAACCACATGTTCCCATACAGGAGTGTAGCTGTGCTACATTTTCTGTTCTTGGGGCTTTAAGGAAAGCTTCCACTTTCTTTAGGGCAGTTGAACACCATCTGTAGTTACAAATTTCGCAATGTCTGTATTTCATTAAGTCCAGCACAACAAGCATTTCTACTGAGCTTCAGTCGCACTTTTCAAAATTGATCATAAGCTTTTCTTGGTCTATTATCTGGTTGTTCCTAATTGTCAGCAAAGAAACAACATTATCCATGTACCAGACAGATCCAGCTAATGATATAGTGGCTTTTAAATAAGGTTCAAGAGCACTGGAAGGTCCAAAAAGAACGGTCCAATCTCTGTAACAGCCATGGGAAGTGTCAGGGTTCCCCCCCACACACTCTGAACTCAGACGGGCTCCACATAACGAAGAGAGGGAAGAACATCTTCGCAAGCAGGCTGGCTAACCTAGTGAGGAGGTCTTTAAACTAGGTTCACCGGGGGAAGGAGCCCAAAGCCCTGAGGTAAGTGGGGAAGTGGGATACCGGGAGGAAGCACGAGCAGGAGAGTGCAAGAGGGGAGGCCTCCTGTCTCAGACTGTGAAAGCGGGACCATCAGCGAGTTATCTTAAGTGCCTATACACAAATGCAAGAAGCCTGGGAAACAAGCAGGGAGAACTGGAAGTCCTGGCACAGTCAAGGAACTATGACGTCATTGGAATAACAGAGACTTGGTGGGATAACTCACATGACTGGAGTACTGTCATGGATGGATATAAACGGTTCAGGAAGGACAGGCAGGGCAGAAAAGGTGGGGGAGTTGCATTGTATGTAAGAGAGGAGTATGACTGCTCAGAGCTCCGGTATGAAACTGCAGAAAAACCTGAGAGTCTCTGGATTAAGTTTAGAAGTGTGAACAACAAGGGTGATGTCGTGGTGGGAGTCTGCTATAGACCACCAGACCAGGGGGTTGAGGTGAACGAGGCTTTCTTCCGGCAACTAGCAGAAGTTACTAGATCGCAGGCCCTGGTTCTCATGGGAGACTTTAATCACCCTGATATCTGCTGGGAGAGCAATACAGCGGTGCACAGACAATCCAGGAAGTTTTGGGAAAGTGTAGGGGCCAATTTCCTGGTGCAAGTGCTGGAGGAACCAACTAGGGGCAGAGCTCTTCTAGACCTGCTGCTCACAAACCGGGAAGAATTAGTAGGGGAAGCAAAAGTGGATGGGAACCTGGGAGGCAGTGACCATGAGATGGTAGAGTTCAGGATCCTGACACAAGGAGGAAAGGAAAGCAGCAGAATACGGACCCTGGACTTCAGAAAAGCAGACTTTGACTCCCTCAGGGAACTGATGGGAAGGATCCCATGGGAGAACAATATGAGGGGGAAAGGAGTCCAGGAGAGCTGGCTGTATTTTAAAGAATCCTTATTGAAGTTGCAGGAAAAAACCATCCCGATGTGTAGAAAGAATAGTAAATTTGGCAGGCGACCAGCTTGGCTAAACAGTGAAATCCTTGCTGATCTTAAATGCAGAAAAGAAGCTTACAAGAAGTGGAAGATTGGACAAATGACGAGGGAGGAGTAGAAAAATATTGCTCAGGCATGCAGGAGTGAAATCAGGAAGGCAAAATCACAATTAGAGTTGCAGCTAGCAAGAGATGATAAGAGTAACAAGAAGGGTTTCTTCAGGTATGTTAGCAACAAGAAGAAAGTCAAGGAAAGTGTGGGCCCCTCACTGAATGAGAGAGGCAACCTAGTGACCGAGGATGTTGAAAAAGCTAATGTACTCAATGCTTTCTTTGCCTCTGTCTTCACGAACAAGGTCAGCTCTCAGACTGCTGCACTGGGCACCACAGTATGGGGAGAAGGTGACCAGACCTCTGTGGAGAAAGAAGTGGTTCGGGACTATTTAGAAAAACTGGACAAGCACAAGTCCATGGGGCCGGATGCGCTGCATCCGAGGGTGCTAAAGGAGTTGGCGGATGTGATTGCAGAGCCATTGGCCATTATCTTTGAAAACTCATGGTGATCGGGGGAGGTCCCAGATGACTGGAAAGAGGCTAATGTAGTGCCCATCTTTAAAAAAGGGAAGAAGGAGGATCCGGGGAACTACAGGCCAGTCAGCCTCACCTCAGTCCCTGGAAAAATCATGGAGCAGGTCCTCAAGGAATCAATTCTGAAGCACTTAGAGGAGAGGAAAGTGATCAGGAACAGTCAGCATGGATTCACCAAGGGCAAGTCATGCCTGACTAACCTAATTGCCTTCTATGAGGAGATAACTGGGTCTGTGGATGAGGGGAAAGCAGTGGATGTGTTATTCCTTGACTTTAGCAAAGCTTTTGATACGGTCTCCCACAGTATTCTTGCCGGCAAGTTAAAGAAGTATGGGCTGGATGAATGGACTATAAGGTGGATAGAAAGCTGGCTAGATCGTCGGGCTCAACGGGTAGTGATCAACGGCTCCATGTCTAGTTGGCAGCCGGTTTCAAGTGGAGTGCCCCAAGGGTCGGTCCTGGGGCCGGTTTTGTTCAATATCTTCATTAATGATCTGGAGGATGGCGTGGACTGCACTCTCAGCAAATTTGCAGATGACACTAAACTGGGAGGAGTGGTAGATACGCTGGAGGGTAGGGATAGGATACAGAGGGACCTAGACAAATTAGAGGATTGGGCCAAAAGAAACCTGATGAGGTTCAACAAGGACAAGTGCAGAGTCCTGCACTTAGGACGGAAGAATCCCATGCACTGTTACAGACTAGGGACCGAGTGGCTAGGCAGCAGTTCTGCAGAAAAGGACCTAGGGGTTACGGTGGACGAGAAGCTGGATATGAGTCAACAGTGTGCCCTTGTTGCCAAGAAGGCTAACGGCATTTTGGGCTGTATAAGTAGGGGCATTGCCAGCAGATCGAGGGACGTGATCGTTCCCCTCTATTCGACATTGGTGAGGCCTCACCTGGAGTACTGTGTCCAGTTTTGGGCCCCACACTACAAGAAGGATGTGGAAAAATTGGAAAGAGTCCAGCGGAGGGCAACAAAAATGATTAGGGGGCTGGAGCACATGAGTTATGAGGAGAGGCTGAGGGAACTGGGATTGTTTAGTCTGCAGAAGAGAAGAATGAGGGGGGATTTGATAGCTGCTTTCAACTACCTGAAAGGGGGTTCCAAAGAGGATGGATCTAGACTGTTCACAGTGGTACCAGATGACAGAACAAGGAGTAATGGTCTCAAGTTGCAGTGGGGGAGGTTTAGATTGGATATTAGGGGGAAAAAAATTACTACGAGGGTGGTGAAGCACTGGAATGGGTTACCTAGGGAGGTGGTGGAATCTCCTTCCTTAGAGGTTTTTAAGGTCAGGCTTGACAAAGCCCTGGCTGTGATGATTTAGTTGGGATTAGGTCCTGCTTTGAGCAGGGGGTTGGACTAGATGACCTCCTGATGTCCCTTCCAACCCTGATATTCTATGATTCTATGATTCTCTATGATTCTATGTGGGGACCCGCATGAAAGACACACATTTCCTTGCCCTACTTATAATTTCTGTGGTTTTAGATGGATTATTCCAGGTATATTTTCAGGAGATGTTGTACCAGCTTGGTCTCGCCTGTCATAAATATAGAAGAAAGAGTAGCATAAAATCCCTCCTTGGCAGCTGTACTGAATTGCCTTACCTGTAAGGGGTTAAACAGTTCAAATAACCTAGTTGGCACCTGACCAGAAGGACCAATGAGGAAAGAAGATACTTTCAAATCTGAGGGGAAAGATTTGTTTGTTGTTCTCTTTGTTGTTCCCTCCCCGGATGGATGCCTGGATATCAGGAGCAAGTGTTAAATCTCTGGAAGATCTATCTCTCCTACTGCAAATGGAGCAGTTCTTGGAGGGTGTTCCTGAGGAAATAGAAAGGTACATCCTAGAAGGAAAGCCCAAAACCGTAATCGAGGTGGGAGAGATCGGAACCAAATGGGTGGAGGTGGCAGAGAAGAAGAAAGCTAGTAGCAGTTGGAGTGGATATCAGAAGGGGCAACCCGAAACAACACCCTGCCACCAGGGGAAGCCCAAGGCCCCCCCTACACCCAAGGCCCCCCTACACCCCAAGGAAAACCCCAGACACCTTATCGTCCCACCACACCATTCTCCAGGAACCCACCTCGCCCCAGTGACCAGTCAGCTGGGTGATGTTTTAAATGTAACGAGCTGGGGCATGTGAAGGCCAACTGCCCCAAGAACCCCAACAGATTGCAGTTCATTACACTGTAATCACACCAAAGGTCCTCAGGCCCAAATGCCTTCCAGATACCCTCAGAGTGAAGGGAAACTGTGAGTGTGGGTGGGAAGAAGGTTATTGCATGGAGGGACACTGAAGCACAAGTGTCAGCTATCCACCAATCCTTAGTGGACCCCAAATTCATCAACCCAGAGGCCAAAGTGACGATTCAACCCTTCAAGTCAGACTTTTTTAACTTGCCTACAGCCAAGTTACCTGTCCAGTACAAGGGCTGGTCAGGAATATGGACTTTTGCAGTCTATGATGATTATCCCATTTCCATGCTGCTGGGGGAAGACTTGGCCAACCATGTGAAGCTAGCCAAAAGGGTGGGAATGGTCACTTGCAGCCAGGCTAAGCAAGCCTCCACACCTATCCCTGTTCCTGAGCCTTCTACAAGGGCCCAGAGACCCAGACTGAGACGGTGGAACCAGAGCCCATGCCAACAAGTGCAACGGCAGTAGTGGATCCAGTCCCAGAAACCCAACCAGAACCAGTCCCAGAACCAGAACTGGCGGAGCAACCAGCACCAGAACCATTGCCAGCACTGATTCCAGCACTTGCAACCCCATCTGCAGCTCCAACACCAGAGGGCACCACTAAGCCTGCACTGGCAGCAGCAGCTAAACCTGCACAAGAGGCTCAGCCGGAGCCTAAAATACAACCTAGTGCACCAGCGGAAAGTGGTCCACAGTCAACAAAAACAACCCCATCACCTACATCGCCTCCAGAGGGACCAAGACCAAGTCCACAATCCAGTGAGGAACTGATATCAGTTCCAGGCAGAGCAGAAAACAGATGAAAGCCTCCAGAGAGCTTGAACAGTGGCACGGAGCGACCCACTGCCTCTCAGCTCTTCTAATAGGTCCCAGTTTGTTGTAGAAAGAGGACTTTTATACAAGGAAACGCTTTCTGGTGGGCACCAGGCGGACTGGCATCCTCAAAGACAGTTGGTAGTTTCAACTAAGTACCGGGTAAAGCTCTTGAGCTTAGCCCACAATCATCCTAGTGGCCATGCTGGGGTGAACAGGACCAACGACCATTTGGGGAAGTCATTCCACTGGGAGGGAATGGGCACAGATGTTTCTACCTATGTCTGGTCTTGTGAGGTGTACCAAAGAGTGGGAAAACCCCAAGACCAGGTCAAAGCCCCTCTCCAGCCACTCCGCATTATTGAAGTTCCATTTCAGTGAGTAGCTGTGGATATTCTGGGTCCTTTCCCGAAAAAGACACCCAGAGGAAAGCAGTACATACTGACTTTCATGGATTTTGCTACCCGATGGCCGGAAGCAGTAGATAAGCAACACCAGGGCTAAAAGTGTGTGCCAGGCATTAACAGACATTTTTGCCAGGGTAGGTTGACCCTCCAACATCCTTACGGATTCAGGAGCTAATTTCCTGGGAGGGACCATGAAAAGCCTTTGGGAAGCTCATGGGGACCATCAAGATATTTCATCCCCAGCCTGTCCCTTCATGCACTGCCTTGGTAATTCCATTATCTAGCATCCACCAACTCCTTGCTCACAGTTTTCCTCTTGGCTCATGGAATCCATCATTACTGGTATGACTTTGTAATCTACTTCAGCCTTGTGACACTATCCTTTACCCTATCCAAGATCTTTGAATAAACATGTATCTTCCTGGATAAGTCTACCAAGCCATTCTTTTTCTAACCTAACAGGTCTTTGACATGTCCTGCAACATCCTATATGTCATCCCACACATTATGTTTTTCCTAACTAATCTGTGATTTGAAACACCCCTCACAATAAACAAGCAGCTACCAGCTCTAATTTACAACCAGCTCAATATTTTTCTGTCTGGGCAGGATAGTGAACTGGCATTAAATACTTGGGAAGTGTCAAAGACAGTGCTGAAGGATGCTCAAAAGAGGTGTATGCTCATATAGCAGCAGCTGCTGCCATGTTTTTGGGCCTTTCAGTGGCCCCTGTAGAGACATAGAATCATAGAATATCAGGGTTGGAAGGTGTAATGGGTTGGATCACAGAAACCCCCTTGAGAACTGCCAACCGATGTGCCAAGACTACTTCTGCCCCTGCTTTTCCTGCCAGCTTGGGACTCCAGCACCCTGTCTTGTTGAACCAGACACACCAGTCTGCTCCAACACAGACCCAGGGTCTGAACCACGTGCCCCAAAGCTGCAGACTTAACTGAAAGCAACTTAAGAAGTGTTCCTGTGTTTAACACTCAGATGCCCAAATCCCAATGGGGTTCAAACCCCAAATAAATCTGTTTTACTCATAAATTGTTCGCCCTCTATAACACTGATTGAGAGGTATGCACAGCTGTTCCCCCCCCCCCCCCCAGGTATTAATACATACTCTAGGTTAATTAATAAGTAAAACGTGATTTTATTAAATACAGAAAGTAGGATTAAAGTGGTTCCAAGTAGTAACAGACAGTGAATTACCAAGTAAAATAAAATAAAACATGCAAGTCTAAGCCTAGTACAGAAATAAAACTAAATACAGATAAAATCTCACCCTCAGAGATGTTTCAATAAGTTTCTTTCACAGACTGGATGCCTTCCTAGTCTGGGCACAATCCTTTCCCCTGGTACAGCCCTTGTTCCAGCTCAGGTGGTAGCTAGGGGATTTCTCATGATTGCTGCTTCTTTGTTCTGTTCCACCCACTCATATATCTTTTGCATAAGGTGGGAATCCTTTGTCCCTCTGGGTTCCCACCGCTCCTTCTCAATGGAAATGCACCAGGTTAAAGATGGATTCCAGTTCAGGTGACATGATCACATGTCACTGTAAGACTTCATTACCAACTTGCCAGCGCACACGTATACATGAAGGCTTACAAGTAAAACAGAGACATCTACAGTCAATTGTCCTGGTTAATAGAAGCCATTAAGATTCCAAACCACCATTAATGGCCCACACTTTGCATAATTACAATAGGCCCTCAGAGTTATATTTCATATTTCTAGTTTCAGATACAAGCGTGATACATTTATACAAATAGGATGACCACACTCAGTAGATTATAAGATTTGTAATGATACATTAGAAGAGACCTTTTGCATGAAGCATATTTTAGTTACATTATATTCACACTCATCAGCATTCTTTCATAAAATTATATAGAGTGCAATGTCACAGAAGGGACCTCAGGAGGTCATCTAGTCCAACCCCCTGCTCAAAGCAGGACCAATCCCCAACTAAATCATCCCAGCCAGGGCTTTCTTTATCTGCTCTAGCTTAATGGCCCCCAGTAGTCACAGAGCCACCTGCAGCTTCTCTGGCTATAGCCATGGGGCCAAATGCCAGAGACCAGCCTTAGATAGCTGCAGCTACTAGTCAAGGGAGAGGTGGCAATTCCAAGGCTGAGCATGCTTGAACCTTGCAACGGTGGCACTAGGGACTCTAAATCCTCAGTGCTGGCCCTAGGTAGCTGCAGACTCTGCACCTAGGCACTTCCCTCCTCTAGGCCATGGCTTTAAGTACCTGAGATGCCTATCACCTGCAGCAGAGGCCACCAATTCCCACACACCTCTCAGCTAGCACATAGTCATGCAGAAAGTGCAGCCTGAATGATTTTGGAGGCTGGGGTGCCAGGAGGTTCCCATCCCTGAGCAGCAGTTCTGCAACAAGTTCACATGCCCCCCCTCCGCTGTGAGACTAGGACCCTATGAATACAGTGGAGTTACCCTGTGTATAACCAGTTCTGTCCAAAGCCTTTTGAAGTGAGTGGGAGTCTTTTCATTGTCTTTAATGGGATGCTTATAGAAGCAAAGGACCCCATTCTAGACTCTAGGAGCAAAGTTCATTCTATGCTGCACTGGTTTACTATTGTAACAGGAAGGTCTCACATTACCTAGTGAATTAGCAACACCTCCTACAGCACCTAACTTTTTCTGAGAGACTTCCCACCCAATTCATAGAATCATAGAATCATAGAATCATAGAATCTCAGGGTTGGAAGGGACCTCAGGAGGTCATCTAGTCCAACCCCCTGCTCAAAGCAGGACCAAACCCAACTAAATCAGCCCAGCCAGGGCTTTGTCAAGCCTGACCTTAAAAACCTCTAAGGAAGGAGATTCCACTACCTCCCTAGGTAACCCATTCCAGTTCTTCACCACCCTACTAGTGAAAAAGTTTTTCCTAATGTCCAACCTAAACCTCCCCCTCTGCAACTTGAGACCATTACTCCTTGTTCTGTCATCTTCTATCACTGAGAACAGTCTAGATCCATCCTCTTTGGAACCCCCTTTCAGGTAGTTGAAAGCAGCTATCAAATCGCCCCTCATTCTTCTCTTCTGCAGACTAAACAATCCCAGTTCCCTCAGCCTCTCCTCGTAAGTCATGTGCTCCAGCCCCCTAATCATTTTTGTTGCCCTCCGCTGGACTCTCTCCAATTTATCCACATCCTTCTTGTAGTGTGGGGCCCAAAACTGGACACAGTACTCCAAATGAGGCCTCACCAGTGCTGAGTAGAGGGGAATGATCACATCCCTCGATCTGCTGGAAATGCCCCTACTTATACAACCCAAAATGCCATTAGCCTTCTTGGCAACAAGGGCACACTGTTGACTCATATTCAGCTTTTCGTCCACCGTAACCCCTAGGTCCTTTTCTGCAGAACTGCTGCCCAGCCATTCGGTCCCTAGTCTATAGCAGTGCATGGGATTCTTTCGTCCTAAATGCAGGACTCTGCACTTGTCCTTGTTGAACCTCATCATATTTCTTTTGGCCCAATCCTCTAATTTGTCTAGGTCCCTCTGTATCCTATCCCTACCCTCCAGCGTATCAACCACTCCTCCCAGTTTAGTGTCATCTGCAAACTTGCTAAGGGTGCAGTCCACACCATCTTCCAGATCGTTAATGAAGATATTGAATAAAACCGGCCCCAGCACCGACCCTTGGGGCACTCCACTTGATACCGGCTGCCAACTAGACAAGGAACCATTGATCACTACCCGTTGAGCCCGACCATCTAGCCAGTTTTCTATCCACCTTACCGTCCATTCATCCAGCCCATACTTCTTTAACTTGCTGGCAAGAATACTGTGGGAGACTGTATCAAAAGCTTTGCTAAAGTCCAGAAATAGCACATCCACTGCTTTCCCCTCATCCACAGAGCCGGTTATCTTATCATAGAAGGCAATTAGGTTAGTCAGGCATGACTTGCCCTTGGTGAATCCATGCTGACTGTTCCTGATCACTTTCCCCTCCTTTAAGTGGTTCAGGATTGATTCCTTGAGGACCTGTTCCATGATTTTTCCAGGGACTGAGGTGAGACTAACTGGCCTGTAGTTCCCTGGATCTTCCTTCTTCCCTTTCTTAAAGATGGGCACTACATTAGCTTTTTTCCAGTCGTCCGGGACCTCCCCCGATCGCCATGATTTTTCAAAGATAATGGCCAATGGCTCCGCAATCTCATCGGCCAACTCCTTTAGCACCCTCGGATGCAGCGCATCCGGCCCCATGGACTTGTGCTCGTCCAGCTTTCCTAAATAGTCCCGAACTACTACTTTCTCCACAGAGAGCTGGTCACCTCCTCCCCATACCGTGCTGCAGAGTGCAGCTGTCTGGGAGCTGACCTTGTCTGTGAAGACAGAGGCAAAAAAAGCATTTAGTACACTAGCTTTCTCCACATCCTCTGTCACTAGGTTCCCTCCCTCATTCAGCAAGGGGCCCACACTTTCCTTGACTTTCTTCTTGTTGCTAACATACCTAAAGAAACCCTTCTTGTTACTCCTAACATCTCCGGCTAGCTGCAACTCCAAGTGTGATTTGGCCTTCCTAATTTCACACCTGCATGCCTGAGCAATACTTTTATACTCCTCCCTGGTTATTTGTTCAATCTTCCACTTCTTGTAAGCTGTTTTTTTGTGTTTAAGACGAGCAAGGATTTCACTGTTAAGCCAAGCTGGTCGCCTGCCATATTTACTTTTCTTCCTACACATGGGGATGGTTTGTTCCTGCAACCTCAATAAGGTTTCTTTAAAATACAGCCAGCTTTCCTCTACTCCTTTCCCCCTCATGTTATTCTCCCAGGGGACCTTGCCCATCAGTTCCCTGAGGGAGTCAAAGTCTGCTTTTCTAAAGTCCAGGGTCTCTGTTCTACTGCTCTCCTTTCTTCCTTGTATCAGGATCCTGAACTCGACCATCTCATGGTCACTGCCTCCCAGGTTCCCATCCACTATTGCTTCCTCTACTATTTCTTCCCTGTTTGTGAGCAGCAGGTCAAGAAAAGCTTTTCCCCTAGTTGGTTCCTCCAGCACTTGCACCAGGAAGTTGTCCCCTACACTTTCCAGAAACTTCCTGGATTGTCTGTGAGCTGCTGTATTGCTCTCCCAGCAGATATCAGGGTGATTAAAGTCACCCATGAGAACCAGGGCCTGTGATCTAGCAATTTCTGTTAGTTGCTGGAAGAAAGCCTCGTCCACCTCATCCCCCTGGTCTGGGGGTCTGTAGCAGACTCCCACCACGACATTACCCTTGTTGTTCATACTTCTAAATTTAATCCAGAGACACTCAGGTTTTTCTGCACAATGCAGCCCATAGGGAAATGCAGTGTAATGTTGAACTGACTCAAAATGAAACATTATTGGGTAAGTTAAGCAAACTGAAATACTTCAATTTTGGTCAATTCAGGTTGACCTGAAACAAAATATATCATTTTGGTTTTCCTGACATAGGAAATTTTTCCTATGGCAAATTTAGATTTTATGGAAACTGCAGTTTCCATTGAAAAAATCATTTAAAAAGAAAATTCCCAAACAGTTCTATCTGGGATATATGCCAGTCATTCACTAACAACCATGGACATTCTCAAATTTAACAGGAAGCCCTTGTCTGTGTGTGGGCCATAGAACAGTTTAACATGTGTTTGGAGACTTAAATATATTGTATGTGTTTAATGTATTTGTATTTTATATATAATGATTCATTATACATTAATGGCTAATTCACGTTATATCCTAGCAAATCTACCATGTTACCCCCTTGAATTCAGTGTCTTGGGTGGTGACTTCAACCACATGATTTTACTTTTGAATGCATTTCAAGAAAAAAGCAATGTTGACAATGTGTTGTCATGTCTTCCACTTCCAGACACTATCTCTCATCCAGAAGACCATTGTGTGAAAGATAATTTCATTGTGCATGGCAGATTTGCTATCATTAACTGTTGAAGAACTGTAGATTGCTTCTCAGCAAGATGATCTCTTAAGTGAACTTTGTCAAATCATACAAATGGGAAAGTGTCCAAATCTGGACAAACTTATTCCATATCAGAGACCTGAAAATAAACTGTCTACCCAGGATAGTATTGTATTAAGAGGAGACTGAATCATAATGCCAATGTGCAAGATGAAATGAACAGTATATTTGGCTTATGAAACTCACCCAGGTATTGTTCTAGTCAGAACACATTTTTGAGTAATTTTTTCTTCCCTAACATGGACTCAGATATTGAAGAGTAGAACAGACATTGTAATGCATGTGTAATTATTATCACTCTATGTGATGACCAGATGTGGCAACTTTCAGATTGACCATGTGGTCCATGGATACAGTTAGGTCTAGATGAACCTGTATCTATTGAACAATATTACAAACTTGCCATGACTATCCGTTATTCATCATGCCCTGAGTCATTCTGAATCACAGACTTTTCATCACTTACCAGTAGAAGGAAACTTGAGAAAGTCTCTACGTTATGGAAATCCCTTGAAGGTGAAATGGAAAATGGACATCGTTTCATGAAGAGACCTAGTGCATAGGGAAAGGTCCTGGGAAGGGATATCAGGGTAGCTGGGTTATGGGGTAGACACCCCAATTTTTTAGAATACCAAGATTGGGAGCCTGTGGTGGACGGTGAGCATGGGTTGGTTCTATGCTGCCACCCTATAAGGGGGTGAATCCCCTCCTGTGTACAAGGGGAAGAAGAGACTGATTGGAACCCAGGAGGGCTGAAAGCTGAGCCCAAGAGAAGGGTTAACAAGTGTCACAAAAGAGGATTGGCTGTGCCTGATAAGAGTCCAGGGTGGAGGATTGGGGTTGTTTTTCGTTTTGGATTTTGATTAACTCTGGAAGGGGTGGACTTTTATGAATTAGCCAGAGGGCTGAGTCACCTCTGTGACCTAACGAGGCTGGAAACTAGAGGTTGAAACTGAGCATAAATACCATCAACTGCATCAAGAGAAAATGAAACACAATGCTGATCAGGTACTTAGAACTAAAGACCATGGTTAGAACACTGTAGAAAGGAGACTGTTTCATATCTCAGCCCCCTGGGAACAGGAGACAATGCACACTTGAGGGAGCAGTTTGGGTTTTGTTCTAATTCAGAGTTCTAATTCTCAAATGGAAGAAGATCCTGCAGCTTGGCCTACAGTTAGAAGTGAAAATGCTTTACACCCCAGCTTCTCAGGCACTAACTCTCCATGTAGACAAGCCCATTGTATTGTTGATGTCATTGTTAAATAAAAGCTCTTCTCTGAATCTGGAGACTCTCTGCTTCCTCAAGACTACAACAGTGAGATTTCTTCTATGGGCTTTGGATCAGGCCCTTATGTTGTATTGTTTGTGACCTAGCCTGTGCCCATGTCACTGCAGTCTGTGTGGCACTAGTGCAGCTGCACAGATGGACAAGCTGAGGCCCAACCCAGGAAAGCATCCCTGTTCATATGTGCTTTGGTGCTTTTCTGGACTGTGGCCTGTTGTGAATGTTTGACTCCAGCTTTGCTTTCCCCTGGAAGCCTTCAGCACGCTGCATTAATTTGGGACCTAATAGAAGGCCTACCAGGAGCCTCCAGAGGCTGCAAAAGGTGCAGCAGTGGGGTGGGGAGAGGGCTTCCCAGAGAGACTTCCTGCACACCTATAGACCTGGACTTCAGCTGGAGGCACCTCCCTTCCCCAATCACATGGGCTGGAAGAGGGGAGGCAGCATTTCTCAGGGGGCAGGACCAGTCCTTATGCAAGCCCCTGGCACCAGGAGCCCCCTCCCCTGACCTCCTGCAGGGACTTGCTTCCTGTGTCCCAGACAGTAATACACAGAAGGACCAGGTTTATGGCATTTGCCAATTAACCACTCCAGCTCCCAACACCAAGAAGAACTTCCTACAGAGCTAACAATCCTGTCATGTTCCCAAGGCGCAGGGAGGAACAGGTTTTGAGAAAAGGCTTCCATTGTACTGTTATAGAAACAATTTAGTGGATGAAACTGAATTCAGCATCTGACTCAGAGAAACCCTAACTTGTCTGTCCCCATCTGTCTAAACACTGCTCCAGTCCAGCCTCCGGCTGCTGCAGTGACATCAGTTTTCTGGAGAGCTGAGCAGGGAGAAATTCTGACTTTGCATATGCAGCCAGTTCACAAGCACAGCAGTCGCTGGCTGTATGGTGAGAGTTCATTCTGTAAATGCTCCCATCTGCAGGCCCAGCTAGACTCTGCGTTTGCAAATTCACACAGTTGGACTATTTCAGCTACTTTTTCTAGGACTGCAAGAATTCATCATGCAGTGTTTTGTGAAAACTCTGCACCATGAGATGATCTTGAATTTGTGTGTTTCAAATGTGCAAAAATCACAAGATTTAGCTCATTCCACTAATGCATTTAAATAGATAGAAATGGATAGAAAGCTGGCTAGATTGTTGGGCTCAATGGGTAGTGATCAACGGTTCGATGTCTAGTTGGCAGCTGGTATCAAGCGGAGGTGCCTCAGGGGTCGGTCCTGGGGCCGGTTTTGTTCAACATCTTTATTAATGATCTGGATGATGGGATGAATTGCACCCTCAGCAAGTTCGCAGATGACACTAAGCTGGGGGGAGAGGTAGATATGCTGGAGGGTAGGGATAGGGTCCAGAGTGACCTAGATAAATTGGAGGATTGGACCAAAAGAAATCTGATGAGGTTCAACAAGGACAAGTGCAGAGTTTTGCATTTAAGAAGGAAGAATCCCATGCACTGCTACAGGCTGGGGACTGACTGGCTAAGCAGCAGTTCTGCAGAAAAGGACCTGGGGATTACGGTGGATGAGAAGCTGGATATGAGTCAGCAGTGTGCCCTTGTTGCCAAGAAGGCTAGCGGCATATTGGGCTGTATTAGTAGGAGCACTGGCAGCAGATCGAGTGATTATTCCCCTCTATTCGGCACTAGTGAGGCCACACCTGGAGTATTGTGTCCAGTTTTGGTCCCCCCACTACAAAAGGGATGTGGACAAATTGGAGAGAGTCCAGCGGAGGGCAACAAAAATGATTAGGGGGCTGGGGCACATGACTTACGAGGAGAGGCTGAGGGAACTGGGCTTATTTAGTCTGCAGAAGAGAAGAATGAGGGGGGATTTTATAGCAGCCTTCAACTATCTGAAGGGGGGTTCCAAAGAGGATGGAGTTAGGCTGTTCTCAGTGGTGGCAGATGACAGAACAAGAAGCAATGGTCTCAAGTTGCAGTGGGGGAGGTCTAGGTTGGATATTAGGAAGCATTTTTTCACTAGGAGGGTGGTGAAGCACTGGAATGGGTTACCTAGGGAGGTGGTGGAATCTCCATCCTTAGAGGTTTTTGAGGCCCAGCTTGACAAAGCCCTGGCTGGGATGATTTAATTGGTGTTGGTCCTGCTTTGAGCATGGGATTGGACTAGATGACCTCCTGAGGTCTCTTCCAACCCTAGTATTCTATGATTCTATGAAATACAAGTCAATGCATTCATCATCCATTTGCATTCTTTGTCTGCCTTTGTACTGCTCAGACATGACATTTACATGTGGAGTAAAATAAGCATCTGAGGCTGTCTTAGCCTGTTCAAATGTACCTTTCCATTCTGGTACAATAGAGAGACTCTTTTTGTGGCCCTGGGATGGCAGCAGGGGCCCTGTATCTACCCAGCAGCCAGGGAGGAGATGAATAGGACAGATCTCTCTCTCTGAGCTATTGTTTCAGTTTCTTTGCACATTGAGGCAGGCATCAGTGCATTGGTTACACTCTGGTCAGTTTCTCCATCTCAGAACTATTATCTCAGGGTCTTTTGCAGACTTGGAGGAAGCTGGAAGTCTCTGGGTTCATGAAAAGGCTTTTATTTAACAACTACATCAACAACAGAATGGACAGAATTGGATTCATCATCTGACTCAGAGAACCCTGAAACTGTATGTCTCCAGCTCTCTCTAGTCCACTTTCTGCTAGATACCTGGAGATCTTGCTAGTATCAGTCCCATTAACCAGTATGGTGCTCAGATGCTATAGTGATGGGCAGCAGAATGGACCTCTAAACAGGCCAGTTAACTCACTGCAACCCTATTATGTGAATCCTCCAATTTTGGTTTAACGGGGTTGTGCATCATAGAATATCAGGGTTGGAAGGGACCTTAGGAGGTCATCTAGTCCAACCTCCTGCTCAAAGCAGGACCAATCCCCAGACAGATTTTTGCCCCAGATCCCTAAATGGCCCCCTCAGGGATTGAACTCAGAACCCTGGGTTTAGCAGGCCAATACTCAAACCACTGAACTAACCCTCCCTGCTTCAACTGAGCATAAAATGATTATTACTGACTTAAACTTACTTGAATAAGGTCTCTATTAAACCAAAATAAGACTGGCTTACAAATGGGCTTACTAATTGCTTTCTTTCTAAGTGTAAGCAGAGTCAGGATGAGCTCTACCCTGACATCTGGTGGTGAATTATGGCGAGTGTGGAAAAGAACTTCAGGGGCTGATCTTGTTTGCATAGGCACACCCACTCCGCCTAGCATGAGCCTACAGCAGCCCAAAATGGTCACTTTGGCTGCTGTAGGATCCCCAGTTTCTCTGTTATTGGGGCAGGAAGAATAAAGTGTTGTTACCATGGTTATGTGAATCAGGGCCAGTGGAACTGTTTTATGACAGAGGGACTCACCATCAACTAAGTAGCACTTGCTAGACAAGGGACATGGGTTCCAACGCCCAGTGAATGGAGAGAGGTTGGGTGGTAAGTATGTGTACCTGATGGGATGAGCCCTGAAACACCAATTTTATTGCCTTCTCTCTCCCCACTGTTAAATGTTGGAGCTAACTTTGATTCCATTAGGAGTCTAGTTACAGACTGCTGAGCTGAATTTGCTTTGGGCCAATGGTGTACCAGCACTGGGGCTCCCCTACTACAAGCTAAAATCACTGAAGAGCTAAAGGTACTAAGAGCTGAGATCACTGAGTGCTGTGTTAACTAGTGGGGGAGCCTGAAGCTATATTGCTAAGGGGTTGGTGGCATGGAGCAGTTTGTGGGATGGTTGGCGCGGCCCACAGAACGGCGAGCGGAGCAGTTTGCGGGATGGTTGGACAGCGAGTGGAGCAGAGCGGGGCAGTTCGTGGGACGGCTGGTGCAGCTCACAGGGCGGCTGGTGGAGTGGAGTGGCTCGGGGTGAAGGCGGCAGCAGAACCCCACGGAGAGGCGGGGCAGTCGGCCTCGGACCACATAAGGTGCCCTTTAACACCCTGCGTACCCTTTCTCCCCCCCCCTTCCACCCAGGCTGTGGGGGTAAAAACTCTGCAGATAAACTTTTGAACTCTGGGGCTGCACTGACCAAGGACAGACTTTTGGGTTGTTGGACTCAAGAGACTTTAGAGGTGTTGGACTTTTGGGACTTTGGGGTGATCTTTTGGGTTGTTGGACTTAAGACCCTGAGGGGAAAAGGATACTGCCAAACTTACTTGGGGGTGGGTCTTTTGCTCATGGTTTGTATTATGAATCCTGTTTGTGGTGTTTCCCCAATATAATGCCGCATTGTTTCCCTCCTTTATTAAAAGGATTTTGCTACACTCAGACTCCGTGCTTGCGAGAGGGGAAGTATTGCCTCTTAGAGGCGCCCGGGGGGTGGTATGAAATTGTCCCAGGTCACTGGGTGGGGGCTCGAGCC
>QXTE01000251.1:2059663-2069696 GCA_003942145.1 Platysternon megacephalum
AGACTCTTGGGTTGTTGGACTCAAGAGACTTTAGAGGTGTTGGACTTTTGGGACTTTGGGGTGATCTTTTGGGTTGTTGGACTTAAGACCCTGAGGGGAAAAGGATACTGCCAACCTTACTTGGGGGTGGGTCTTTTGCTCATGGTTTGTATTATGAATCCTGTTTGTGGTGTTTCCCCAATATAATGCCGCATTGTTTCCCTCCTTTATTAAAAGGATTTTGCTACACTCAGACTCCGTGCTTGCGAGAGGGGAAGTATTGCCTCTTAGAGGCGCCCGGGGGGTGGTATGAAATTGTCTCAGGTCACTGGGTGGGGGCTCGAGCCGGTTTTGCATTGTGTTATTGAAACAGAACCCCTAGATACTGAACCCGGCCCTTGTTGCTGCCAACTCAGATGGGCAGAAGGGTTACATAAGCAATAAAGCTTTTTCCCGTTCTCATGCAGGCTTGGCTAGACAAATTCAAATTGGAAATAAGGCACACATTTTCAACAGTGAAAGTTGGAACAAACTACCAGAGAAGTGGTGGATTCTCCATCTCTTGATGTCATCAGATCCAGACTGGCTGTCTTTCTGGAAGATGTTTTAGCCATACCCAAGTTTGTTCTTAGTAACCATGCTGCCTGCTAGTGATTACCTCTTCATCCTCCAGGTATTTTCAAATTGAATGTTTTATGCATTGCTCTAGTAGCTTCTCAGGCATTGAAGTAAGGCTGACTGGTCTATTGTTCCCCATCTCCTCCTTTCCACCCTTTTTTAAAAATGGGCACTACGTTAGCCCTTCTCCAGTCTTCTGGGACCTCTCCTGTCATCCATGAGTTTGCAAATATTATTGCCAGTGGCACTGAGATTTCTTCAGCTACAGTAGAACCTCAGAGCCACGAATAGAGTTTGTTCATAACTCTGAAATATTCGTAACTCTGAACAAAACATTATGGTTCTTTCAAAAGTTTACAACTGAATATTGACTTAATACAGCTTTGAAACTTTACTATGCACTTTTAACCATCTTAATTTAAACAAAACAAGTACAGAAACAATTCCCTTACCTTGTCAAATATTTTTTCTCCTTTATTTTTTGTAGTAGTTTATATTTAACACAGTACAACTATACAGTGTTTGCTTTTCTTTTTGGTCTCTGATGCCTGATTTCCTACTTCTGGTTCCAAATGAGGTGTGTGGTTGACCGTTCAGTTCGTAACTCTGGGGTGCGTAACTCTGAGGTTCTACTGTAGTTCCTTCAGTGACCTGGGGTGAAGAGCATCAGGTCCTGCTGATTTGAATTCATTCAAATTGGTCAGAAGATCTCCGATGTGTTCTTTATTCATCCCAATCTGCATCCCTCCCCTTTATTGTCTGTGGTAACTTCACTAGTCATCTGGTCACATGTTATTTTTTGTGAGAAGACTGAAGAAAGGAAGGCACTTAGCAGCTCTGCCTTCCTATCATCTTCCGTTACCAGTTCATCTTCTCCATTGAGCAGCAAACCCACACCATCCTTGATCTTTCTTTTTTGTCTGATATATTTGAAGAACTCCTTGCTGTCTGTGACGGGGTGTACCTACCCTGCACCAGCCCCGAAAGGGTTAACTGCTTTGCAGGCTGAGGAAGCCCCACCCCTCTGACTCTGCTGGATATGCTCAGCCTGGAGGCAGAGTATGAAAGGAAGCAGCCCAACTCAGTCTGGGCAGGCTACTGAAGGGGGAGGATGCAGACTGCAGGCTCTCTCCAGGGAGCTGCTATAGGCTCTGACTACAGAGCCATGGCACGTTGAGATCCAGATGGACTCCATACTGCCTGACGAGCCCGGAGAAGAGACCATGCTGGCAGGAGCTACGCCACCCGAGGATCCCAGAGACCCAGGGGAACCGTGGAGCATTGCCGAGAGAGGAAGCAGTGCAGGGAACTTAAACTCTTCTCCAGTGAGTGAACCAGGGAACCAGTCAGTGTGTTTCAGGAGATCCCTGCTGACTCGGTGGTGAACATCTCCCACCACCGCCAGGGCCCTGGGCTGGGACTCGGAGGAGCAGAGTCCCCCTACCCTGAGCACCACACACCCCACTTCGCTAATGGGCCAATAGACCACACAATTCCACAGAATTGGGCGACTTTATTGACTCTGGCCATTAGGCCACACAGCCCTGACTGTAAGGGCTGTTTTATTGACTCTAGCCATTAGGCCACGCTGCTCTGAGTGGAAGGGCGACCTTATTGACACCAGCCACTAGGCCATACTGCCACATTTATAGTAAGGGTCATCAGCATAAGAACTAACCGGCTGCGGTACAGCCTTTTCCCTTCCTTTTGAGCACAAATGACCCAACGACCTGTGATGGGGTGTACTTACCCCACGACACTGTCTTTAACATTTCTTGCCAATTGTAACTCATTATTTGCCTTGGCTTTCCTGATTTTGTCTCAACACGCTCATGCTATTCCGATATATACTTCCTTGGTGACATGCCCCTCCTTCCATTTCCTTTATGTATGCCTTTTAGTTTTTAGATAGCTAAAAAGCTCCTTGTGAAGCCATATTGGCCTCCTGTGGCTCTTCTTATCTTTCCTCTGTGTTGGAATAACTTGATGTTCAGCCTCCAGTATTACATCTTTAAGGAACTGCCAGCCCCCTTCAACTCCTTTTCTTCCTAATTTGTCTCTCCAAGGGACTTTGCCTACTATTTCTCTGAGCTGGGGTTGAAATCCACCTTTCTGAAGTCCAGTGTCTTTGTTTTGTTGTTTTTATGTCTTCCTTTCCATAGGATCTTGAATTCTATTGGATCATGATCACTTCCTCCCAAGTTCCTGACCACCTTCACATTCACAACTAATTCACTCCTGTTGGTCAAAACCAGATCCAAAATGGACAACAGAAAGTTGTCCCCTACACACACTAAGAACTTGCAGGACATATTATGTTTTGCTGTAATAACCTTCCACAAGATACAAGGAAATTAAAATCCCCCATTAATACTAGCTCAAGTGTGTTAGTTAATCTTGTTACCTGCTAGTAGAATGACTCATCTACTTTCTCCTCCTGATTTGGTGGTCTATAATAGACCCTCACCATAACATCACTGCTGTTCTTTTCCTTTTTTATCCTCACTCAGAGACTCTCAGTAGGTATGTCGCTTTCTTCCTCTTGGACCTCAGAGCAAGTGTATACATTTTGGATGTACAGCACAACTCCTCCGCCTTTTTTCCCCATAACTAGTCTTTTGAAACAAGCTATATCCCTCAATGCTGGTTCCCCAATCATGGGAGTTGTGCCACCAAGTCTCTGTAATGCCAATTAAGTCATATCCTTAGTATCCTTCATCACGTGTAGCCATCGTAGGGAGGCATGGTTAGTGACTCTAATGTGAAGTGATCACCCAGAAGGTAGTAGCAGAGCAATTTCATAGCCCATTTTACTGCCAAATCCTCTTTTTGTGTCACAGACTAGTCCCTTTCCCTAGCTGGTGTGTTTGTCACCTTCCACTACGTGGGATAAAAAAGCTCCTATGCCCACATTCAAAGTATCAGTCAGTAGCACGAACTCCTTTGTGAAGTTGGGGCTGTACAAGATGGGTTCTTGGTAGAGGTGGGCTGTCAGGGTTTGAAAAGCCTCCTCACCAGCTTTGGTCCCCTGGATCTTCTTTGGGCTATCATTCTTGAGAAGATCGGTAAGAGCGGGAGGTTTAGGTTGGATATTAGGAGAAACTTTTTCACTAGGAGGGTGGTGAAGCACTGGAATGGGTTACCTAGGGAGGTGGTGGAATCTCCTTCCTTAGAGGTTTTTAAGGTCAGGCTTGACAAAGCCCTGTCTGGGATGATTTAGTTGGGGATTGGTCCTGCTTTGAGTAGGGGGTTGGACTAGATGACCTCCTGAGGTCCCTTCCAACCCTGATATTCTATGATTCTATGATTCTATGATTCTAGGGGTTATGATGTTTGAGAACCCCAGAATAAATTAGCAGTACTACCTGGACAGTCCTAAAAATAGCATACATATTTTCTTCAAGGAAGGTGTGGGGTATGTCTAGAGGGCCTGGACTTTATTGACAAAGGGTTGAACTATGCCTTTTCCTGAAGTGTACCCAAGGTAGGTTGTCTCATCGTTGACCAGGTGACATTTAGTGGGGTTCGCTGTCAGGCCAGCTTCCTTTAGGGATTGTAACACAGCCATCACATACCTAGACAACACATACCTAGACATGTGGCAGCGTATTGGCTGTGGGGTTGAAGGACCCCGTTCATTAGCCATTGGAATGTGGCAGGGCCCCATGCAATCTGAAGGGCATTGTCCAGAACTGGAAGAGCCCAAAGGGGCTGAAAAAAGCTGTCTTTTCCCTGGATTCTGGTGTGAGGGGGATCTGTCAATATCACTTTGTCAGATCCAGAGTGGTAATGTACTCTGCTTCCCTTAACTGGTCGAATTGTTCATCAGCACAAGGCATATGGTACACATCAAATTTAGACACTGCGTTGACCTTTTGGAAATTAGTACAAAACTGGATGGTCCCATTGGGCTTACAGACCAGCATTACAAGGCTTTTTCAGTTGCTAAATGATTCTTTGATGATCAGTCCCCCAGCTCTAGCTTCGACTGGAGTTCTTGCTTCACGGTTTCCCTCAACTTCTGAAGAAGCGGTTGAGGGTTTTTTCTGACTTTAAGCCCTTGTTCTGTCTGAATATTATGGGTTATTAAATGGGTGCATCCGGGCTAGATGGGTAGAAAATACTGAAGAGAAGGCAGTGATCGGTTGCTGAGCCTGGGTTCTCTGTTCTGGGGTAAGGTTGTTTCCACTCTTGACCATCCATGGCTTTGAGGACTCAGCAGCCTGATTGCCTAATTCGGGTTTTGGTGGGTAGGGAGCTATCAGTAAACTTTCTTGTAATTTCCATGGTTTTAAAAGATTCACGTGGTAGATTTGTTGTACCTTTCGCTTGTCTGGTTGTCGGATTTCATAATTCACCTGCCCTACTCATTGGGCTAGGAGCTTTGATTCAGAGCTGGGTAATAACAAGAGAAACTGATCACCAGGTTGGAATGACTGGAGGCAAGCCCTTTCATTATAGGCTGCTTCCTGGGTGCTTTGGTAGTGTAGGAGGTTCTCCTTGGCAAATGAGCATAGAGCGTCAAGCTTTTCCCACAGGTTCAACATGTATTGAACTACATTACTGGCTCAAGATGGTTGTTCTTCCCTCATTTCTTGAATAAGGTCTAAAATCCCTTGAGGTTGCCTTCCATAAAACAGCTCAAATGGTCAGAAGCCAGTGGAGGGTTGGGGAACTTCTCGCACAGCGAACAGAAGAGGAGGGAGTAACTGGTTCCAGTGTCAGACAGCCAGAAGGACAAACCTTCACAACATCATTTTTAGTGTTCTGTTTAAGCGCTCCCCCAGGCCATCAGTTTGGGGATGGTAGACAGACGTCCTTAGGGTGTGATTTTCAGTAAATGGCACAGTTGCCTCATCATCTAGGACATAAAGTTTGGTCCCTGATCTGTTAAGATCTCCTGCAGCACCCTGACTCTAGGCATTCATAGAGCATTATGATATAGCTTCAGGGTATCGAGTCACATAGTCCACTACAACTAAAATGAGCTGGTAGCCTGTGGCACTCTTCCCCAGGGGACCAACTGCATCAATTCCAATCTGCTCAAAGGACATGCTTACTAGCAGTAGGAGAATCAAGGGAACTTTCTCTGTTGGCAGAGGTGCAGTGAGCTGACATTCCAGGCATGAGGCACAGAAATCCAGAATATCTTTGTAGACTCCAGGCCAGAAGAATCGGTCCAGAATTTGTGTTAGCATCATCTCCCTCCCACTAGTAAGGCGTGGGTGAGTTGCATAAACTCCTTCTGATGGGGTTGGGGCATGAGAAGCTGATTCTGAACTTCCTTGGTTTGTTGATCTTTCTCAATGCGATATAGGTAATCACCCTGAATTTTGAAGTGTTGGAACAGTCCCACTTGATGGGGTTCAAAGGTCTCCCCATTTACTACTGCCACTTGGGTGTATGCTGAGCTCAGTGTGTCATCCACTCGTTATTCTCCTACCAAGCTGGAGAACTGGGTCAGAATCTCTGACTTGGGTAATGGAGGGTCCTCCCCATGTGATTGGGACAGGGCCTGTCTTGTTGGGTTGGCTCCAATAAGCAGGATATCCCCTCACCACGGTTGGCAATCACCCCAGACCTGCAAGAGTCACTGACTCAGGCAGACCTGTGGCTGCACGTAGGGAGGCCGTGCGGTCTAGAGTGGGTCCTGTAGCTCCTTTAACAACTCCCCCAAATAGTTCCAGTCTTAGCCAGTGATAATGGGGTAGAAGAGCGTCAGGGTCAGGCCAACTATCACGGACTTTGTATGCTCCCCCATTGTTACAGTCATTTGAATGTGGGAATATGATTTCAGGTCCCCATGCACACATTATAACAGGATGGTGCCCCAAACTGACCCCAGGTTAGGAATCACAGAACTCTGCACGAGGAACTGGGCACACCCTGAGGCCACAAGCCCCGCCACTACTATCCCATTCATCCATATCAGGATCGTGAACTTTTTCAGGTATTCTTGTCACGCTCATGCCCCTAGGGTCCAGATGTTCCCAAAGTTGTACTCCATGTAGGTGCAGTCTTTGGATCAGTGCTTGGGATGGCCACATGTAAAGCTCCTGTCCATCTCTTGGCTCTTATGACTGCCTCCCCCCTGCCCACACCCCGGTTATTCGGGCAGTCTCTTCCCCATGGGATCACTCGAGTTCAAGCTCCAGAGATGTTCCTTTCTTAACCTCTGGTGGGTCAGTGGTTTCAGACTGGGGCCCTGGTCAATGGCTCCAGACTTCTGGGCCAGAAAACCCTGGGCCCCATTGGTCCTCAGCCCCTCTGGAGTCCAGATGAGGCAGGTGAGTTTAAGCCCCTCGAGATACTGGCTTCCAGAGGTTGCTCCCTCCTTTGGTGGTGTGGGGCTCTTTGTCCCTGGATCAGTTACTGATTAAAAGACAGGAAACAAAGGGTAGGAATAAATGGTCAGTTTTCAGAATGGAGTGATGTAATTAGTGGTGTCCCCCAGGGATCTGTAAAGGAACCGGTGCTGTTCAACATCTTCATAAATGATCTAGACAAAGGGAGGTGGCAAAGTTTGCAGATGATATAAAATTACTCAAGATAGTCCAAAGCAGACTGATAAGAGTAACAAAGAGAATCTCAGAAATGTGGGTGACTGGGCAATGAAATGGCAGATGAAATGCAGTGTTTGATAAATGCAAAGCAACTGTCACCTGATGTGCTGAAATTACCTCTGAGCCCGTTTTCCCTGCCAGCTGGGGCCTCCAGAACCTTGTCTTGTTGAGCCAGACAAAGCAAAGCAAAATAAAGCAAAACATGCAAGTCTAAGCCTAATACATGAAGAAACTGATTACAGGCAATATCTCACCCTCAAAGATGATCCAATAAGTTTCTTTCACAGACTAGACTCTTTCCAACTCTGGGCCCAATCCTTTCCCCGGTACAGTCTTTGTTAGATCCAGCAGACATTTCAGGTGGTAAGTAGGGGTTTTCTCATGACTGGCAGCCCCTTTTGTCCTGCTCCCCCCTTTTATAGCTTTGGCACAAGGCGGGAATCTTTTGTCTGTGGTTGTCCCCACCCCTGCCTCATCAATGGAAAAGTACAAGGATTAAGATGGATTCCAGTATCATGTGACATGGTCACATGTCACTGTAAGACCTCTAGTCTCCATTCTTCCTGGGTTGACCCACACGTACACAGGAAGGTGTGCAGGTAAATAAACCATTTACAACTAATTGTCCTAGTCAATGGGAGCTATCAAGATTCTAAACCACCATTAATGGCCCACACTTTGCATAATTACAATAGGACCTCAGAGTTATACTTCATATTTCTAGCTTCAGCTACAAGAATGATACATGCATACAAATAGGAGGAATATATTCAGTAGGTTATAACATTTGTTATGATACCTTACAAGAGACCTTTTGCATAAAGCATATTTCAGTTACATCATATTCAAACTCATAAGCATATTTCCATAAAACATATGGAGTGCAACATCACAATGTATATTGGAAAACATAATCCCAACTATATATACAAAATGATGTGGTGTAAATTATCTGTTACTACTCAAGAAGGAGATCTTAGAGCCACTGTGGATAGTTCTCTGAAAACATCTGCTCAGTGTGCAGCAGAAGTCAAAAAAGCTAACAGAATGTTGGGAACTATTATGAAAGGGATAGATAATAACACTGAAATATCATAATGCCACTATATAAATCCATGGTACGCCCACACCTTGAATACTGCATGCAGTTCTAGTCGCCCCATTTAAAAAAGGGTATATTAGAAACGGAAAAGGCACAGAGATGGGCAACAAAAAAGACTATCGGTATGGAACAGCTTCCATATCTGGAGAGATTAAAAAGATGGGGACTGTTCAGCTTGGAAAAGAGATGACTTAGTGGGGGATGTTGTCAGATGTTCATCTGTGTGCGTGTGTTCTTTCTGCGTGCTGCACTGGCTCTGGCCAGATAGCCCGTACAGCAGACTCTGATGAAATTGCCCAATGAGACCACAAGACTTGGTTTAGTAGCGAAGGCACCTGGCCAGTTTTATTGCCAACGAAGCCTGGTGCTAATGCCCCAGCTCAATGGTTACAGATAGACTAACAAACGTATGCCCGTGACAATGGACAACTCAATCAGTGGCGGGACTTTCCACTACCGCCTAGGCCAGATGAAGAGTTAAGGCGAGGTAGCCCAACATTTATAAACTGAGAGAAACAACCCGGGATAAACAACTTACGTATCACTTTATGTGTTTCATGACATGTTTGTTACCTCCCCTTGAACTTCTCTTCTGATGTTTCAGACAAAATATCCCTATTAATCATTAAGGCTATGTTTATGTCATGGAGGTCACAGAACTAATGGAATCAATGACTTCCAGAGACCTCTGTGACATTTTCTGCTTCAGCCCCTGTGGGACTGGAGCTGGCAGCCAGCTGGGCCCTGGCAGGATTCCAGCAACAGGTGACAACCTCCTCAGAGTCCCCCTGCAGGGTCCCAGCAACAGACAACAGCTTCCTCAGGGGGCCCTCCTCAGGGTTCCAGTGACGGGCGACAGTCTCCCGTGGGAGGGGAGGGAGAGAGAACCCCGCATCTCCCAGCCACCATGGTGGCAGGAGAAACCATGGAAACACAGCAGCAAAAGTCACAGATAGGCCATGGCTTCCATGTGTTTTTGTTTATTGCCCATGACCTGTCCGTGACTTTTACTAAAAATAACCAGGACAAAATCTTATCCTTATTCATCACTTTTGTCAAACCATTTTATCGTGTGCTAGGTTGGGGTGTTCTTGTGCTGTCCCACTGAAATGTGTTTACATATTCAGTTTGTTTTAGCAATGCTAGCAATACTGGTGCCGAGTTTGTGTACTTGCAGGAAAGCATCTGACTTGACTTGCAGGAAAGCATCTGCTTTTGAAAGGGCCTGCCTATTGCTCATAGCATAACTTTTGCTGACTTTGGTTCAGGCCTCAAGCACCAGGCCCATGCTTCAGGCTTTCTTTCTCTACTTACAGGGGATATGATAGAGGTCTATAAAATGATGTGGAGAAAGTGAATAAGGAAATGTTATTTACCCCTTCACATAACACAAGAACCAGGAGTCACCTAATGAAATTAATAGGTGGCAGGTTTAAAACAAGCATGAGGAAGTACCTTAACACACAGTCAATCTGTAGAACTCATTGCCAGGGGATGTTGTGAAGGCCAAAACTATAACTGGGTTCAAAAAAGAATTAGATGAATTAATGGAGGATAGGTCCATCAATGGCTGTTAGCCAAGAAGGTCAGGGATGCAGCCCCATGCCCTTGCTGTCCCTAAGCTTCTGACTACCAGACGCTGGGACTGGATGATAGGGGATGGATCACTTAGTAATTGCACTGTTCTGTTCATTCCCTCGGAAGCATCTGACACTGTTGAGTCTGAACTTTTGATGAGCTTAAACTTAACCCAGACTTGATGTCTCTGTCT
>QXTE01000252.1:6053-102409 GCA_003942145.1 Platysternon megacephalum
ACACATTTATCCTCATTGTCAGCTCAGCTGTGAAAAGTGAGTGTGAGCTCCTAAGGTGGGGAATTCCCAGTCTGCTGCCCCGGGCAGCATATTCTGTTCTGAGATTTCCTGTCCCTTCCTGATGCAGCTGGTGCGGGTTACTGGGCTGGATGGGAGTCCTGTGATCCACACCAAACGGCAGGCAGGAGACAGGCTGAGTACAAGGGCCACCGAACCGGGGGGGGGGGAGGCGCTGTGGTCCCATGTTACTAGAACAAGGGGAGTCCCCAGGACAGAGTCCAGACAACAGCCGCCATGAGTATTGGCCTGCTAAACCCAGGGTTGTGAGTTCAATCCTTGAGGGGGCCATTTAGGGAACTGGGGTAAAAATCTGTCTGGGGATTGGTCCAGCTTTGAGCAGGGGGTGGGACTAGATGACCTCCTGAGGTCCCTTCCAACCCTGAGATTCTATGATTCTATGATGCTGAGGCTGGGGGCGTCGAGAGGCCACGTCTCTTGGTAGAGAAGGGCCCTGCCAGGGAGCAGGCTGCAGGGTAGGGGAGCAGAGCTGGAGCGAAGATACTCACGGCTTGCAGAGAACCACTTCATGAAGTCCTGCAGCTTCCTGGGTGCCCGCCTCTTCCGCTTGCTGCCGGGCACGTCGTCCAGGTCACGTGGCACCGTGAAGGGTCTGCCTGGAGCCGGGTGAAGAGAAGGGAGTGAGCTGCACTCACAGTGGGTGGGGAAAGGAAGGAAGCGGGGGGGCTCTGCCAGTCTCTGCAGTGAGTTCAATCCTTGAGGGGGCCACTTAGGGATCTGGGGCAAAAATTGGTCCTGCTAGTGAAGGCAGGGGGCTGGACTCGATGACCCTTCAGGGTCCCTTCCAGTTCTAGGAGATTGGTATATCTCCAATTATAAAAAAAGGTGTCACAAGAACCTCTGACAACAACAGTTGATGGGAACAGAAGCACGTACTCTTCATGCTGAATTTCCAAGCAGGCAAATGAGTATCAGCCCAGTTGTCACAACAAAGCCCAGAATGACAGCCTGTTTCACAACTGCAGCACATTCTGTTTGTGATCCCCTACAACCCTCAGATCCTTTTCACCAGCACTACCACCTAGCTGGTCTTTCCCTGCTTTGTAGTTGTACGATATATTTTTCCTTCCTCAGTGCAGTACTTTGCACTTGTCGTTACTGAATTTCATCTTGTTGACTTCAGACCAATCCTCCAATTTGTCAAGGTCATTTTGAATTCTAATCCTGCCCTTCCAAGTGTTTACAACCGCGCCCAGCTTGGTGTCATCTGCAAATTTTCTAAGTATTTTCTCCCCTCCATTATCCAAGTCATAGAGAAAAATATTGACTAGTACTGAACCCAGGACTGTCCCTTAGGGGGCCTCACTAGAGAGGCCCTCCCCGTTTGACAGCAAACCGTTAATAACTACTCTTTGAGTACAGTCTTTAAACCAGTTGTGCATCCACCTTACAGTAATTTCATCTAAACCAAATTTCCCTCGTTTCTTTATGAGAATGTCAGAAAGCTTATGTGGCTGGCAGCCCAGGTGCCAGCTCATGCCAAGGATCTTAGCTCTCAGCCGAACACTGACAATAGAGAGCTGGAGCCAGTCTGGCTCACCGTGGGTTGGTATGTTTACAACGGGGATTAGAATTAAGAATGTGTTTAGACTCTGTGAAATGCTTGTATATTGCTGCCTGTGTTAGTCTCACTTATCATCTCTGTGTCCCATGGTATAAGGTAACTAAGGCCTGGTCTACACTACGATGTTAGTTCGAATTTAGCAGCGTTATACCGAATTAACCTTGTACCCGTCCACACAACGAGGCCATTTAATTCGACTTAAAGGGCTCTTAAAATCGGTTTCTGTACTCCTCTCCGACGAGGGGAGTAGCGCTAAATTCGAACTTGCTGGTTCGAAGTAGGGTTAGTGTGGACGGAATTCGAAGGTATTGGCCTCCGGGAGGTATCCCACAGTGCACCATTGTGACCGCTCTGGACAGCAATCGAAACTCGGATGCTCTGGGCAGTTGGACAGGAAAAGCCCCGCGAACTTTTGAATTTCATTTCCTGTCTGCCCAGCCTGGTGAGCACAGGTGACCACACAGAGCTGAGCAGCACAGGTAGCGATGCAGGCCGACAACCGCAAACGAGCACCAGCATGGACCACACGCGAGATACTGGATCTGATCGCCATATGGGGAGAGGATTCAGTGCTCGCAGAACTGCGTTCCAAGAGACGGAATGCAAAGATCTTTGACAAGATCTCCAAGGGGATGATGGAGAGAGGCCACAATCGGGACTCCATTCAGTGCCGTATAAAGGTGAAGGAGCTCCGACAGGCCTATCAGAAGACGAAGGAGGCCAACGGACGGTCCGGGGCAGAGCCGCAGACATGCCGCTTTTACGATGAGCTGCATGCAATTCTCGGAGGGGCCGCCACCACTACCCCACCCCTGAGCGTGGACTCCGAGGAGGGGTTAATGTCNAAGCTGGGTCAGGTTTGTCCCATACATGCCCTGATGAGGTGTGAACTGCCCCTCTGCTCTTGGAGAGTTTTCCCCTGGGCTTATTTTAAGCCATGAGGATACATTTTTAGCCTCATCACTACATACATGAAATTATAACCTATAACATTACTATAATATTACTGTAGCAACAATGCTCAGTCCATCATGAGCCTTCCGAAGACACCTGACATGACAAGCTTTGCACTGGATACCACACAATCATTTTACAAGGATGAACATGGGGGTGCAGGGTGTTCCCCCGAGGTACAGAGCAACACAGAGAGAGGGTGAAATTCACAACAATCCATCAACCAGAATCCACGCCCATACCCAGATGTGTAGGAGATGGAGGTAGGGCCGGCTCATTCAGCACAGAGCGACCTGGCGTCCCTCTTCCTGAGCTTGTCTCTCCTCTGGCACGTAGCCAGGGCTCTTGTGCTCTCCTTTGTGGCCTTTTGAGGGGTGTTGGGGGGGAGATGGGAGGTAACAGCAGTCGCAGATCAAGAGGCAGCGTGGCCTAGTGGACAGCTACGGGACTGCGACTCCAGGGACCTGGCTTCTGTTCCCAGCCCTGCCACTGAGCTGCTGGGTGACCCTGGGCAAGTCACTTCCCCACTCTGGGCCTCAGTTTCCCCTCCCACCTCTTGTCTATTTAGACTGAGCACTCTCTGGGGCAGAGATCGTCTATCAGTGTGTGCATGGAAACAGCCCCTAGCACCAAGAGGCCCCGTCGTGCTCTCATCAGACACATTCCAACACAATAGAAGAGGGTCTTCCACTGTCAGGCTGACACAGTGTCCCTCAGGGAACGATAGAGTCTGTCTGAGGCACATGGGGCTTCATCTCCAGCCTCCTCATCCTCACAGCCTCATGCCCAGGAGCTGGGGTCTTCTCTCAGCAGAGTGCAATGAGGGGGGGTCGCTGTAAGGGCAGGAATGGCCCCACTCGCCCTTCCCCCGCCCCAGTGATTTCTGTTTTGCCTTCTAGGTTTTAAGGAATGGAACGATAAAGCCTGTCACACGCAAAACGCCTACATTTGCAAGTATCGACGCTAGCAATGGGAGTCGTTCGCCTGCGCCTGAGGTGGGAGCTCAGCGCCTGGGATGCAAAAGAACTGAGCTCCTTGGCCGTGATCAGACAACGTCCCAGACATTCGATGCTTTTGCTGCTTTAAGGGCCAGTCCCCTCCCTCCCTGAGAGACCAGATCTCACTTCCCCAGCTGCAAACTCTCTTCCCCCAAGTGTCTCTGTACTAGTTACACACCTGCCCCTTCCCTCCCTTCCCCTCAATGGCTGCAGCCCACTCCAAGAATAAACTCTCCTGAGCATGCAGGTCTGTGTGTGTCTCCTCTGTCCCATTCCTGGCCCTGGTGCAGATGAGGCCATCCAGCCCCCTCTGACTGTGTCCTGAACCACCCAGATCCCACTGGAGGAGAGGAAGGGACCCCCAGAGGGAGGCAGGTTGGGCCTGGCCTTTTGGCTAAGGGACAGGACTTGGTCTCTCTGCAATAACCAGAGTTTTCTCTCTCTTCTGTCCCACTGTCTCTGTCTCATCTCCTCCTGCTCTCATCTCCACTCAGACACTGAGCGCCTCAAAGCAGGGACGTGTCTGTCTGTGGTGTAAACATCAGAGCTCTCCACCGCTGGAGCTAAAGGACTAAGAACGCGTAGCTGAGAGCTGCAGCAGATGCCTGGGGATCAGGCACTGAGAGGGACATGTACAGTGGGGTACATGGGCTCTGTACACATCTACCCCATTCATACCAACAGCAGACTGAGCCAGGACTCCTGGGTTCCATTCCTGGCTTGGCCGCCATCGGCTTCCTCGGTGACCATCCCTGGGGAAAGCCCCTCCCCAACTTGGTCTGTGCTGGGGGGCTAATGACACCGACCTGCTGCTCGGGGCGGGGGAGGGTAACACTAGGATTGTCTGTGACACACTTGGGGATTGTGGGATGGATGGGGCTCCGGGGAACATTGTTACTGTGGCTGAGGCATCCCCAGCCCTGCACCTCGAGGGGAGGGCCGGGTCACGACATCCAGTCCCTGGAGCTCACCGGTTGGGGGGGTCTAGCCAGCTGTGCCTAGGGGGGCGTAGGGGTGGGCGCTGTCCCTTGGGGGCTGACCCCGAGTGGGGAGAGGCTGTGGGTCTTGTGCTCACCCCTCTCTGAATGTGCCGAGGGGAGCATTGGCTTCTGTGCCCGTGAAATGGCTGTTGAGACCCCGGCTCCTGTGGGCACTAACTCACTCTGCCCATGGATACACAGAGCTCACAGCTTGGCCCTTCACCGGGGGCACTTCACACCAGCTGTGAGCCCATCACACCCCGGCCTGCCCACCCCTCCTTCCCCAGACAATGAGTGTGAGCCAAGAGCACCTCCCTCTGTCACATCTGGTCTGTTTGGACTGTGGGCTCTTTGGTGCTGAGCCTCTCACTGGGTCTGTGCAGCACCGAGCACCGTGGGGCCTGGTGTGATAACTGGGCCCACACATTTATCCTCATTGTCAGCTCAGCTGTGAAAAGTGAGTGTGAGCTCCTAAGGTGGCACAAGAACCTCTGACAACAACAGTTGATGGGAACAGAAGCACGTACTCTTCATGCTGAATTTCCAAGCAGGCAAATGAGTATCAGCCCAGTTGTCACAACAAAGCCCGGAATGACAGCCTGTTTCACAACTGCAGCACATTCTGTTTGTGATCCCCTACAACCCTCAGATCCTTTTCACCAGCACTACCACCTAGCTGGTCCTTCCCTGCTTTGTAGTTGTACGATATATTTTTCCTTCCTCAGTGCAGTACTTTGCACTTGTCGTTACTGAATTTCATCTTGTTGACTTCAGACCAATCCTCCAATTTGTCAAGGTCATTTTGAATTCTAATCCCACCCCCCCAAGTGCTTACAACACCGCCCAGCTTGGTGTCATCTGCAGATTTTCTAAGTATTTTCTCCCCTCCATTATCCAAGTCATAGAGAAAAATATTGACTAGTACTGAACCCAGGACTGTCCCTTAGGGGCCCTCACTAGAGAGGCCCTCCCCGTTTGACAGCGAACCGTTAATAACTACTCCTTGAGTACAGTCTTTAAACCAGTTGTGCATCCACCTTACAGTAATTTCAGCTAAACCAAATTTCCCTAGTTTCTTTATGAGAATGTCAGAAAGTTTATGTGGCTGGCAGCCCAGGTGCCAGCTCATGCCAAGGATCTTAGCTCTCAGCCGAACACTGACAATAGAGAGCTGGAGCCAGTCTGGCTCACCGTGGGTTGGTATGTTTACAACGGGGATTAGAATTAAGAATGTGTTTAGTGTTTGGACTCTGTGAAATGCTTGTATATTGCTGCCTGTGTTAGTCTGACTTATCATCTCTGTGTCCCATGGTATAAGGTAACTAAAAGTGTTTGCTCTGTAACTGCAAATCACCAGAGAGGAGAGAGACATTAATGAGTGTGAGAGGGGAGAAGGTACGAAGGGAAGACAGACTGACTTAGCCCAACCATAAAGATCTCCTGATATAACTCATGGACTGTGTTAAGATCATGCCTGGCAAACAAGAAAATGTGGGACCAGAAATCAATGAACCAAAATTGTGTGTTGGAAATGAAGCCTAATTGGTGGACAAAATCATGAGGGGATGGGCTGTTCCACTCACCACTCCCTTTTGGGGGCCTTAAAGAAAGAAACTTTGGGGGAAAATTGGCTATTAGAGTGAGCTTCACCATCATGTCTGCCACCCCCACGGAGAGGCAGGGGAGTCGGGGGAGTGGTGCTAGGACCGAGGGACAGGAGAAACCCCTGGGCAGTGTGAGGGAAAAATGATTATTTTAGCTCTTTAATTTGGACAATTGAGATATTTTTAAAACTATATAAATTAGCCAGAAATTACAGTACATTATTTAGTTATCAGCATCATAGGAAGAAAGTAGAATGACTAAAAACTATTTTTGAAATGCTTTGAAAATGACTGAATTGCTTGTTTGAAAAAAAACCATATTTAAGGATTATAAATGTCATTACTGCACTGGGATATAGAAGCTCAGCTTTGACTTTTCAACATAAAAATTGCACACATGCCCTGGCAGAGGTGAAGAGGGGAGTTCAAGTCAAAGTATGGGTGTGACGGGTTGGATCACAGAAACCCCCCCTGGGAGCTGTCACCTGATGTACAAAGACTACCCCGTTCCTGTTTTCCCTGCCAGTTCAGGACTTCAGCACCCTGTCTTGCTGAAGTCAGACACTTCTGTCTGCTCCAACACAGACCCAGGGTTTGAATTACCTGCCCCAAAGCTGCAGGTTTACCTGAAAACAGCTCACAGAAGTGTGCTTGTCTTTAGCACTCAGATGCCCAACTCCCAATGGGGTCTAAACCCAAATAAATCCGTTTTACCCTGTATAAAGCTTATGCAGAGTAAACTCATAAATTGTTCGCCCTCTATAACACTGATAGAGAGATATGCACAGCTGTTTGCTCCCCCAGGTATTAATACATACTCTGAGTTAATTAATAAGTAGAAAGTGATTTTATTAAATACAGAAAGTAGGATTTAAGTGGTTCCAAGTAGAAACAGACAGAACAAAGTAAGTCACCAAGCAAAATAAAATAAAATGCGCAAATCTATGTCTAATTGCACTAATACAGATAAGATCCTCACCAGTTCCAGAATGCTCCCTTTTACAGGCTAATCTTCTTTTAGCCTGGGTCCAGCAATTACTCACACCCCCTGTAGTTACTGTCCTTGGTTTCAGTTTTCTTTAAGTATCCTGGGGGAGTGGAGAGGCTCCTTCTTTGGCCAGCTGAAGACAAAATGGAGGGGTCTCCCACGGGTTTAAATAGACTGTCTCTTGTGGGTGGAGACCCCCTCCTCACCCTGTGTAGAATCCAGTCACAAAATGGAGATTCGGAATCACATGGGCAGGTCACATGCCCATGCATGACTCAGGACTTGCAGGTAGAAGCCATTATCCACATGCTACCTTGAACGTCCTCAGGTAGACTTCTTATGTGGATTGGAGTCTTCCAAGCTCTTTTGTCTGTTAAGTGCTTCCTGATTGAGCACCTAATTTGCACATTCCTTTCCCAAGAAGTGATCAAATGTTCTAACTAAGGCTACTTAGAAATCAAGCAATTATATTGCCAATGTTCATAACTTTGAACACACAAATGGTGCCTGCATACAACTAGGATGCACATAACCAGTAGATCATAACCTTTACATAGATATGTTACATGGCATATGTAGCAAAACCCTATTCCAATTATATCATACATACATTTATGAGCCCCCCCCCTCCATAAAGCCTTATGGGGTACACTGTCACAACACCCCCACTGTTTTGCCATCAAAAGCTGCCTATTGCCCCAAAACTCTGTAGTATAGCAAGGCCTCAGTACTTGGCTGGTGGGCCTAGCTCATACGCTCAGGGTAGGGAACAAATTTTCCCCCAGATCAGATTGGCTCGGACTTTGGGGTTTTTTTGCCTTCCTCTGCAGCATGGGGTGCAGGTCACTTGTTAGGGTCACTTGGGAATATGCCATTCAACCAGTTCCCTGGATTGCAGGGCCTTGGGTATTGGGGCACCTGGGTCCCTCTGATTCTCTCCTGGTGGCACACAATAGGTTAGTTTCCCAAGGGTTGTTATGCTTTGGGCTAGTTCTGGTGGCTAGACATGGTGTATGGAGGATGGGTGGTTAGTGCCTTCTGATACCCAGGACGGACTAGATGATCCAGAGGTTCATTCTGGCCTAAAACTCTATGACTCTATTACTTGTGATGGGCCCAGCTCCTCCACTCCAAGACCCCCCACCCCTCTGTAGCATCCCTCAGGGATCCAGCCTCTCCCCATCCTACTCAGCTTCCACACCACACTGCTAGGAATACAGGCCGAAGGGCCAGACACAGAGATCTCCTGCAGAGACTGTTTTAGTGTCTGTCAGGGTTCCCTACCCACTCTGAACTCTGGAGTACAGATGTGGGGACTCGCATGAAAGATCCCCTAAGCTTATTTCTACCAGTTTAGGTTAAAACTACCCCAAGGCACAAATCCCTTTCCTTATCCTTGGACAGTATTGCTGCCACCACCAAGTTATTTTGACAAAAATCCAGGAAAAAGGGCCACTTGGAGTCCCTGTTTCCCCAAAATATTCCCCCAAGCACCTTCACCCCCTTTTCTTGGGAGGCTTTAGAATAATATACTAACCAATTGGTTAAAAAGTGAGCACAGACCAAACCCCTGGGTTTTTTGGACACTGAAAATCAATCAGGTTCTTAAAAGAAGAATTTTATTTAAAAACAACAACAACAAATAAAAGAATCCCATCTGCAAAATCAGGATGGAAGGTAACTTTACAGGGTAAATAAAAAGATTTAAAACACAGATGTCAGGGTTCCCTCCCCACTCTGAACTCTAGGGTACAGACGTGGGGACCCGCATGAAAGACCCCCTAAACGTATTTCTACCAGCTTAGGTTAAAAGCTCTCCAAGACACAAATTCTCCCTTGTACCTTGGATTAGGTAACGCTGCCACCACCAAGTGATTAGACAAAACTCAGGGAAAGGACCACTTCACGTTCCTACTTTCCCCTAATATTCCCCCAAGCCCTACACTCCCTTTCCTGGGGAGGCTTGAGAATAAACAAGATGAGCACAAACCAACCTTGGGTTTTTAGGATACTAAAAAACCCAGTCAGATTCTTAAAAAAACCCACAGAACTTTATTAGAAAGAAAAAAGGTAAAAAGATTTTATGCCTCTAGCCAGGAGGAATTTTATAGTACTGTATACAGGAAGGTTGTTACCCTTCCCTTTATATTTATGACAACAGAGGATTCCCCTCTAGGCTTAGCTTCAAAGTTACAAAAAACAGGAATGAAAACAGGAATGAAACTCCCTCTTAGCATAGGGAAAATTCACAAGCTAAAACAAAAGATAATCTAATGCATATACTTGCCTTTACTTACAATTTCTGCAAATTTAAATGTATCATTTCAGGTACCTTTTCAAGCGATGGTTTACCTGCTTGGTCAATCTCCCTATCCAGAGAGGGCACAAACAAAGAGAGCACAAACAAAATCTCTTCCCCCCCGCCACATTTGAAAGTATCTTCTTTCCTTATTGGTCCTTTTGGTCAGGTGCCAACTAGGTTATTTGAGCTTCTTAACCCCTTACAGGTAAGTGATTCTGTACCTCTGGCCAGGAGGGATTTTATATTACTGCATGCATAAAGGTTGTTACGCTTCCCTTTATATTTATGACAGTTTCACCATTTTATTGTCCCATCAAAAGGTGACAGTTGCTGCCACAATTGCAATTTCCTTTGTAATATAAATCATGATCAAAAGACCCACCCCCAAGTAAGTTGAGCAGTGTACTTTTCCCCTCAGGTTCTTAAGTCCAGCAACCCAAAAGTCCCTTTAACGTGCCCGTCCCTTCTCTGCACCCCACTCACAGTTGCTGTCCTTGGACAGTGCAAACCTAGAGTTCAGAGGTGCATCTGCAGAGTTCACCTCCCAACCTGGTTAAAAGTGGGGGTAAGGTGGCACCTTACACACTCCACTGCTCGGTCACTCACTCACCACCCACTCTCCACCAGCCACACCGGGCACTCACCACACCTCCCCCCAAGATGCTTTCAGGGCTCCCCCCTTAATACAGCTGTCAGAAGTGAGTTCAGTTGTTAGTGGGGAACCTCACTGCTAGCACACACTGGGCAGTCTCTTGCAACAGAGACATTGTCCAAAAACAGGTCTAATACTTAAATGTGGGCATCAGCAATTTCAGCTCTGCAGTACATAACAAGACTCTCAATTGAATCTAAATTAGCTCAAGCTTCACAGAACAGAAAGAAACAAGCAGCACCTAGAACTTTTACACAATGCCCACACCCCAAGTACAACCAACCATACTCTACCCTCTTTTAACTCACTGAGCGTTGGAACCATGTCCCATGCCTAACGAGTGACTTTTAGCTGGGGGTGAATCTCTCAATTGGGAAATGCCAAGTACAGTTCTGCTGCCCATGGTTCATAAAACAAGGATAACAGCCTTTTATTACTCCTGATCCAATAACAAGGAGACTGGGATCCCACACTAGCCAAAAGTGACGACTTGGGCAAGCAATCCCAGCATGCTGAGCACCTAGGCAGGGTGGGTGAGCCCATGCAAAGGAGATCAGCTCCTGATGTCCTTTTCCACAGCTCACCACTAGATGTCAGGGGAGAGCTCATTCAGACTCTGCTTACACAAGTAACACTGGAGCCAGGCGCTGTGAGCAGCTGGGCAGAGCAAGGGGGCCCTGGGCAGAGGACCCAGCACAGGGAGATGTCACCAGATCAGAGGCCCTGGCAGGCCAGATGGGGGGGCATAAACCTGATGGGGGGGTGAGGTTTGGGAGAAGGGTCCTGGCACCTGGAGCCTGAGGGCATGTGGGCACTGCCAGAGCAGGTGTCTGACCCGCAGTGTCACCGCAGTGCAGCCAGGGCCTGGAAATGTAGGGAACAGGCTGTGAATTTCTCTTGAGTCCCAGAGACCCTTGTCTCCCGNAATAACTTTTCCTTATCCACTTTCTCAACATCACTCATGATTTTATATACCTCTATCATGTCCCCCCTTAGTCTTCTCTTTTCCAAGCCGAAGAGTCCCAGCCTCTCTAATCTCTCCTCGTATGGGACCCTCTCTAAACCCCTAATCATTTTAGTTGCCCTTTTCTGAACCTTTTCTAGTGCTAGAATATCCTTTTTGAGGTGAGGAGACCACATCTGTACACAGTATTCGAGATGTGGGCGTACCATGGATTTATATAAGGGCAATAATATATTCTCTGTCTTATTCTCTATCCCCTTTTTAATGATTCCTAACATCCTGTTTGCTTTTTTGACCGCCTCTGCACACTGCGTGGACATCTTTAGAGAACTATCCACAATGACGCCAAGATCTTTTTCCTGACTCGTTGTAGCTAAATTAGCCCCCATCATGTTGTATGTATAGTTGGGGTTATTTTTTCCAATGTGCATTACTTTACATTTATCCACATTAAATTTCATTTGCCATTTTGTTGCCCAATCACTTAGTTTTGTGAGATCTTTTTGAAGTTCTTCACAATCTGCTTTGGTCTTAACTATCTTGAGTAGTTTAGTATCATCTGCAAACTTTGCCACCTCACTGTTTACCCCTTTCTCCAGATCATTTATGAATAAATTGAATAGGATTGGTCCTAGGACCGACCCTTGGGGAACACCACTACTTACCCCTCTCCATTCTCTCCAGTCCCAGAGACCTTTGTCTGCTGCATCCCCAGGCCCATCGGGCGGGTTCCTGGATCCTTCCACCATTTCCATTTTCCCCTCATTTTTTTGCAGTTGTTGTTTAATCAGTTGTGTGTGGTTTAAACACAATGCAGCGTTCGCTGGGTCAGGGAAGTGGCTGGTGAGCAGAGATTACCCCATAATGGGGACACGGTAGCTCCGTTTTGAGTCTCCCATGGTGATACCAGGGGTCAAGCGCTCCAGGGATTCTCGGTCCGGCCTTGTCAGGGTTACAAGAACTCTGCCACATGGGAGAGGGAAGTAGAGTCCTCGAGGGGAGGCAGGCATCCGGGGCGGGGACTCAGATCCTTTCACTATCCGATTCCATCAGGGTAGAACAGACACCAGGAAACTTCCCCCTGACAGTGGGACAATTGCCCGGTTACATTTGCCTCAGTTTCCCACCTTGCAGTCTTACCATTGGATGGACAAATGTCCCTTAATGCANTTGAGCAGGGGGTTGGACTAGATGACCTCCTGAGGTCCCTTCCAACCCTGAGATTCTATGATTCTATGATTCTATGATCCCCAGGCCCATCGGGCGGGTTCCTGGATCCTTCCACCTTTTCCATTTTCCCCTCATTTTTTTGCAGTTGTTGTTTAATCAGTTGTGTGTGGTTTAAACACAATGCAGCGTTCGCTGGGTCAGGGAAGTGGCTGGTGAGCAGAGATTACCCCATAATGGGGACACGGTAGCTCCGTTTTGAGTCTCCCATGGTGATACCAGGGGTCAAGCGCTCCAGGGATTCTCGGTCCGGCCTTGTCAGGGTTTTAAGGACTCTGCCGCATGGGAGAGGGAAGTGGAGTCCTCAAGGGCAGGCAGGCATCTGGGGCGGGGACTCAGGTCCTTTCACTATCCGATTCCATCAGGGTAGAACAGACACCAGGAAACTTCCCCCTGACAGTGGGACAATTGCCCGGTTACATTTGCCTCAGTTTCCCACCTTGCAGTCTGACCATTGGATGGTCAAATGTCCCTTAATGCACCACTCCCCCCTTCCCTTCCACTGCCCCCCTCTCCCCATTGGTTTCCAACATCAGAGAAGTCCCAGAATTCAGGGGTGTCTTCCTGGAGCTTCACCTCCTGCCCCTGCGGGTGCTGAGCGATGGCCCTGCTGCTGCCGCTGCTCACACTGTCGCTGCTGTCTCTGTCCCTGCCCCTTTGCTGTGGACTCATCACTGGCTCTGCCACATTTGCCGTTTGCCGCTTCTGCCTCGAGCTGCGATGCTGAGTTCTGAGGCTCTGGCAATTCGCCCAGCGCTTAGTGATTTCCCTGGGTGGGGGGGGGACCCCACTGCTGCTGCATCCTGTGTTGTCTTTGATCACGTTGGCTTTAAACAGAGCCCACAGCCCAGGTAGGAGAGAACGCCTGGCCCCACCCCCTCGGGCTCTTACTAGATTTGGGGTCACTCGCCCCGCTCAGCGCGTGAGGGTCAATCAGGCCGGCTGAGTACGGTTCTGCTGCCCTCGACTCGTACAATGCGGATAACAACATTTCACACCCCTGCGTCCCAGATTAACCCCGAGCAGCCCAAACTGAGCACTGTGGCAAAGCAGGTCTGTCTGCCAAGCACCTAGGCAGCCCAGGTGTGTCAGATACAGTCTGCTCCTGAGGTCTGCTCCCCCAGCTCATCCCCACAGGGCAGGGGGAGCCCATTCGGATCCCGCGCACGTACACAGGGCTGGTTTTGTCCAGCTTGTGGTAAACCAATGGATTCCTTGGAAGGAGCTATACTGGGGGGGGGGGTCCCTACTTCTGGTACCCCTGAACAGGGCTCACATTTGTGGCTTTAGCAGGAGGCCAGTTAGATTTTAAAGCTGAAATCTCACAAACTCGGTGTGACGTTATGAGTGTAATATAATATCTCATGACAGGGCCAGAAAGAGTTAATTAACTCACAAGTAACCTGACCTAGGGATGAACCTCAAAAACTGGTTAGAAAGATAGGTAAATAAATAAAGCTTTAAAACGCAAGTCTGCATTGTTAGAGATCTCAAGGGTAAATGTTTGCTCAGGTCTTGTGGTGTCAGCAAACAAGGCTTGTCTATATGTCTCTTTAAAGGTTGTAGTAACCTGTAGCTGAACTGTTTAATGGATAAATTACCCTGTGCTAATTGCCATGATGTTTAGAGGAAGGAGAATTAAGCCTGTTGTTTTCTCAGGCCAAAAGGCTGCTGAAAATGTATAAGAACCCTGGGACATGATCATACATCATCTCAGATCTGCTTTGGTTTCAAGAGGGAGGAACCTTAAGCCATAAGGATTGAGATCCCCAGTCTTTGACTGGAGCCACCCTGAATATGGACATTGGACTATAACCTATGGACTATTTCTAAAAGGACTTTTGGCAACTACAGGCTCACCTCTGCTATGTATCTAAACCTCAAGAATTGAATTCAAGTCTGTCTGTGTATTGATCTTTTAACCAACACTCTCTCTCTTTTCTTTTTTAATAAATTTTAGCTTAGTTAATAAGAATTGACTATAGCGTGTATTTTGGGTAAGATCTAAGTTATAATTGAACCTGGGTATGTGGTTAATCCTTTGGGATTGGAAGAACCTTTTCTTTTATATGATGAGACAAGATTCTCAGTAATCATCATATCTGACAGGTGTGTCTGGACGGAGGCCTGAGGCTGGGTACTTTAAGGGAACTGTGTTGTTTGGACTTCTGAGTAACCTGTATGGTAATATAGAAGTTGTTTTGTGCTGGTTGGTAAATCTAAGTATTGGAATATCCACCAGCGTTTGGGGTTTGTCTGCCCCGTTCTGTTTGCAGTTCACCCTGATTGAGTGACCTCAGCTGGCTCCAACAGGCAGTACCGTCACACTCGGTTTGGCAGTTTGGTGACTATTCTAGCTGCTATTTGAATGGGATTGAAGCAGGAGAGGCCCTTTTCCTGGAGGAAAGTCCTGGAGCCAGCACAATACGGGGACGCTCTGAGAGGCTGTATGAAGGCTGGGGGCAGAGAACACCCCGTCAGTCAGGGACAGAGATAAATGTAACAGGGAAGAGGAGAAGGGATGTTCCCCAGATTACGCAGAGGCCTCCGGCAGAGCTGGAAATGGAACTCAGTCTTTTTTTGTTTTGTTTTCCTGTTCTGTCTACAGGTTTTCAAATGCCGGGAGGACGTGCCCAGTGACTCTACTATACAAAAAGAAACTTCAGCAGAAAAACCCGGGGAAAGCAGACAAAGGCACTGACACGAGCCTCATCATCATTGCTGCTACTCCCATCGTCTCCTGGAACCCCAGGCCTTCATCATCCTCATCCTAAAGATGTCCTGACCAGAGTGGGCCGAAAACACCATCCCAAATGCCATTGGCACCTCCGCTGGTGCCAGCTAAATCCAAACACCACCTGGGATCTAATCAACCTTGAGCAGGAGCAACAACAGCTCCGGCCCATCTCAACTAACTTCTTCTCTTACCCCCAAAACAGGACAGGAGGGATGAGCGCCCAGGGTGGGGCAGAGGGGAGCGGGATGAACGGGACGTGTCTCGGGGTAGCGATGCCCCATGTTTTTACGAGAAGGTCAGGGCCCTCCTCATTCTTAATTCAGTCCATTTCCCTCCCCTGAGGGACTGGCTCTGGGGTGCTGAGACTGGGGCCAGGCGACACATGGACTGTCCATGCCAGAGTCAGGAACACGAGAAAGGAGACACACACTGAGCTGAATGCTCAAGGGAACGTTTATTATCACGTCACTGTGCTGAGATTGCTGAGAAGAGCAGAGCGTGGGTGCGACGCGGAGAGAAGGGGGCAGAGCAGAGCGGGAGTGACGCAGCGTAACACAGCGATGCTTTGCAGAAGGGACTTTGCAGCCGGGGACACGGGATCTGGTCTCCCCGGGGAGCCGGAGGGACCCGATTCACTCACAGCCCATGTCCTGTGAGCCCTCTGGTCCAGGCGAGCTGCCTCCCATAGGGTTTGTGCTTACAAACAAAAGAGAATCTCCAATCACAGGGATAATCGTGCCATTTCTGAAAACCTAGAAAGAAAAACAGAAATGACCCCTGGGGTGGGGCAGGCTGGGCTTTTCCTCCTCATACAATGACCCCAACCCCGCCCCATTTCGTGCCCCTCAGAGAAGATCCCAGCTCCTGTGCACAGCCCTGAGGAAGAGGAGGGTGGGATGGAGCCCTGAGCACCCCAGATTGGGGCTAGGCTGACCAGACCTCCCGATTTTATCGGGACCGTCCCGGTTTTTTCGATCTCCATCCCGCATCCTGACCGATCTTTTTGCTCAGCCTGGACTCACTTGGCTTCTTTTTTTTTTTTTTTCCTCAGCCCCCCTCTCCCCCCATGTGTCCCGATATTTTCTTCCCCTCATCTGGTCACCCTAATTGGGGCAGACCCATCCTGCCAAGAGAGGCTGAAGCTCAGTGTGAAAGGGGAGACGCCTGGTCCATGTGCTACTGCTCCTACCTCCCCCACCCCACGTGCCCCCCACCCCAGCCAGAGGGCAGAGGAGAGCGCGAGAGCCCTGCCCCGGGACTGGGGTCACCCGCTCAGGAACTGGGCTGCTGCCTCCCTCCCTGCTGAGTGAGCTGCCCCCAGCCAGGCCCCCTCCATGCCCTGCCCACCTGGGTCTGGCGACACCCATGGGAACATCTGTCCCAGGCCGGGCTCAGCCGCCGTGCAGAGGGGATGTGTCCCTGCCCCAGGAGTCAGTGTCACCGGCCTGCTGTGCACAGAGCAGCACGTTCCTCCCTCAGACACCGTTACCCCTCTGCTCTGGGGGTGTCTGTGCCCGGGGGCTGCCCGGCAGTAGTATTCCTGCTTAGTCAGCCCAGAGAGCACCCAGGGAAGGACAGTCCTGGGGCTGGGCTGGGTGGGCTCAGCCCCTCAGCAGCACCCCAGGCCCAGCAGGGAGCTCCGCGGGGGGTATAGGCTGTTCTCAGTGCCCTGTTCCCTTGGGTGCGGGTTTCTGCTGCTGTTTGACTCTATCCCCGTCCAGTGACTGCGGCCCTGGCTGTGCCCATCTGCCGGCATCAGGCCTGACGGACAGTGAGGCTGTAACTCAAGACTGTATCATGATGCACACGTACCAGGGGCTCCGTTAAGGTTACATGGGCAGCCTTAGTCTGACACTTCCTTGACTTTGGGACATTCATGTTCCTTTATCATAATGTTTTGGGTGTAATTTAGGAATAGTTTATAAAAGTAACAAAGAATTAATATTTTAGTAAAATGTGAATCAATTACTACAGAGCCCAGTGCTCAATGGGCCGCTTGTTACCATAGCGTGTGACTGGCTAACACACCCGGCCTCACGGCGGGCCCAGGCCTGTCACAGTGATGAATGGAATTGGTCTGAGGCCCGGCCCTGCCCCTCGCTCCCCACACCCACTGGCACTGCAGGCCCCACACAGACACAGCACTCAGTGATCGGGGCCAGGCAGGGGATTCATTGTGAATTTCACCCCTCTCCTGTTCACAGCCTGTCTGCAAAGCGACCCCTCGAATCCACCAACACTGGCTAGTCCAGGGGTTCTCAAACTTGAGGTCCTGACCCCTCATGGGTTCACAGGGTTGTTACATGGGGGTTGCGAGCTGTCAGCTCTGTGGGGCTGACAGCCCCGAGTCCCCATTACATTAAATGACCCCTCTCATTGTGACTGTATAACGGGGGGGTCACACTGAGAGGCTTGCTGTGCGATAGGGGGCACCAATACAAAAATGTGGAAAACCACCGGGCTAGTCCCTGTCGCCCTCTGGGCTATTTGGAACTTCTTCCCCTCCCCGCTGGCGCTGTGAGCACCTGGTCACGTACACCACCGCCGGGGTCTGCTTCCTGGCTGCAGCTATTGCTAACGATCCCCTCCCAGTGCCTGTTTCCATGGGAACAGTCATTAGTGCTCAATCTGTGAACGTTCCGAGACTGTGCAACACTTTCACAAGCAGCCGGCGTGTGTGCGAATGCTTGTGAGTAACACGACCCCGCGAGGGGCCAAATGCAGCTCCCGTCCCCACATCATTGTGTGAATCAGTGTGTGCACAGCAGGGGTGCAACAGCGACTCAGAGCCATCACCCCTTAAAAGCTCAGCAGAGTCCCCGTCTGGGGCCAGGGGTGTGTGTTTGTGGGCAAGTGCATATGTCTGTCCTGCCTGTCACTGGAGCAGACACATGAACTGACCCTGGGGATCGGATAAGTAGGAGTTTTACCAGGTCTGACAAGGGGTTCTCTCCTAACTGCCCTCCCAGCATGGGGCAGGGAAGAGAGAGGCGCAAGGATCTGCACTCGAGGGCGTACTGGGGACAGCGTGGATTAGAACCTGTGTGGTCAGGGAGCTGCCAGGGTTCCCCTTGTAGCCGCATGTGAGTCTGATCCACCGACTTACCTGGACGTTCTAACACCACACAGTGCTCGTTTTTGCTCGGACAATCAGGCTGCCCATTATCCCAAGCTGTGAAACTGAGCAGGGAATTATCTGACCATCTCCAGTCTCGATCCTGCAGAGACAAAGGAGAGCAGAGCCCCTGTAAAACCCAAGGTTACACAGCTAGGAGAGCCGAGGGGCCATGGGCAGGGCACGGGCAGAGGCTGCCCAGTGACACTGGAGACACTGATCATTGCTATGAAATGTCAGTGCTGACAACCAGGGCTACATTTACTGGCAGCTGAAGTTACATCAGGACCTGCCCAAGCCCTTGGAAGCATGAAAACAGCAAGTGAAGGGAGAGTCTCCGGCACCCCCTGCTCCTGCCATCCCCACATCGCCGAGGGGAGCGACCCCCGACCTGCCTTCAGGTTCCACGTCCATCTCCAGCCCAGCCCCACAGGCAACACCTGCAGCGTCATCCCACGCGCTGTCCCGCAGCCCCACGCTGCTGACCCCGTTCTCTCTTGTGTGCACAGACCCACGCGACGACGCTCCCGAAGCCCATCCACAGGAGTTACTCTGCTCCCCGCTGCAGAGATCATGGCGGTAGGTCTGGGGGACGGGGGCGCTGGATGAAGCTGGGGTTCGCACTGTCGGGGATCAGGGGCTGCAGCAGAATTAGTCACCTGGCGACCCAACCAGCACAGCCAGCCGCCTGCAGGCCGCCGACTGACTGCACCACCGGCCTGGGCAGGAAGGGCAGCTGGCCGGCTCTTAGCCCAGCAGCTCTCTGGCTGCTCAGTGTGTTCATGCCACGGCCGCGATCCTCCCTGTGCCTGCTGCTCCTCGCCGTGCTCCTGTCCTGCTCCTGCCCTGCTCCTAGTCCTGCTCCTGCTCAGTCCTGGCCACCTCAGCTTGCTCCTGGTCCCAGCTTCCTTACCCTGACCCTGGGCTCCGGCTCTGACCCTTGATGTGCCTCCTGGGTCCCCTCCTGGCTCTGACCCTCGGCTTGGCTGTTAATTCCTGACTCCAGCTCTGACCCTTGTACTGAATCCGCTTCCTGCTCCTGCTCTGACCATTGAGCCTGACAGCCCATAGCCCCGCCTCTATCGTGTGTTCCCTTGGGCTGTGTGTTGGGGAGGAAGCAGAAGCCGTATGCACCTGGAGTGGGCTGCCAGCACCTCAGCCAATGGGAAGGAGCCGGGAATGTTGGTGACAATCCCCTTGTTCTGTCCGTGCGTTCAGGGATTCGGGTGGGTCCTGATCCCCCCTTCCCTGTCCCTGAACAGAGTTCTGGGTTATTAATTCCCCAGGGTTTTGTATGGGGCATGTCCGTCGGTGGGCAGCTCCTCAGTGGGCGGGTGCAGCNAGCCCCGCCTCTATCGTGTGTTCCCTTGGGCTGTGTGTTGGGGAGGAAGCAGAAGCCGTATGCGCCTGGAGTGGGCTGCCAGCACCTCAGCCAATGGGAAGGAGCCGGGAATGTTGGTGACAATCCCCTTGTTCTGTCCGTGCGTTCAGGGATTCGGGTGGGTCCTGATCCCCCCTTCCCTGTCCCTGAACAGAGTTCTGGGGTATTAATTCCCCAGGGTTTTGTATGGGGCGTGTCCCTCGGTGGGCAGCTCCTCAGTGGGCGGGTGCAGGGGGAGCTGCCGAGGGGCAGAGGCTGACTCTCCTGCCGGGCGTGTACGGTCTGAGCACAACAGGCCGGTGTGGTGGGTCGCTGGGCGCTAGTGTAACGAACGTGAATATTAATACCAGCAGTTTATACTCTGCACCGGGCGCTGGGGATCGATCCTGTGACTGAAAACACAGGCGGTTACAGCCCCTTTCCACCCCGTTCCAATGGAAATCCTGCTCTGGTGGCACCCCCGCCCCAAACAACCACCTCACTGAGCAGAGAAACAGAGCCCAGGGGCATGGGGAGGGGCTGCCAGAGGCAGAGTGGGCACCGGGCACTCACATGCTCAGGGTCTGAGAGTCCGATCCAGACGGGACTGTTCTTTTTGTGGTACCGCTTGATGTAATGGGCCAGCATCATATTTTCTCCAGGACTGTGAATGGAGGCGAGATGGGCCCCGTGGCAGTGGTGCTGGCAATGTGCCTGGGAGAAGAAAAAACAAAGCCAGTTACCCCCCAACCCCCAGTGCAGCCCTCTGTATCCTATCCCTACCCTCCACACGCTGCCCCTGCCCTGAGTGCCGGTTCCGCAGCTCCCATTGGCTGGGAACCACACCCAAAGGGAGCTGCAGGGCAGCAGCTGTGGGCGTCATGGCAGCGCACGGAGCCTTCCTGGCCATCCATATGTGAAGGGCCCAGAGGGACCTGGCAGCCATTTCCTGGGTGCTTCAGTAAGCACCACTAGGACCCCATACCCCGAACCCTCTACCACACCCCAATCCCCTGCCCCAGCCCAGAGTCTCCTCCTGCCCAATCTCCTTCCTGGAGCCCACAACCTGCCCACACCCCAACTCCATACCCAGCCCTGAGCCCCCTGCTGCACCCCAAACCTCTCATCCCCGGCCCCACCACAGAGCCCAAACCCCCAAATGGAGCCCACATGCCCTCCTGCATGCCAAACCCCTCAGTTCCAGCCTGGATCCCCCTCCTCCACCCCAAACCCTTCATCCCCAGCCCCACCCTAGAGCACATACCCCCCTGCACTCCAACCCACTTCCCCTGCCCAGAGCTCTCTCCCACACCCAAAATCCCTCATCCCTCGGCCCACCCCAGAGCCTGTACTCCCAGCCGGAGCCCTCACCATCCTCCCACACCCCAACCTCTTGCTCCAGTGAAAGTGAGTGAGGGTGCGGGAGAGTGACAGAGGAGGGGGGGGGGATGGAGCGAGTGGGGGCGGGGCCTCAGAGAAGGGGCGGGGCAGGGGTGTGCTCTTAGAAAGTTGGCAACCCTACCCCCCCCCCTCCCACCATAGCGGATTCCCAGCCTAGCCCAGCTCACTGGCTCTGATATTCACCCTAAACCGCCCCATCCCCCCACCCTCCAGCTCCAGCCCAGCGCCCCTGAGCCCCGCTGCCCCCAGCCTCTCACCTCAGCCTCCATCCAGGTTTTCTCTTTTTGGAAGTATCGATAGCAGCTGTCGTGAATGGAGAACCAGCCTCTGGGACACGACATAGCCTGTGCCCCTGCTGAGAGAGAGGGGGCCGGGGGGCAATGGTGGGATAGGACACCGCGGTTAGAGGCTTTTTCAGAGGCAGAGCCATTGATTTCCCATTAGCACAAATAACATCGGGAGCCTGTTTGGGGCTGTGTCTGGCCAGCAGGACCCTCCAGGCCCTGGTGCTGCAGGAAGAAGCTGGGTTTGCTCAGACCCCACATCAGCAGAACGGGGATCCTGGAACCCAGCTCTGAGCAGGGATCCCAGCAGGACAGGGCCTCTGGGTTTGGATGGGACGTGGGCTCCTTTCCCCATGGCTCCCTGGGGGGAGGAAGGAGCCAGTGCACAGTGGGGTGGCTGAAGGGAAGGGGGGAAATATGGAGCTGCCAGCCACAGTGGCCCCCATTCAGCTGCAGCCCTTGGGCAGAGGGAATTCCTGCCACCCTGAGCTTCTCCTCCTGGGCCATGCTGGACTGTGGGACCAGGGAAGTTGGCAGGGGGGCAGGAAGGGAACACCCAGGGGCAAGGGGTGAAGCTGGGGGAGCAATGGGGTTGGCACAGACTGGGACTAGAGAGGAAATTGGGAGCAGGGGCCCAGTTCTGGATGGAAGGAGCTGGGGGGTTGTAGGAGGAGGGAAGGGGAGAGAGGTGCCCAGGGAGATGGGATATAAAGAGGGGGAATAGCAGGGATCTGTGGGGCTGGGGTGAAGGGGAAGGGAACACTGTGCCGGCACTGCCCTTCTCAGGGCTGGGGGCACAGAGGTATGGGGTGGAGCCGTATTCCAGCAGGGGGAGGGAATGGGACAGTCTAGAGGAGAAAGACATGATGTGCAGGGAATGGGGCAGCCGAACTGCGATCAGAGTCTGGATGGGGGAGAAGCCGGGACTGGAGCAGAGCCATGACCAGCCCTTGGAGAAGGACCCCGTGGGGACATGGCCAGCCAGTGGGAGGGGAACACGGGAGGGTGGGATGGGAGCCTATTGCCCAGGGACTGGCCCCACCCAATCCTCATGGGAAGAGCCAACCCATGGAGGCATTTCAGCCACCTTCTCTCACCTGCTCCTTGGGGAGGGGTCGCAGGGCCCATGGCTCCCTGGGGGGAGGAAGGAGCCAGTGCACAGTGGGGTAGCTGAAGGGAAGGGGGGAATTATGGAGCTGCCAGCTACAGTGGCCCCCATTCAGCTGCAGCCCTTGGGCAGAGGGAATTCCTGCCACCCTGAGCTTCTCCTCCTGGGCCATGCTGGACTGTGGGACCAGGGAAGTTGGCAGGGGGCAGGAAGGGAACACCCAGGGCCATGGGGTGAAGCTGGGGGAGCAATGGGGTTGGCACAGATTGAGACAAGGGAGGAAATCAGGAGCAGGGGCTCAGTTCTGGATGGAAGGAGCTGGGGGGGTTCAAGGAGGAGGGAAGGGGAGAGAGGTGCCCAGGGAGATGGGGCATAAAGAGGGGGGATAGCAGGGATCTGTGGGGCTGGGGCGGAGGGGCGGGGGACACTGTGCCTTCTCAGGGCTGGGGGCAGAGCGGGACGGGGCGGAGCCGTATCCCAGCATGGGGAGGGAATGGGACAGACTGGAGGAGAAAGGCAGAGTGTGCAGGGAATGGGGCAGCCCAGCCGGGATCAGAGGCCAGATGGGGGAGAAGCTGGTGTTGGAGCAGAGCCATGACCAGCCCTTGGAGAGGGACCCCGTGGGGACATGGCCGGCCAGTGGGAGGGGAACACGGGAGGGCGAGATGGGAGCCCGTATCTGACAGGGGCTGAGTGCCCGTTGCCCAGGGACTGGCCCCACCCAATCCTCATGGGAAGAGCCGACCCTGGGGGCATTTCATCCACCTTCTCTCACCCGCTCCCTGGGGAGGGGCTGCAGGGCCTGGGCTCCCCCAGGGCAGTGACCCCCCGGCAGCAGGAGACGGGCAGTGGCTCTGGGAGTGACGAGGGAAATGAATTCACTTCCCATTTCCCACCATGGCAACCAGCACCCGGGGGCTACGGCTCCGAGGGGCCGGGCAGGGACTCACCTGCCAGCGAGGGGCTGCAGATCAGGCAGCCGAGGAGGCAGAGGCTGAAGTATGCGACTGGCCCCATCTTCTCGCTTCCCCTGGGGAGAAAACACACCAGGGTGATGGGGCCACGAGAGCCTGAGACGCAGCCCCCGGAGCAGCCTCCCTTCTCCTAGGGGGCATGTCACAGGGGGAGGAGCCTCGGGCTGGGCTGGAAGGGCCCTGAGAGGGATCCCATCCCCCAGCCCTGGGGCACCGAGCTCGGAGCCCATCTCCCTGGGTCCAAAGGGCCCTTCCTCTTCCACCCCTCACTGAGCCGTGCCCCAGGGACAGAACTGGGCACCCAGCAGGGAGCCACGTCCCAGCTCCTCAGTGGCTGGGCTCTGCAAGTAACACCACCAGGGACTCCCCAAACCAGGGCTGCGGGTGGGGAGAAGGGGAGGGGGCAGCAGGGAGGCCATGGTCACTCAGATGGGACCTGGGTCCCAGGCAACAGGATCCCATTTGCAGAGCAAAGCAGTTCTCAGAAGGGCCATTTGCCATCTCCCGCTGTCCCTCTCTCCCCCAGTGCTGGGGCTGGCAGGTCCCCACGGTAGCCACCTACATGGAACGTGGAGGGAGAGCAGAGGTGACAAGAGGGGAGAGTTTGGAAGAGGCACCAGCGCCACCAGGCTGGAGGCCAGTCTGTGTGCACGTGGCTGGAATGTCAGCTGCAGGTGCAGCACCTCTGCAATGGTTCTCTGACTAGAGAGCTGGGTTTAGTGTTAGAAACATGGAGCCTCTCAAGTTATCACCCAGCACCTGGTACATGAAACACCCACTGACCCCACCCCCGGGGCCTTTTCCCACTAACAGGTGTTTCAATCACACTCATATTTTCATCTCCAGGGAGATCGTATGTCTGGAAAGCCAACACCGTGCAGTTGGGGTTGGGGGGGAGGGGAGGGGTGATAGTTAGTGCAGCCCATGGTGGATCCCTAGCGGGTACAGTCTGGTGTGGGGCTATTGGAGTCCTTGGGGTCAGACCCCCAGTGGGTGGGCGTTGCTCAGAGCTCTGCTGGAATCACCGGGGCTAGATCCCCAGGGGGTGTAAACTGGCCAGAGCTCCACGGGAGTCAATGGGGTCCCACCAGCTGGGGCCTGGCCCCCATCAGTGCAGGGTAAAATGGCAACTTTTCCAATTCCCGGCCCTCAAGCCTGGGGAGCACTCGGCCCATCACGCACCCTGTGCTTGGCTCATCAGCGCCCTGCCCTGGGTGTTGTCATTTACACCTGTGCAAAGAGACTGTGAAATGCACCATGCTCCCTGGGCGGCGATTTACACGTACCGGGCACTGGTGTAAATGGTGACGTATGGTGCCAGGGACAATCAGGCCCATGAGGATTGGACTATAACTTGAGGGTGCTGCCTGTGGCTGAGGTATTGGCCCTGTTCTGGGCTGCCCACGCTCCCTCGTGTCTGTCTCTCTGCTGCATTTCAAGGGAGCCCATTACCCTGGTATGTAGGTGCTGACCACGGGCCAATGAAAGCAGTGTAAGACTTGCACCCGAAGTGACTCTGATCTCACATGTCTGTGGCTTGGCTGCTTGTATCTGGGGCTATTGAGACTGTTTAACAATGTTAACTAGTGTAGGGCCGAGAACTGATCTCTGCAGGACCCCATTGGAAACAAACCCGCCCCATGGTTGGAATATTCCGCTGGGGACACCCAGAGCTGTGTCCCCCGTGTTACCACACAGCCGCAGCAAGGGTGAGCTTAGCTGGAGATTAGTTAGCTCCCTGCCACACCAGCCTACTCCACCATGGGGGTTCCCCCCACCCTCCTGCCCTTTCACTGTAGCTCCCGCACCCCTCCCACCCTCCCTGCTTCACTGAGTGGGCTTCCCCACCCCTCCTATCCTGCCTGCCCTGCCATGGGGCTCCCCCACCCCTTCTGCCCTCCCTGCTCCACCGAGGGGGATTCCCCACCCCTCCTATCCTCCCTGCCCTGCTATGGGCATCCCCCCCCACTCCTATCTTCCTAATCTGCCGTGGGGATCCCCATCCTCCCTACCTCCATGCTCTGCTCTGGGTGCTCCCTTCACCCTTCCTGCCCTCACTGATCTGCTATTGGGGGTTCCCCCACCCCTCCTGCCTCCCTGTTCCATTGGGATGGGGGCTGGAAGGGCTTATGAACTATCCCTGGGGTGGGGGAGGGCCAAAGGGGGATGAGGACCAGATGCCACCCTGCAAGGGGTGATGTGCCAGGCCCCACAAATGGGAGACACTCGGTTCAGTCCCAGCTGCGGAGCGTGGGGCGCTGGGCACTGCTCTCTGGGACAGGATGCTCAGCTCTGGTCCATGTGGGGTGGGGGGCAGGGCCGTGGGCAGTGAAGAGCTGGTTAGACACTGTCCCAGGGCCCAGGCAGCTCACACAGGGGAAGTCTGGCCCCCAGACCCCATCCCAGGGATTGGTTGCCACCAAGAGCCCAGCACCCAACACGAAGGGGAAAAGGGACTGGAGGGGGCAGGGACTCACCTGTCCGTTTGTCTGTTGTCTGTCTAAGTGGCTGGTCCAGAGCACTGGGTATTGGAGTTCAGCCTGGGCCGGGCACTGGGTCCCCGGGGGGTTTATAGCCCAGCAGCGGGGAGGCGCCGGGGGAGGAAGAAGGAGGAGAATGAATTTGGAAATGGGACCAGATGTCACAGTTCGAACCCAGTGACGACACAGATAAGAGATGGCAATCTGCCCCCTGCTTCTGCTCAGCTTCCTGCTGCCCCCTGAGATGCCCTGGCGTGGCTTGCGGGGGGAGTGTTACTGCTGCTGAGTCACAGCCTGGCACTGGGAAGGAGGCGCTGGGGCAGGCGCTGAGGCAGACGGATGGCGCAGAGGGCACATGTGTTACCCAGGATTTTCAGAACACAAAGCAGTGGTAACGTAACTGTTTCTCTCCAGAAGTTGTCAGGAATAATGATTGGGAACATAGCAATTCCATCTGAGAAATGATTGATACAAGCAAGCGTGCTCTTCTCTAAAACTACAATGTATTAGATATTAAGCACGCGCGCACACACACATTCACACATTCAAACACACATACACACTAGGTTTAGGACATCCCAGGTATAGTTGCCCACCATCTGAGATGGTTTCGAGTCAACACCAGATGGGCTTCCAGGGGCCCTGTTTCCATCCAGCTAATGGGGAGTTTAGATGTCGGCTTCTTCCCTGAATAAAAGCTCCCTCGGACTGCTCCAAGGTATTTACTTTTACCTAATCTTTTCTCGTTAACTCTAACAAAGCACATAACCTATAGTGACTCCTAGTGGGTAAGCACAATCACCTCTACTGGGTCAGCAGTTCTCCTTATTTCAACAAACTACTCATGATCTCTAAACATTTCTAGTATTTCTAGCCAGAACAACAACATGTCAGGGGCACCAAAAACCAAGGTCGCTATCCACTCACTCTCTTCCATAACTTTCTGTCCCATCCTCCAATTCTGATTAACAAACTGCAAGTATGCACCTGTCTGACCGTGTCTCACAAAGGCCTGAGATTATTCCTAGCTTTGTGACGTTTGGTTTTCAGCTGGCAGTGGCTGAACATACAAAATGGCTGACTGCAGTGCTGTCAGGTTCTGGGGGACATGCAGTGATGTCAAATTCCAGGGCAACACATGGGGCAGATTTCCTGTAGAGAGGGCGTAATGGGGGGACACAGCAGCGGTTTGATTCCCTGCCTGAATGATGCCCGTCACCACCACCACCCCGTCCCTGAGCACCCAGCAGTGAGCACCCTCCAGGCTCAGCACCCTCCACCTGCCCTGAGCCCCCAAGCCCTGAGTGACTCTTCTGGCAGGAATTGGTCTCAAGTCATGTGCTGTAAATTGGCATCTGTCTCCCCCTAGTTCACTTGTATTTGCAGATGACTGGTGTCTCCCCATACTGGGGGGGCACAATCTAAAAGGGAGGACACGTGGCTGCCCCACATGTATCCTCCCCTTCCCTACCCCCATCCCAGGGCTGCCACGATCTCCCCACCACCTCCCTGCCCAATGTTACTGGGGGGGAAGGGCCTCTCTCCTTCTGCTCTGCCAGCTTCTCTCTGGCACGTTTGTCTCCACTCTCTGGCAGCTGGGCCTGGGCGACCAGTCGGAGGAAATTGCTTCTCCTGCAGCTGACGCTGGCTGCTCCTGGTCTCTGCTCTGGGCAGCATAGCAGGGCCTGCAAGAGAGCCTGGTTGGGGAGGGGCGGCAGTGCTGGCCCCCTCCCTGCCTGGGCTTGGCTTCTGGGAACAAGGGCTGAGCATGCTGGAGGGGGGGGGGGGCTCCGACTCGCTTGTTTTGCAGGCAGCTGCTGTGCTGAAGCAGCTCCAAAGAGCAGTATTCCAGCGGCTGGCATGAGAAGAGTATCTGGTCCCACCCCTTCCACTCCCCGCCCAGGCCAGCTGCGGGCGGGGGGGGGGGGCACTTGACCGCCACATGCCCCCCCCCAAACACACATCACCTTTGCAGCGATGGGAGGTGTGTGACAACCCAAATTCTACAGAGATGGCACCAGTCAGCCCCTGTGGTGCCAGTGGAGCGATGAGCCTGGGCTGCCTGTTACAGACCGTGCTGGGGAAGAGGCTGTAGACTCAGGGTCTCTTATCCAGGGACTTGGACACAGGCTCAATGTCACTGAACCAAAGGCCTGCGAGGGGCCTGGGGCATGCTGGGATCCTTGGTTTTCACAGATGTTAAAGCCTGAAGGGACCTTTGTGATCATCTCGTCTGACGTCCTGCGTCACACGGGCCAGAGACCCCACCAGTGAGTTCTGTGTCCAGCCCAGAGAGTCTGGTTTCACTAGGGTAGATCTGTAGAACTGCCCAGTCTGCACCATTATTTACCGCTCCACTCATTCTGCTGTCACCTGCTAATATCACCAGCGGTGATTTTATATTATCTTTCGGGTCATTCATGAAGATCTTGAATGGCAGTGGCCTGGAACACCCTGCTACATACACCGCTGGTGGATGATGATTTCCCAATGATAAGTACCTTGTGAGATCTATCAGTTAGCCAGTTCTTATTTTACGTAGTACGGGCGGCATTGACAATTTGATTTTGTGGTAGGTTTTTAATCAGAATGTCCAGTGGGACTAAGCCAAATGCCTTACACAGTCTAAGTCTATCATGTTGTCACAATTACCTTTATCAACCATTTCTGTAACCTTAACAAAACACCAGGCTGTTGGCCAGTAATTATGCTGCCATGCCTTGATTTTTTCTGATTACCCACTATATCAGCTTTTCTATGATTTTCCCCATGATTAGTTTCAAGCTAACTGGTCTCTAGTTACCCAGGGCAGCCCATTTCCCCTCTTAATAATTGGTACAACATTCCCTTTCCTCCAGTCCTCCAGACGTTCCTCTGTGTTTCAACATTTTAAAAAAATCAACATTAGTGCTTCCAACCACTCCTCGGCCACATCTTTTAAATACTCTTGGGTGCCAATTATCCAGTCTTGCTCAATTAAAAATGATTCTCTTTAACAGCTGCTATTTAACTTTATATCGCAGAATAGCAACTANAGATATATTCATCTCTTACAGAGCTATAGAAATAGTTGCAAAGAATCCTGTGGCACCTTATAGACTAACAGACGTTTTGCAGCATGAGCTTTCGTGGGTGAATACCCACTTCTTCGGATGCAAGTCACTTCTTGCATCCGAAGAAGTGGGTATTCACCCACGAAAGCTCATGCTGCAAAACGTCTGTTAGTCTATAAGGTGCCACAGAATTCTTTGCAACTATTTCTATAGCTCTGTAAGAGATGAATATATCTGGGCTCTGGTTGGCTGAGATAATTCCACCCAGCAGGCTGGGTCATGACGTCAGTGTGGTTCCCATGGCTAACAAAGGGAACGTGGGAAAGTTCCCGTCCCAGGGGTGAGGTGCTGTAACATCCTGCTGCCCCAGGGTTTCTGCCAAATACATTTTCCTCCCCAAATGTTTGCTCAAGCTCAGACTCAGGCTCTGCGTGGAGCTGTGGTTCATTTTTCCGGCTGTTCGGCACTCAGATTTCCCTGCAGTGCATTAGCAATTGCCTGTCCCCATGTTGTGTTACAGGGCAAATGTCACCCACTCTCATCGCTCGTAATCCCAAGGGATCGATTCATGACATAGCACCTCCGGGAGCCCCTGAGGAGACTGGGGTGCCCTGGTTAGTGATGGGAACAGCCCAAGGTCCCCAGAAGTCAGGTGCTGATTGAATTACCAGACAGAACAGGCCTGGCAACATGGCACTCAGGGCTCTGAGGGCTGATCTTTTCCTGGCCAGGCTCAAGGGCCATCCATACTCATGCTGCTCCACAGCAGCAGCTACGATTGACCAAAGGGTCCTGCTGTCCCACCTCCCAGATGTATCTGGGGCAGGGGCATTTCACAGAGAGGGCTTCAGCCATCCCCCTCAGGCAGCACCCACAGACCTGTGACAGGCACCAGCTCCTGCCCTCCCAGCGCCCCACATCTCCTCTAGAGCATCCCGCAGGGAGCCAGCCTCTCCCCGTCCTGCTCAGCATCCAAACTGTTCTGCTAAGAATATGGAGCAAGGGGCCAGGAACAGAGCTCTCCTGCACAGACCGTTTTGGCCTGTTAAGAGGTGACAGTTGCTGCCACAATTGCAATTTCCTTTGTAATCTAACAGTTCTGGTGCGTTAGGACCCAGCCCTGAGTGAGCAACTTACCCAGCCGACAATGAGCTGAGATAACAAAGTGCCGGTTCATTGCCTCTGGGCAGGGGGCAGAGGAGCTCGCTGCTCTCTGGGGTAACATAAGAACGGCCGTACTGGGTCAGACCAAAGGTCCATCCAGCCCAGTATCCTGTCTACCGACAGTGGCCAATGCCAGGTGCCCCAGAGGGAGTGAACCTAACAGGCAATGATCAAGTGATCTCTCTCCTGCCATCCATCTCCATCCTCTGACAAACAGAGGCTAGGGACACCATTCCTTACCCATCCTGGCTAATAGCCATTAATGGACTTAACCTCCATGAATTTATCCAGTTCTCTTTTAAACCCTGTTATAGTCCTAGCCTTCACAACCTCCTCAGGCAAGGAGTTCCACAAGTTGACTGTGCGCCGTGTGAAGAAGAACTTCCTTTGATTTGTTTTAAACCTGCTGCCCACTAATTTCATTTGGTGGCCCCGAGCACTTATATTATGGGAACAAATAAATAACTTTTCCGTATTAACTTTCTCCACACCACTCATGATTTTATAGACCTCTATCATATCCCCCCTTAGTCTCCTCTTTTCCAAGCTGAAGAGTCCTAGCCTCTTTAAACTCTCCTCATATGGGACCCATTCCAAACCCCTAATCATTTTAGTTGCCCTTCTCTGAATCTTTTCTAATGCCAGTATATCCTTTTTGAGATGAGGAGACCACATCTGTACACAGTACCATGGATTTATATAAGGGCAATAAGATATAGTCCTAGCCTAACCAGGTTCCTCTGACTCTCCCTGCGGCTGGACAGAGCTTAATATGGCTTGGCCAGCGTCTGCTGTCTAGGGCAAGGCCACTGTTGGCTTCTGTCTTTATGTTTAGTTGTGGCTTTAAATAACCATTAAAGCACAAGGGTTTAGGAAAGGCACCTTTTCTACTAGGCTGATCAATTCAAAATCAGAAACAAACCAGTAATAGGAGAGGGCAGGGCAGGGCAGGGCAGGGCAGGGGACCAGAGTGATCTGAGCTGCTTGGTACCTGGGGTGCATCAAACAATGTGCATCTTAACACAGTAAAACACAAAGCGTGTGTGTAGGGATAGAAGGGTGAGGATGGCAAAGTGAGTTAAATCTTTGCTGTGTCAGCCCATCACCCCCTGTGGTGCCAACAAAGGATGACCTTGGGCTGCCTGTTACAGACTTTGTTCGGGAAGAGGCCTGTAGACTCAGGGTCTGTTATCCAGGGACTTGGACAAAAGCCTCAACATCGCTGAAGCAAAAACTTGCGAGGGACCTGGGGGATGCTGGGAGCCTTGGTTTTCACAGATGTTAAAGCCTGAATGGACCATTGTGATCGTCTAGTCCAGTGGTTCTCAAACTTTTGTACTGGTGACCCCTTTCACACAGCAAGCCTCTGAGTGTGACCACCTTATAAACTAAAACACTTTTTTATATATTTAACACCATTATAAATGCTGGAGGCAAAGCGGGCTTTGGGGTGGAGGCTGACAGCTCGCAACCCCCCATGTAATAAACTCGCGACTCCCTGAGGGATTCCAACCCCCAGTTTGAGAACCCCTGATCTAGTCTGACCTCCTGCGTCACATGGCCCAGAGACCCCACCCGTGAGTTCTGTGTCCAGCCCAGACTGTCTGGTTTCACTAGGGTAGATCTGTAGAACTGACAAGTCTCCACCAGATCATTGATGAAGACTGTATGGCACTGAGCTGACAACCTAACCATGCAAGACCCCCTACAAACAACCCTATTGGATCATGAATCCCCATTGACCATTACTTTATGAGATCTCTCAGTTNATGTATCCTCCCCTTCCCTACCCCCATCCCAGGGCTGCCACGATCTCCCCACCACCTCCCTGCCCAATGTTACTGGGGGGGAAGGGCCTCTCTCCTTCTGCTCTGCCAGCTTCTCTCTGGCACGTTTGTCTCCACTCTCTGGCAGCTGGGCCTGGGCGACCAGACTAGATGATAATAATGGTCCCTTCTGACCTTAAAATCTATGAGTCTATGAGCCACTTCTGAATGCATTTAATAGGGGCTACACTGATTTTGTATAGTTTATTTTTTAATCAGAATTTCAAATGAGACTAAGCCAAATGCCTTAGAGTGCTGACGTGTATCATGTCATGGAGTCATAAATTCCAAAGCCAGAAGGGACCATTGTGATCGTCTAGTCTGACCTTCCGTATAGTACAGGCCAGAGAACCAGCCAGGGTGCAGTGGGTGATGGTCTGACACCTGAATCAGTGACTGTACAGGAACTCTGGGCTCTGATTAGCTGAGACAATTCCACCCAGCAGGCAGCTCAGGACATCCATGCTGTCCCTACAACTAATGAATTGGACATGGGAAAGTTTCCTTCCCAGCGGTCAGCGGTGTAACATCCTGCTGCCCCAAGGTTTCTGCCGAAAAACTTCTCCTCCCCAAGAGGAGATCTGGCTCTGAAAGCAGCTGCTCTATGTTCTTTGGCCAAGATTTACAACAGTGCCTCAGTTTTGGGGTCCTCATCTGGGGACCCCATAAAGGGACAGGAGTGCTCAGCGGTCAGCCCCTGAGAATCAGGTCCCATAGACTTGTTTCAGTTCGGACACCCCAAGTCCCATCACTTTTCCATACTCACCTTTCCTAAACTCTTGTGCTTTAACAGTTATTTAAAACCACAACTAAACATAAAGGGAGAAGCCAGCAGTGGCCTCACCCTGCACAGCAGCAGCTGGACAAGCCTAATGCAAAGGCCAAGCCATACTGGGCTCTGTCAGGCCACAGGGAGAGTCAGAGGAGCCTGGTTACCCCAGAGAGCAGCGAGCTCCTCTGCCCCCTGCCCAGAGGCAATGAACCGGCACTTTGTTATCTCAGCTCATTGTCGGCTGGGTAGTTGCTCCCTAGGGGCTGGGTCCTAACGCACCATAACTGCTAGATTACAAAGGAAATTGCAATTGTGGCAGCAACTGTCACTTCTTAATGGGGCAATAAAATGGTGACACCCAAACGGTCTGTGCAGGAGAGCTCCGTCCCTGGCCCTGCGGTCCGTATTCCTAGCAGTGTGGTGTGGGTGCTGAGCAGGACGGGGAGAGGCTGGATACCTGCGGGATGTTCTAGAGGAGATGTGGGGCGCTGGGGGGGCAGGAGCTGGTGCCTATCACAGGTCTGTGGATGCTGCCTGAGAGGGGTGGCTGAAGCCACCTCTGAGCAATCCCCCTGCCGCCTGCTCCATCTGGGAGGTGGGACAGCAGGACTCTCGGGTCAGTCGTACCTGGTGCTGGGGAGCAGCATACCTGGCCCTGGAACCTGGCCAGGAAGAGATCGGCCCTCAGAGCTCCCAGTGCCATGTGGTGGGGACCTGGCTTGTCTGGATAATTCAATCAGCTTCCGACTTCTGGAGGCCTTGGGCTGTTCCCATCACTAACGAGGACACCCCGGTCTCCTCAGCGATTCCCAGAGGGGCTGTTCCAGGAATCGATCTCTTGTCATTTCGAGTGATGAGGGTCGGTGACATTTGCTTTGGGTTAGTGTAAGACCTGGTGCGGATTGCAGCTTGTCACAGCCTCACAGTGTGAGAGGGGGCCCAGATTGGCATGCCAGATGGCTCAGTAGTACCCCAGTTCCAGGTTGCACCCCAAGGAACCCATCAGAGTATCACAGCGAGCAGGGTGACATGCACAGCTTGTTGTTCTGAGTGAGATTTGCATTTCATACACTGGTGTAGAGATTTTAAGTGTGGTGGCTGAGAAGAGTCAAAGAGGTTACTAGTTTGTTATTTTCTGTTTCCTTATTTCAGGAAAGGGAAGTAGGGTCAGAAAAGCAGGAAGATGAGCGAAGGCCGTGAAGCCATTGCGAAGCTGGAGCTATTCAGACTGCAGGCAGCAAAAAAAGAAAAAGAACACAGGTGTTACCAGCATTGAAGGAATGTTTGACCTTGTTGCTCAGGAGCATTTCCTAAGCATAGGTAAAGATAATGTGAAATAGTGTCTATGGGACAAAAAGCTGAAAACTATGGCTGAGGTGGCTTCTCTAGCTGATGACTTTGAGCAAACACAAGCAACCATTCTGAATAAACCACAGAGAGAGGGGTTTAAACATGATGGGAAACAGGGTCCCCATTTTACCCCTTGGAAGAAAGAGGGTGGCCAGAAGGCTGGGCACTCACCTCCCCAAAACCATTCCTCTAATCCCTGTCCCAAACCACCAATAAAAACAGAAGAGCCCAGAATGTGCTACCACTGTAATTCCACAGAGCACCGGAAGAACAAATGCCCCAAAATGAAGGCAAACAAGCCTCCCGACCCATGTTAACATGGTTGTCCTGAACCCTGAGGCCCCAGAGGGGACCCAGGCGGGAACACATGGAAACTGGGCCCTGTGAACCAGACATGAAACACTTGAAGGTTGTCAAAGTTCATGGCATAGAGTGCCTGGGGTGGAAGGATACAGGGGCCCAGAACTCTCTAATTCAACAAAGGGTGGTCCCAGAGGCCAGTATATTGCTGGGCCAAAGGGCCAAGATTAAGGGAGTGGGCAAAGGGAGGTTCCCTGTGCCACCAGCTAAAGTTTATATGGAGTGGGAAGATTTGGAAAGTGATTTAACTGTGGGAATTATGTAAGACACCCCAGCAGACATGTTGGTTGGAACGATTTTTTCCACAAGGTCAAGACTGTTGGTATGGCGACTTGCATCAAGAAGGAGTATAGTGTAGGGTGCCCAGAGGGAAAGGGTAAAGCCTGAGCAGCTGCTGAAGGAATGGGAACGGGTCTCTTTAATTCCTCTGCAGAAGGGGGAAGCTGCATGATTCCAGGCATGGGGGTGGTTGAGACCGGCTCCTGCACTGCAGCTGAAGGAGTGTCTCCTCAGAGATGGGGGAGAGTGTACTGCCTGTCAGTGAGAAGGCTGTTCCAGCTGTTAGCTGCAAGCCTGTCACAGCTCGCCCAGGGGCAGATCCCGCTCCAGGGAGCACAGGGAGATGTGTCCCAGAGGGGAGCCCAGAGAGGGGTGATGGAATCATAGAAACCACTGAGGAGGTGGGTGCTGGTTCCATTGACTCTGCAGTGCAAAGAGGCAGCGTGCTTCCAAGTGTGAGACAGGCAAAGTCAGGCCTAAGCCCAACCGAAGGCAACGTGCCCTCAGGGTCCGGGGCAGGAGAAATATTGTCGGTGACTGAGGACACTGGCCCAGTTGTTAGCTGTCAGGGATTTGCAGCTGAGGAAAAGGCAGACCCCATCCTAGAGAGCATAAGGAAATGTGTCCTTGAGGGAACTCCAGGAAGGGAAGGCAGGGGGAGAAGTTTTTTGAAGAGGGTGGGAAGCTGTATAGGGAGGCTCCTGTGGGAAAGAACAAAGGCCCTGGGCAGCCCTATAAGCAGTTGGTTGTACCCAGCCAGCATCGTGGGGAATTGATGCTTTTAGCACATGATGGTCCTTCTGCTGGTCACTTGGGGGTGCAGAGGACTTATAACAGGCTAAAGAGGGATTCCCACTGGCCAGGAATACAGAATGATGTGAGAGATTATTGCAGGTTTGTGTAGTTTGTCTAGAGAGGAAAAAACCTGTAGGACCCCGGATAGCGCCCTGGTGTCCCTTGCGTGTGATACAGGAGGCGTTCCTGAAGGTAGTGATGGACATTGTGGGTCCTACTCAGCGTCCCACTCGGAGAGGGAACAGGTATATCTGAGTGATGGTAGATTTTGCCACCAGGTATCCTGAGGCAGTTGCTCTGTCTAACATTGAAGTCCAGACTGTGGCAAGAGCCCTTCTCACAATATTCAGCAGGGTGGGTTTCCCTAAGGAGATTTTGTCTGATTGGGGGTTGAATTCATGTCACACCTAGTCAACAAGGTATGGAAACTATGTGGAGTGAAACAACTTAAAGCTGCCCCCCATCGCCCCCAGGCCAAGGGGTTGGTGGAAAGGTTCAATGGGATCTAAAGTCCATGCTGGGAATGTACACTAAGAAAAGGGGCCAGAACAGGGATGAGTTATTACCATTCCTGCTGTACGCTTACAGGGAGGGACCCCAAGAGTCCACAGGGTTTTCCCCATTTTATCTTTTATAAGGGGGGAAAGGAAGGGGACCCCTTGATCTCATTAAAGATTAATGGGAGGGGAACACTGAGGTAACAGAGGAACCAGTGACCGAATATTTTCAGAGGTTCAGGAAAGAGTTAAAAGACATAATGGAAATTGTCCGAGCCAATCTCCAGGACAGTCAGGCCGAACAAAAGATGCGGTATGACCGAAATACTTGTAAATGCACTTTTGAGATAGGAGATTTGGTCATGGTGCTAAGCCCAGTGAAAAAATACAAGATGCAAAACTCTTGGGAGGGGCCCTTCGAGGTAGTAGAAGTGGCAAATGAGGACACATATCAAGTTAAAAGGCCCCATGATGCTGCTGTCCCACAGCTTGTAGATGTGAACTGGCTCAAAGCCTGTCACAGCAGGGAGGCTGTAGTGAACACGATCTGTTGTGTGGAAAGGGAAACTGAGGCATATCGACTCACTGATTTGATGGCTGAATGCCAAGGTGGTGCAACTCTGGAAAGCAGTGGAATCTGCAGAGAGTTAACACCAGTCACAAAGGGAGATGTGTTATCAGTGCTGCAAGGATACTGTGAGGTGTTTTCCAACAAGACAGGAAGGACACACTTGCTAACTCATAAAATCCTCACCAAAGGGATACACCCACCCCGTTCTAGGTCTTACAGGGTCACTGGCAAGGTGCAAGAGCAAATTCATAGAGAGATACACAATATGTTGGACCTGGGAGTGGCTAAGGAATCTGAAATCTCTTGGGTATCCCCTGTGGTCTTGGTCCCCAAAAAGGACAACACCATAAGATTTGGTGTTGACTGTAGAAAACTTAATACTGCTACTGTTACAGATGCAGACCTGATGCCAAGAATTGATGATATGCTGGATATACTGACCAAGCCAAATCTTTCAGTACTTTCGATATAACTCGAGGTTACTGGCAGATCCCTCTGGAGGAGGATGCACAGAAAAAATCCACTTTTATCACCGACATAGGACTCTATGAATTCACAGTGTTATCTTTTGGTTTGGTCAATGTGGGTGCTTCCTTCCAGAGACTGGTCAACAAAGTGTGACATGGTTTACAGAATTTTGCAAGGGCACACAGAGGCCATAGCGGTGCTCAGCAAGACAGGGGCCGATCATAAAAAGCACCCGGGGGTTTCGCTGTCAAAGCTCAAAGAGGCTGGTCTAACCATAGAACCCTCTAAGTGCAAAATAGGAGCCGACAAAGACCCTTATCTAGGCCATTGGTTCCCAAACCGGGGGGCGCTCCCCCCTGGGGGAGTGTGAAGAAATTCCAAGGGGGGTGCGAGGCTGCCCAGCCCTTGAGCTCCCGGCCAGGGAGGCTAGTGCCCGGCCCTTCCCCTCCTGTGCACCCTCCCGTACAGCTGTGCCGCCATGCGGCTTGCGCCCGCCCACCTCCCAGCTTTCCAATAAGCCAGTCCTGCTGCTCTGAGCAGCCTGGTAAGGGGGCCAGGAGCGGGGGGGTTGGATAAGGGGCAGGAGGTCCCGGGGGGGCAGTCAGGGGACAGGGGGTGGTTGGATGGGGCGGAGGTTCTGGGGGGGGCAGTCAGGGGACAAGGAGCAAGGGGGGTTGGATGATGGTAAAGGAGAGTTGGAGGGACCATGAGGGTGTCTCGAAAATTAAAAAGGGGGCGTGATGCTGAAAAGGTGGGAACCACTGATCTAGGGCATTGTGTTGGAGGGGGGCAAATAGCCCCTGACCCTGTTAAACTATTTCCCCAGGCTAATTTTTCCCCTACTGTTACTCACACCTTCTTGTCAACTGCTTGAAATGGACCGTCCTGATTATCACTACAAATGTTTTTTTCCCCCTGCTGATAGAATAGCCTTAATTGATTAGTCTCATTAGAGTTAGTATGGCAACACGCATTTTTTCATGCCCTCTGTATATATATATCTTCCTACTGTATTTTCCACGCCATGCATCCGATGAAGTGGGTTTTAGCCCACGAAAGCTTATGCTCAAATAAATTTGTTAGTCTCTACGGTGCCACAAGGACTCCTCGTTCTTTTTCCTCTTAAAGTAGAAGCCATTGTAGCCTCCAGGGCTAGCCTGCTTGCTTGCTTATATATCTTTTCTGATAGGTTTCTTATTTTCTTATGGTTTTGATTGTTTGTTTTATTATAATAGGTTTATATCATTTGATTCTACGCTTTCTTTCACATATAATGCCAGTCCCCCACCAGCATGATCTGTTCTGTCCTTCCGATATATTTTGTACCCTAGTATTACTGTGTCCCATTGATTATCCTCATTCCACCAAGTTTCTGTGATGCCTATTATATCAATATCCTCATTTAATATGAGGCACTCTAGTTCACCCATTTTATGATTTAGACTTCTAGCATTGGTATATAAGCACTTTAAAAACTTGTCTCCTTTTAGCTGTCTGCCATTACATGATGTAATTGAATGGGACTCTTCTTTATTTGACTGTTTCTGATCAGACCCTGCCTGTACTTCATCATTTTCCATCCTCTTGTCCTCACTAGGACATAGAGATTCTCTATTAATAGATCCTCCCCTAAGGGATGTCCGAACCATGTGCTCCTCCGCACCTGTCGGCTTTCCCGGTTGGTAATACCCGGCCAAGTCCAAGAAGGGTTGGACCTGCTTCTTTGCCTTAGGGACAGGCCAATGTTGGAAAGCATTTACTTTAGCCTGTAGGGGGTTGACAGTTCCTTGACCTACTTGGTGTCCAAGGTGCGTTAGCCTATTTGACATTTTTTGACCTTAATGGTTAATCCTGCCTCCCTTATGCACTGGAAGACAGCTTGGAGGTGTTCCAGGTGTTCGGCCTATGAATCTGAGAATGTAGCTACATCGTCATGGTAGCCAACTGCAAATTCCTCAAATCCAGCCAGAAGGTTATCTACCAATCTCTGAAAGGGGGCGGGTGCATTTGCAGTCCAAAAGGGAGCACATTAAAATCATACAGCCTTACATGGGTGATGAAGGCTGACCTTTCCTTGGCAGGGTCATCTAGCGGCACTTGCCAGTACCCCTTAGTGAAGTCTAAGGTGGAGATGAACTGGGCACGTCCCAGTTTCTGCAATAGCTCATCTGTGCATGGCATTGGATAATTTTTGGGGCGAGTTACAGCATTTAGCTTACGGTACTCCACACAAAAGCGGATTTCCCCATCTGGTTTGGGAACCAGAACCACTGGAGAGGCCCAGGCACTCTCAGAGGGGTGGATTACACCCCTCTGTAACATGTCCTTGATCTCCCTTTCTATTGCGGTTTTGGCTTGAGGAGCCATCCGGTAGGGTTGGGCTCTAATTGGGCGAGCATTGCCTGTGTCAATGGAGTGGTATGTCCGTTCTGTCCGTCCTGGGGTGGCTGAGAACAGTGGCGCGTAGCTGGTGCACAGCTCCTGGGTTTGCTGTCGCTGCTTACGCCCAAGGGTGAGGGAAAGGCTCACCTCTTCTATGCCACCATTGCTTTTTCCTTTAAAGTAGGCTCCTTCAGGCCACTCAGCATCATCTCTCTCCTGGGCTGTAAACTGGAGAACCCTGACTTCTCTTAAGTTTTCAGTCAGTTAAGTCAGTTAGTTAAGTGAAATTCTCAGTTAGCTTCAATAGCTCTTATCTCTTAGCTCTCTGGCTTCTTCGAGCTCTGCACCTCCCACTCAAGAATTGAGGAACGTGAGGCAAGGCTGGTCCTTTATCTCTTATTACCAGGTCATCAAGAAAGGGTGTGAGTCTATTAATCAAAAGCTTTATCGTATGTAATATCATCTGTGTCTTTAAAATAATAGTATTGCATTTGTAACTTTGATTATTTTACCATATAATTACTATTTGATCATAATTCCATTTATCTCAATAAAAGTCTTTAAGACTTATACTGGTCTCCGTGTGAGCATCCTGTCATACCCTCGAGGGTCCTTTTCATATTCTGTGTAGCCTGATTCTGGGAAAAGAACCTTATTATCTTCTGATCAGATTAATTGGCGAGCCTATAACCCATATTATCCAAATTAATATTAACCTCGTAAATCAGGCAGCACCATTGTGGATTGTCCTGTGCCCCAAACTAAGAGGCAGGTCCAATCTGTCATAGGCCTAGCAAACTGCTACAGAAGGTTTGTGTGTGGGTTCAGGGACATTGTATCCCGATCACAGACCGGTGTAAAAAGCACCAACCCAATAAGGAGGTTTGGACCGAAGCGTGCCAGAGAGGTTTTGATAAGATAAAGGCACTCGTGTCTGGAAGGCCTGTGCTAGCCAGCCCTGTCTTTGATAACACGTTTGAACTGTGTACTGATGCATTTGACCCTGGCTTGGGTGCTGCTCTGATGCAAATGGGGGAGGGTAACAAAAACCACCAAATTGCTTCCTAAGTAAAAAAGCTGTCACCCACTGACCAGAATGACTCTGTCATAGAAAAGGAGTTGCTATGCCAGAGTGTGGGCAGCTAAGCAACTGAAGCCTTACCTCTTTGATAGGAAGTTCAAAATCCTAACAGACTATTCACCCTTAATATGTCTAAACAGAACAAAGGGCACAAATTTCAAACTATTACGCTGGAGCCTGAAGAGTTTGACATGAAGCTTGTGCACATAAAGGGGAAAGAGAATATGGTAACCGATGCCCTGTCCAGGAAAGAGGACCTTGGGCCCACTGCCTCTGCATTAGTCAGTGACTAACACTCCTGCAGTGAACTAAGAGGGGAGATGTGACACTCTGTACGCCAGAGCAGCACCTGTCACCCCATATTCACCATGGCGATATAATTATGATGTATCTTGTACAAAATATGTCATGTGAGGTGTCAGTGGAAAACCGATGGTTTGCTGAATATGATTCTCCTATGGATATGTCGGTATAATTTTTGTATCTGAAGTTAGGAATATTGACTATATACCTGTATTTCAAATGTGTTTGTTCTTGTGGTAACTCCCACAAGGTAAGTTACACTCGGTCTAGCCAGCACATTGTGAGTGAACTATTCAGGGTGATGGCCCATTAAGGAATACAAAAGGCCATGGAAGAAGCTTATGCCCACCTAATGGACTTTCCTGTGGACACTTCAACCAGTATATGGATAATGGCTGCTATGGCTCATTGAAGCATGGAAGGGCACGTGACTACATCATGTGATACTGGACTCCATCTTGTGCCTGTACTTTTCCACTAACTGCGCTACGGGCTTTGTCTGGGACAATGAAGTTCCCTCCAAATGGAAGAAGCTGTAAAAGGTGGAAGTGACATCAAGACCTGGCCTCACTTCCCCCACAACTCAACACCTGGAAAGACATCTGGAAAACAAAGGACTTGGACTGGGGAGATGGTCCCAGATAGGAAATGGGGGATCTCGGCCTGTGTATGCAAGATTGGTGAACTGTTAGTACCATCAGGGTGAGACATTGCTTGATTCAAATCCTGTCTAATTTATAGAATTTAGAGTGCGTTCTTGTTTTGGTTCTTAGGCTATGTCTACACTACACATCTTTTAGCAACACAGTTGTGCTGCTACAGCCATGCTGCTAAAAGGTGTGCAGTGTAGCCGTTGTTTGTCAGCAGGAGAGAGCTCTCCCATTGAGAAAAAACTTCCACCCCCAACGAGCAGTGGTAGCTTTGTTGGCAGGAGAGCTCTCCCGCTGACAAAGCGCTGTTCACACTGGTGCTTTTCATCAGTAAATCTTTTGTGGTTCGTGGGGAGGGGAAGTGTTATTTTCACACCCCTGAATGACAAAAGTTTTACTGATGAAAGTCCAGTGTTGACAAAGCCTTAGGTAACCTACTTTGATCTGGACACTTATTACTTCTAATAACTTAAAGTCTATCGTTCTGTAATTAATAAATCAGTTATATATTTTTCACCTAAAACAGTGTGTTGTTTGAAGTTTAAAGGGAAATATCATAGAATCATAGAATATCAGGGTTGGAAGGGACCTCAGGAGGTCATCTAGTCCAACCCCCTGCTCAAAGCAGGACCTAATCCCAACTAAATCATCCCAGCCAGGGCTTTGTCAAGCCTGACCTTAAAAACCTCTAAGGATGGAGATTCCACCACCTCCCTAGGTAACCCATTCCAGTGCTTCACCACCCTCCTAGTGAAATAATCAGATTTCTTTTGCCCCAATCCGCCAATTTGTCTAGGTTACTCTGGACCCTAACCCTACCCTCCAGCGTATCTACCTCTCCCCCCAGCTTAATGTCATCTGTGAACTTGCTGAGGGTTCATTTAATCCCATTATCTAGATCATTGATAAAGATGTTGAACAAAACCAGCCCCAGGACCAACCCCTGGGGAACTCCGCTTGTTACCGGCTGCTAACTAGACATGGAGCCGTTGATCACTACCAGTTGAGCCCGACAATCCAGCCAGCTTTCTATCCACCTTATAGTCCATTCATCGAATCCATACTTCTTTAACTTGCTGGCAAGAATACTGTTGGGGATTGGTCCTGCTTTGAGCAGGGGGTTGGACTAGATACCTCCTGAGGTCCCTTACAAACTTGATAGGCAGAAACCAGCAGTGGCCTCGCCCTGCACAGCAGCACCTGGCCAAGCCTAATGCAAAGGCCAAGCCACACGGAGCTGTACTGGGCCACAGGGAGAGTCAGAGGAGCCTGGTTACCCCAGAGAGCAGCGAGCTCCTCTGCCTCCTGCCCAGAGGCAATGAACCGGCACTTTGTTATCTCAGCTCATTGTAGGCTGGGTAAGTTGCTCACTCAGGGCTGGGTCCTAATGCAACAGAACTGCTAGATTACAAAGGAAATTGCAAGTGTGGCAGCAACTGTCACCTCTTAATGGACAATAAAATGGTGACATCAAAACGGTCTGTGCAGGAGAGCTCAGGGCCTGGCCCTTCGGTCCATATTCCTAGCAGTGTGATGTGGGTGCTGAGCAGGACGGGAAGAGGCTGGCTCCCTGTGGGATGCTCTAGAGGAGATGTGGGGCTCTGGGGGGGCAGGAGCTGGTGCCTGTCACAGGTCTGTGGGTGCTGCCTGAGAGGGGTGGCTGAAGCCATCTGTGTGCAATGCCCCTGCTACATCTGGGAGGTGGGACAGCAGGCCCCTCTGTTCAGTCGTACCGGGTGCTGGGAAGCAACATGAGTATGGCTGGCTGGCCCTGGAGCCTGGCCAGGAAGAGATCGGCCCTCAGAGCTCCCAGTGCCATGTGGCCGGGGCCTGGCTTGTCTGGATAATTCAATCAGCTCCTGACCTCTGGGGACCTAGGGCTGTTCCCATCAGTAACTAGGGCACCTCGGTCTCCTCAGCGGCTCCCAGACGTGCTATGTCGTGAATCGATCCCTTGGGGTTACGAGCGATGAGGGTGGGTGACATTTGCCCTGTAACACAACGTGGGAGTCAGGGAAATCTGAGTGCCGAACAGCCGGCAAATGAATCGCAGCTCCGCGCAGAGCCTGAGCCTGAGCAAGTGTTTGGGGAGGAAAAGGTTTTCGGCAGAAACCCTGGGGCAGCAGGATGTTACAGCACCTGACCCCTGGGACGGGAACTTTCCTATGTCCCGTTTGTTACCTGTGGGCACCGCATTGATGTCATGAACCACCCTGCCAGGTGCAATTGTCTCAGCCAATCAGAGCCCAGATAGACTCATCTCTTACGGACACTTAGTCTACAGGCCGCTTCCCCAGCACGGTCCGTAACAGGCAGCCCAGGCTCATCGCTCCGTTCGCACCACAGGGGCTGACTGGTGCCATCACTGTATGGTTTGGGTTATTGCCCCCCCCATTCCCCACCTCCCGTCGTTGTCAGCAAATGCAAGTAAACTGGCGTGTGGGAGAGACTCCAATTTACAGCTCATGGTGTGAGGATGATTCCTGCTGCAGGCACTTTCCTGCACTCAGGGCTGGGGGCTCAGGGCAGGTGTGGGATGAGATTTTCACCCAGGCCTTTCATTTCCAGAACCAGCCCCTGTCCTGAGAAGCCTAAGTGTAAGAAAGTGGGAATTTTTCATAATATTTTGTATTAATATTGTGTGTGCCTCGGTTTCCCCTATGTGTAGCATGGTTAAGTGTGTGTTTGTGTGTGAGATTGTTTACTCTGGTGTCATAGGTTTCACCCCCACTCTGAACTTTAGGGTACAGATGTGGGGACCTGCATGAGAACCCCTAAGCTTAATTACCAGCTTAGATCAGTATGCTGCCACCACCCAAATATTTGAGTCATTTGGGAAATTCTGTTTTCCCCCCCCAAAATCTTTCCCTCCCAAGTACTATAACCCTTTCCTGGGTAGTCTTGAGAGACTCCTCCACCAATTCCCTGGTGAACACCGATCCAAAACCCTTGGATCTTAAAACTAGGAGAAATTAACCATCCCCCTCCTTCCCCCCCCACCAATTCCTGGTGAGTCCAGATCCAACCCCCTTGGATCTTAAAACAAGGAAAAATCAATCAGGTTCTTAAAAAGAAGGCTTTTAACTAAAGAAAAGAAAGGTAAAAGAAAAACTTCTGGGAGATAGCATACAAGCTGATCTCACAGACAACAGATTCAAAAACACAGAGGATTTTTCTCTGGGCATAAAAACTTAAAGTACACAAAAGAAAACCCAATTTGATTCCCCCTCTATTGCAAACAGAAGTCACAAAAGGAAATAAACATAAGCTAATTTATTCCTTCTCTAATACTCACTACCCTGTTTGATTCCTGATTCCTTTTCCTCTCCAGCCAGAACTGAAACTGACCCAAAACAAAGGGAGCTTCCCTCCTTCCTTTTGAAACATCTTGTCCCCCCATTGGTTCCTCTGGTCAGGTGTCAGATAGGCTAGGTGAACTTCTTAACCCTTTACAGGTAAAAGAGGCATTAACCCTTAACTATCTGTTTATGACACCTGGACTTTTGGTACCTAGCAACTAACAACCACAGACAGCCGCCCCCTCTGCAGGAAGCCAGCCGGGTGTGACCAGCTGGAGAACAAAGGACTAAGGAGAGGCCAGGTGGGGGTGTTAAGTGTGGGCTGCTGGTGGCAGAGAGATGCTGCTGGACTGGGGCTCGAGGAGGGGGTCAGAGGGCTCTGAACTCACCCAAATGGACTTGGCTGTAACTCTCCATTCTCCATGGTAACTAAGGACTTTCTACGCTGTGTTCCAGACATCTAATAAACCCTCCTGCTGTTACCCCGCTGACTGAGAGTCACTCAGGAGTAAGGAAACTGGGGGTGCATGGCTCCCTTTGCATGTGCAACTCACCTCCGGTGTCCAGTCCGGGTGGACTTGTTGCAGGGAGCTTGTGCTGTGAAGCAGGGGTGCTGAAGGCTCTGAGGGTTGGTCCCAGGGGATGGGGAAGCAAGGCACTTACCCCCGTGAGAGAGTGTGACCCTAAGGGGGCTGACACAGTGAAGGGGTTCCTCCCAGGGACTGTTCCCGAGCTGTTCGAGATCCGTGACAGCATGGCCTGCAGCTCTCATCTGACTGAGGCTGGGGAGTGGAACCTAATGCAGGAGCTGGGCCTGGAAGGGTGGGGGGGGGGGGGGTNACCTGCATGAGAACCCCTAAGCTTAATTACCAGCTTAGATCAGTATGCTGCCACCACCCAAATATTTGAGTCATTTGGGAAATTCTGTTTTCCCCCCCCAAAATCTTTCCCTCCCAAGTACTATAACCCTTTCCTGGGTAGTCTTGAGAGACTCCTCCACCAATTCCCTGGTGAACACCGATCCAAAACCCTTGGATCTTAAAACTAGGAGAAATTAACCATCCCCCTCCTTCCCCCCCCACCAATTCCTGGTGAGTCCAGATCCAACCCCCTTGGATCTTAAAACAAGGAAAAATCAATCAGGTTCTTAAAAAGAAGGCTTTTAACTAAAGAAAAGAAAGGTAAAAGAAAAACTTCTGGGAGATAGCATACAAGCTGATCTCACAGACAACAGATTCAAAAACACAGAGGATTTTTCTCTGGGCATAAAAACTTAAAGTACACAAAAGAAAACCCAATTTGATTCCCCCTCTATTGCAAACAGAAGTCACAAAAGGAAATAAACATAAGCTAATTTATTCCTTCTCTAATACTCACTACCCTGTTTGATTCCTGATTCCTTTTCCTCTCCAGCCAGAACTGAAACTGACCCAAAACAAAGGGAGCTTCCCTCCTTCCTTTTGAAACATCTTGTCCCCCCATTGGTTCCTCTGGTCAGGTGTCAGATAGGCTAGGTGAACTTCTTAACCCTTTACAGGTAAAAGAGGCATTAACCCTTAACTATCTGTTTATGACACCTGGACTTTTGGTACCTAGCAACTAACAACCACAGACAGCCGCCCCCTCTGCAGGAAGCCAGCCGGGTGTGACCAGCTGGAGAACAAAGGACTAAGGAGAGGCCAGGTGGGGGTGTTAAGTGTGGGCTGCTGGTGGCAGAGAGATGCTGCTGGACTGGGGCTCGAGGAGGGGGTCAGAGGGCTCTGAACTCACCCAAATGGACTTGGCTGTAACTCTCCATTCTCCATGGTAACTAAGGACTTTCTACGCTGTGTTCCAGACATCTAATAAACCCTCCTGCTGTTACCCCGCTGACTGAGAGTCACTCAGGAGTAAGGAAACTGGGGGTGCATGGCTCCCTTTGCATGTGCAACTCACCTCCGGTGTCCAGTCCGGGTGGACTTGTTGCAGGGAGCTTGTGCTGTGAAGCAGGGGTGCTGAAGGCTCTGAGGGTTGGTCCCAGGGGATGGGGAAGCAAGGCACTTACCCCCGTGAGAGAGTGTGAGCCTAAGGGGGCTGACACAGTGAAGGGGTTCCTCCCAGGGACTGTTCCCGAGCTGTTCGAGATCCGTGACAGCATGGCCTGCAGCTCTCATCTGACTGAGGCTGGGGAGTGGAACCTAATGCAGGAGCTGGGCCTGGAAGGGTGGGGGGGGGGCGGTTCGGACATGGTCACGGGGCACAGAGTGCTGCTGCCGGAGCACGGCAAGGGGCTGCCACCTTCCCTTGGCGCTGAGAGCACAGAGCACAGGCCAGGGGACTCGGTGGCAGGCAGCAGCCCAGGTTTGGACCGACACCAGCAGAGCGCTGTGAGTCACCCAAGGCTGTGGGGCAGGTGGTGACACAGCCTGTCACTGGTGTGGATGCCCCTGCAGTGCGATTGGGGCCTCAGAGGGTCACTTAACTGCCCACATTCCCGTTTCCTCCCCAGCTTCCCCACACGTCTGCCCCCCACCCACCCTAGGAAAATTCATCCCATAGCCCCGTATATGGGCTTCCGCCTGCTTCCCCGCACGGAGAAGAGGTGTTTCAGGGGGAACTATAGAATCTTAGACTCGTAGGACTGGAAGGGACCTCAACAGGTCGTCTAGTCCAGTCCCCTGCACTCAGGGCAGGACTCAGTATTATCTAGACCATCCCTGACAGGTGTTTGTCCAACCTGCTCTTAAAAATCCCCAATGATGGAGATTCCACAACCTCCCTGGGCAATTTATTCCAGGGCTTAACCACTCTGACAGCTAGGAAGTTTTTCCTAATATCCAACCTAAACCTCCCTGGCTGCAATTTAAGCCCATTGCTTCTTGTCCTATCCTCAGATATTAAGGAAAATAATTTTCTCCCTTCTCCTTGAAAACTGTTCTCATGTCCCCTCTCAGTCTTCCCTTCTCCAGATTAAACAAACCCAATTTTTTTCAATCTTCCCTCATAGGTCATGTTTTCTAGACCTTTCATCATTTTTGTTCCTCTTCTCCAGTTGAGGCCTAATCAGCGAGGAGTAGAGCAGAAGAATTATTTCTTGTATCTTGCTTTCAACACTCCTGCTAATACATCTCAGAAGGATGTTCGCTTTTTTTGCAACAGTGTTAAACTGTTGACTCATATTTAGCCTGTGGTCCACTATGACCCCCAAATCCTTTTCCACAGTACTTCTTCCTCGGCAGTCGTTTCCCATTTTGTATGTGTGCTACTGATTGTTCCTTCCTAAGTGGAGTACTTTGTATTTGTCCTTATTGAATTTCATCCTGTTTACTTCAGACCATTTCTGCAGTTTGTGCAGATCATTTTGAATTTTAACCCTAGCCTCCAAAGCACTTGCAACCCCTCCCAGCTTGGTATCTTCCTCAAGTGTACTCTCTATGCCATTATCTAAACCATTGATTAAGATATTGAGCAAAACTCGACCCAGAACTGATCCCTCTGGGACCCCACTCGTTATGCCCTTCCAGCTTGACTGTGAACCACTGATAACTACTCTCTGGGAATGGTTTTCCAACCAGTTATGCACCCACCTTATAGTAGCTCCATCTAGGTTGTATTTCCTTAGTTTGTTTATGAGGAGGTCATGCGAGACAGTATCAAAAGCCTTACTAAAGTCAAGTTATACCACATCTACCACTTCCCCCCATCGAAAAAGCTTTTTACCCTGTCAAAGAAAGCTATTAGGTTGGTTTGACATGTTGACTGTTACTTATCAGTTTATAATCTTCTAGGTGAGGCAAATTGATTGCTTAATTATTTGCTCCATTATCTTTCCAAGTACTGAAGTTAAGCTGATTGGTCTGTAATTCCCTGCATTGTCCTGATTTCCCTTTTTATAGATATGTGCCATTCCATATTCTTTATGAAAATATGCTTATGATATGAATATGAAAAAACTGAGATATACTTCATGCAAGATGGATCATGTGAGATATCATTGGAAAGGGTATGATTTACTGATTGTCATTATTCAATTTGTGTGCCTGTATCATTTCTATATCTGAAGTTAGGAATATTGACTATGTGTCTGTATTTCAACTATGCTACTTTGGGTGACGCTAACACTTCAGGTACAACAATGGAAAAGCCAGACAGGGTGGATGGCCCATCAGTGAGGACAATGGACTGTGAAAAGCTTGGCCTTCCTGTGGACGCTCCATACTGCCACTGACTCATGGACGCTGTGATCCTACAGAGTCAGGGGGTCTTGTCACTTAATACTAAAAATTACCTGGGACTTCTTGTAACTTTCCACTGGAAGGGAAAGGGGGGGGGGGTCAAGTTTGGGAAACAAAGGATTCCCACCTTATGTAAATCCTGTTAAAGAGTGGGGAGGAAGGCAAATGGGACTCCTCCTCTCCATGGCCTGTCTGCCCAAGAAGAAACACTGACGGCAAGGAGGGGAGTCCAGACTGAGACAGGGGTCTAGTGTGAAAAGGAATATAACTGGAACTCTGAACCACAGAAGCTTTGCAAACTGCCTGCAACAATATCTACGGTGAGAAATACTATTTGTAACCAATTCCTTTAGTGAAACTAGTTTAGTTTGCGTGTTTGATTTCATTTGATTAGTTACAGGTCTGTCGAGTGCGCGGTTTCAGCTTTACGCGGTCGGCAAAAACAAAACAAAAACCAAAAAAAGAGAAAAATAACAATGTAAATACTGTTTCTGTAGTGCGGGCGATTCCACCCGCCATTACACTCAATGTCATTTTGACTATACGCGATTTTCACTTTAGGCGCTGACTGCGGAACGTAACCCCAGCATAAAATGAGACAGACCCGTATCTCCTTTGTTCTGTTTGTTACCCCTTTTACCACTTAAAATCTGTCTTTTATATTTAATAAAATGTGTTTTGTTTATTATTAAACCCAGTTTCTGTAATTTTTCTAATGGGGGGGGGAGAAGTTTGCACCCCCTCTCCACATTGAGAGAGGATGTGAATTTCATAATATATCTTTGGTCTGCACTCCAAGGGAGGGGGACATTTGAGTGCTGGAGCAAGTCCCTTAAGCTGAGTCTTCCCAGAGCTGATCTGCAGCTGGGTGTGGCCCTGCCTGTGTGTGTGTTAGAGGAGGGTTTAAGAGCCTGGCTCAGCAAGACAGGTTAAAGGGGGCCCATGCTGGCAGAACAGATAGACTCAGTGGTATCTCAGCACATCAGGTGGCTTCACAAGGGGTCCAAACCATCACAATAGATGGGCCTCTATTTGCCCTTTTCCAGCCTGCTGGAATCTCTCCCATCTTCCATGACTTTTCAAAGATAATCGCTAATGGCTCAGCTGTCTCCTCAGTCAGCTCCTTGAGTATTCTAGGAAGCATTTCATCAGACTGTGGCGACTTGTGGTTAAGCCAGGGTGGTCTCTTGCCATATTTCCTATCTTTCCTATGCAATGGGATAGTTTGCTCTTGTGCCCTTAATAATATTTCTTTGAAAAACTGCCAACTCTCTTCAATTGTTTCCCCCCTTAGACTTCCTTTTCATCCTTAGCCATGGAACCATCCACCTCCTGTGGGGGCCCCTTCTCTGCTGAAAGAAACCAGCTCTGAAGCGCTCCGGCAGGGGTAGAGGGACAGGCAACCCCTCCCCCTCTCACACAACTTCTGGAAAAGGAGATGCACAGAACTGCTGTTCAGGGTCTAGTTTGTGATCTTTCCAGGGGCTGTGATCGCTGGAGAAAGGAAAGTTTGTCTGGCCCAGAGATTAACCGCGTGAATCTCCAGAGAAGGGACTTTGCAGCTGGGGATCTGGGATATGGTCTCTCAAGGGAGGCAGAAGGACATTCCCTCAATGGAGCCACAGCGGCAGCTGAGCCTTCTCTGATAATGCAGAGGATCCTGTCTGCTGGAAGGAACCCATGTCCCCCACATCCCTGCTACTGTCCATGTCCTGGAGCTGGTACTTGCAAGTGAACGAGTTTTTATAGTCACTGAAATAATCCTTCTATTCCTTGAAACCTCAAAAGCAAAATATTTTAATACGGTCAAAGGCAAAGTCATACCTCTAGGAACCAGGAATGTCGGTCACACACAGGATGGGGACAGTGTCCTGGAAAGCCGTGACTCTAGAAAGTATTCAACTGAACATGAGCTCCCACTGTGATGTTGTGACATAAAGGGTTTACATGGTCCTGGGATCCATAAAAAGGGAAATATTGAGTGGGAGTAGAAAGCTGAATTATCTCTCTGCAGATGGCTTTAGTGACACCATTACTGGACACTGCACCGAGTGCTGGTGTCCATGCTTAAAAAAGGATGTTGACAAATTGGTTCCAAAAAATAGCTACCAGAATAATTTGAGATCTTTAAAACCTGTTTTAGAGAAAGAGACTAAAGAAGATTACTCTATTTAATTTTGCAAAGAGACGGTTAATAGATTACATGATTATGGTCTGTAAGTAGATAAGAATGGCCACACTGGGTCAGACTGTTACTCAGAGTTTTCAGAACCCACAGTAGTTACTTAACTGTTTCATTCCAGGCAGTGTCAGGAATAAATCAATGGGAACACAGCAATTCTGTCTAATAAAAGATTAAAGGAAGTAAGCATGCAATATCTAAAACTGCAGTTTATTAGATTTAAGCACACACGGACATAAGCTATAGGTTTAGAACATTCCAGATGTTTACCTAAAATCTGGAACGATATTGAGTAATTAACAGTGGTTACACAATGGCCAGTTTCTCACCCGCCGGGGAGAAAATGTCTCAGGAAAAACCTCTCCCAAGATGGCTTCAGAGAACTGCTCCAAAGTACACTCTATTAGTTAGTCTGTTATAACTATAATATAATATATGGAAATATACCTATCTCCTAGAACTGGAAGGTACCCCACAAGGTCATCAAGTCCAGCCCCCTGCCTTCACTAGCAGGAACAAGTACTGATTTTTTGCCCCAGATCCCTAAGTGGCCCCCTCAAGGATTGAACTCAGAACCCTGGGTTTAACAGGCCAATGCTCAAACCACTGAGCTATCCCTCCCCCTAATTTCTACAAAACACATAGATCATAATGACCCCTATTGGATCATCACTTTTCCTAACTTTCAATAAACTACTTATCAACAAACATTCCTAACAATCTTAATTATAATACTTCTATATCAAGGGCACCCAAATTCCAGGTTCTCATCCACCAAGGATTTCAGTCTCAATTGCAGACTTTCCTTTCCCCTCCTCCGACACTGATTAGCAGAGATTGCCAGCTAGTTTTGACCTTGCCTCTAAAAGTCTGCTTTCAAATTAACACTATGCCATGTGGTGTTCTATTTTATTAATTCATGGTGGCTGAATACACATAATAGAGTTGGAATTAGCTTAATCACATTCTGGGGTACACACACTGCTCAAAGCCAGGGCAGCAAGACCAATGGTACATCTAGCCAGGGCCGGCGCAACCCATTAGGTGACCTAGGCGGTCGCCTAGGGCGCTGCTATTTTGGGGGCACCGGCGACCCGGCCGCCCGTTGAAATTTGGGGGTGGGACCTTCCGCCGCCGCTGTTGGGGGCGGCCTTTCGGGGGCGGGACCTTCCGCCGCCTAGGGCGCCGGAAAAGCTGGCGCCGCTACTGCATCTAGCCCAGTAACCTGTCTTCCAACAATGGCCAGTGCCAGATGCTTCAGAGGGAATGAAAAGAACAGGCCAATTATCAAGAGATCCATCCCCTGTGGTTCACTTCCAGCTTCTGGCAAACAGAGGCTAAGGACACTTCAGAGCATGGTTTTGCATCCCTGCCCATCCTGGCTAATAGCTAGGACCCTACAAAATTCACAGTCCATTTTGGTCAATTTCTTGGTCATAGGATTAAAAAAATTATAAATTTCATGATTTCAGCTATTTAAATCTGAAATTTCATGGTGTTGTAATTGTAGGGGTCCTGACCCAAAAAGGAGTTGTGGGGAGGGCCGCAAGGTTATTGAAATGGGTTGCGTTACTGATACCCTTACTTCTGTGCTGCTGCTGGCAGTGGCGCTGCCATTAGAGCTGGGCAGCCAGCGAGCGGCGGCTGTAGGCCGGGAGCCCAGCTCTGATGGTGTGGTATTGCCACTCTTACTTCTGTGCTGCTGCTGGCAGTGGCGCTGCCTTCTGAGCTGGGTGCCTGGCCAACTGCTGCCACGCTATGTCTGCCCAGCTCTGAAGGCAGCGCAGACGTAAGGGTGGCTGTGACGGGTTGGATCACAGAAACCCCCTTGGGAGCTGCCAACTGATGTGCAAAGGCTACCTCTGTTCCTGTTCTCCCTGCCAGCTCAATGGCTTCAGCTCCCTGTCTTGCTGAAGCCAGACACACCCGTCTGCTCCAGCACAGATTCAGGGTCTGAATTACCTGCCCCAAAGCTGCAGGTTTACCTGAAAACAGCTCACAGAAGTGTGCTTGTCTTTAGCACTCAGATGCCCAACTCCCAGTGGGGTCTAAACCCAAATAAATCCGTTTTACCAAAAACTCATAAATTGTTCGCCCTCTATAACACTGATAGAGAGATATGCACAGCTGTTTGCTCCCCCAGGTATTAATACATACTCTGAGTTAATTAATAAGTAGAAAGTGATTTTATTAAATACAGAAAGTAGGATTTAAGTGATTCCAAGTAGTAACAGACAGAACAAAGTAAGTTACCCAGCAAAATAAAATAAAATGCGCAAATCTATGTCTAATCAAACTGAATACAGATAATCTCACCCTCAGAGATGCTTCAGTAAGTTTTTTCTCAGACTGGACACCTTCCAGGCCTGGGCACAATTCTTTCCCCTGGTACAGCTCTTGTTCCAGCTCAGGTGATAGCTAGGGGATTCTTCATGATGGCTCCTCTCCCTCTCTGTTCTCTTCCACCCCTTTATATATCTTTTGCATAAGGCGGGAATCCTTTGTCCCTCTGGGTTCCCCCACCCCTCACTGGAAAAGCACCAGGTTAAAGATGGATTCCAGTTCAGGTGACATGATCACATGTCACTGCAAGACTTCATTACTCACTTGCCAGCACACACATATACAGGAAGACTCACAGGTAAATACAGCCATCTGCAGACAATGGCCCTGGTTAATGGGAGTCATCAAGATTCCAAACCACCATTAATGGCCCACACTTTGCATAATTACAATAGGCCCTCAGAGTTATATTTTATATTTCTAGTTTTAGATACAAGAGTGGTACATTTATACAAATAGGATGATCACTCAGTAGATTATAAGCTTTGTAATGATACCTTACAAGAGACCTTTTGCATGAAGCATATTCCAGTTACATTATACTCACTTATTATCATGTTTTTATAAAATCATATAGACTGCACAACGTCACAGTGGCAATACTGTGACCCCCCTAAAATTACCTTGAGACCTCCCCCCCCGCACCTTCCTTTTGTATCAGGATCCTCAGTTTGAGAAACTCTGGTCTCCCCCGTGAAACCTGTACAGTATAGAGTAAAAGCACACAAAAGTCCAGATTTCATGGGGAGACACCAGATTTCATGGTCCGTGACGCATTTTTCATGGCCATAAGTTTGGTAGGGCCCTACTAATAGCTACTGATGGACCTATCCTCCATGAACTTATCTAGTTCCTTTTTGAACCCTGTTATAGACTTGGCCTTCACAACATTCCCTGGCAACGAGTTTCCCAAGATGACTGTGTGTTGTGTGAAGAAATACTTCTTCTTTTTTGTTTTAAACCTGCTGCCTATGAATTTAATTGGGTGACCCCTAGTTCTTGTGTTATGAGGAGTAAATAACATTTCCCTATTCACTTTCTCCACACCAGTCATGATCTTATAGACCTCTATCATATCCCCCCTAGTCGTCTCTGTTCCAAGCTGAAAAGTCCCAGTCTTATTAATCTCTCCTCATACGGAAGCCATTCCATATTTGTTTCCCTTTTCTGAACCTTTTCCAATTCCAGTATATCTTTTTTTGAGATGGGGCGACCACATCTGTATGCAGTATTCAAGATATGGGAGCACCATGTATTTATATAGCAGCAATATGATATTTTCTGTCTTATTATCTTTCCCTTTCTTAATGATTCCCAACATTTTGTTCGCTTTCTTGACTGCTGCTGCACATTGAGTGGATGTTTTCAGAGAACTATCCACAATGACTCCAAGATCTTTCTTGAGTGGTAACAGCTAATTTAGGCCCCATCATTTTATATGTATAGTTGGGATTATGTTTGCCAATGTGCATTACTTCACATTTATCAACATTGAATTTCATCTGCCACTTTGTTATCCAATCACCCAGTTTTGTGAGATCCTTCTGTAGCTCTTCGCAATCTGCCTGGGACTTAACTATCTTGAATAGTTTTGTAGCATCTGCAAATTTTGCCACCTCATTGTTTACCCCTTTCTCCAGATCATTTTATCTGGGGTATACATTTAATTTGAGCCTCTATTATAGTGTTTTTAAGAAAGTTTAAATGCAGCTTGCAGGCATTTCACTTTTGTGACTGCACCTTTTAATTTCCATTTAACTAGCTTCCTCATTTTTGTGTAATTGCCATTTTTGAAGTTAAATGCAACTGTACCGGTCACTATTACAGTGCGTTAAGCTATATTCACCTCTTGGGCCAGATCCTGTGCTCCACTTAGGACTAAATCAAGAATTGCCTCTCCCCTGGTGGGTTTCAGGACTAGCTGCTCCAAGAAGCAGTCATTTATGGTGTCTAGAAAATGTATCTCTGCATCCCGTCCTGAGGTTACATGTACCCAGTAAATATGGGGATAGTTGAAAACCCCAGCAATGCCCCTCTGCCATGTACATTGGCCAAACTGGACAGTCTCTACGCAGAAGAATAAACGGACACAAATCAGACATCAAGAACTGTAACATTCAAAAACAAGTAGGAAAACACTTCAATCTCCCTGAACACTCAATAACAGACTTAAAAGTGGCAATTCTTCAACAAAAAAACTTCAAAAACAGACTCCAACAAGAAACTGCAGAAATGGGAATTAATTTGCAAACTGGACACCATCAAATTAGGCCTGAATAAAAACTGGGAGTGGATGGGTCACTACAAAAAGTAAATTTCGCTCTGCTGATACTCACACCTTCTTGTCAACTGTTGGAAATGGGCCACCTTGATTACATTGACCTCGTTAGCACTACAAAAGTAATTTTCCCTCCCTTCGTATTCACCCCTTCTTGTCAATTGTTGAGAATAGGCCACTTCCACCTTAATTGAATTGGCTCGTTAGCCTCTCTAATCTTCCGGAGCATTTCACAGTCACCATCACCATCCTGGTCAGGTGGTCAGTTATATATCCCTACTGCTATATTCTTATTATTGAAGCATGGAATTTCTATCCATAGAGATTCTATAGTACAGTTTAGGTTTCAGAGTAGCAGCCGTGTTAGTCTGTATCAGCAAAAAGAACGAGGAGTCCTTGTGGCACCTTAGAGACTAACAAATTTATTTGAGCATAAGCTTTCAGGGGCTACAGCCCACTTCATCGGATTCATGCAGTGGAAAATACAGTAGGAAGATATATATACACAGAGGACATGAAAAAATGGGTGTTGCCATGCTAACTCTAATGAGAGTAATCAGTTAAGGTGGGCTATTATTAGCAGGAGAAAAAAAAACGTTTGTAGTGATAATCAGGAAGGCTCACACCTTCTTGTCAACTGTTGGAAATGGGCCATCCTGATTATCACAACAAAAGTTTTTTTTCTCCTGCTGCTAATATCCCACCTTAACTGATTAGCCAGGGATGGGGGAAAGTCTTCAGGACCAGACTGTATTTACATGAACACACCTACTCTGCCAGCAGACAGAACTGTGCTGCCCAAGTGATCAATTTTGGCTGGTGTTGGTTACAAATCACTGAAGTATTAAATGTGGGGGGCATGAAATGTTGTTCTCCTCATTGTCTGAGTAAAGGGCAGCAGAACTGTGCTTAGCCTGACTGAATGAGGGGGTCTCCCTCGGTGCTTAATTTGTGCCAGGGCTTGTCAGGGCTGAGCCCGGCACCTCTAGGCTCGGCAGTTCGTAGCCCTGGGACCTCTGGGCTGGTCACATCAGTTATGAAACTAAAAAAGTTGCTTGAGCCCCGGCACCTCTTTCATTACAAATGAAGCCCTGGTCACCCGCAACTGAACTGCACCCCCTAAGCAGGAGGTTTGGATGCCAGATCCTAGTGCAGAGAGAGAGGGTGGGGAACAGGTGTTTTGCTTGGTGGTGTGGGCTCTGCCTAAGTCACAGGCAGTATTTGACCTGCCCCCTCTCCAGGGCCGCCCAGAGGATTCAGGGGGCCTGGGGCAAAGCGGGGGAGCTTGTACTCACCGGGAGGCGCTCCGAGCCTGCGGCGGCATTACGGCGGCGGGGGGCCCTTCAGTTGCTCCGCGTCTTCAGAAGCACTGAAGGGCCCCTCGTCGCCGAAATGTCGCTGAAGACCCGGAACGCCGCCGGGTGAGGAAAGGGATTCTCGGCCAGGGCTCGTGGGGCCCCGGCGGGGCCCGGAGCCTGGGACAAATTGCCCCCCCCCCTCCCCCCCCCCCCCCCGGGCAGCCCTGCCCATCTCCTGTTTAGAGAGAGAGCTGATTAGGCTCCATATTGAGTCTTTTGGCTTGTTAAGTGACTGCTAGAGCTGAAATCACTGATAATCAGGTCTAAGTGCTTAGACCGGCTGTGGGACGGTGCTTCTGTGGAAGGGACGGCCCAGCCTGCACTCGCTGTGAGGTTCCCCCACTGAGAGCTGAAATCCCTGAGAGCTGGGTGGTACCTCGAGAGACCGACTCGCAGAGGTCACAGTGGCAGCAGAAGGTGACAGTGCAGGGCCATTGGGGACAGAGCGGTAGAGTGAACGGTGGCACGACAAACAGTAGCCAGAGCATTGGACTATGTTTTAGTGACTTAGCTACAGAATGCGAGATTTGTGACTGGGAAACGTATATAAATATGTTTCCTACTAGGCCAAGATTTTTAAAATGTATTATTTGCCAAGGTCAATATGTCACATCATCGCTATCTCAAGACGTCATTATCTTGAGGAGTTTCTGTACTAAACTTTTTTATTATAATTATTTTTATGTAAGAACAGCCATATTGGGTCAGACCAATGGTCCATCTATCCCAGTATCCTGTCTTCTGACAGTGACTATTCCAGGTGCTTCAGAGGGAATAAACATCAAGTGATCTATCCCCTATCATCCTCTCCCAGCTTCTGGCAAACGGAGGCTAGGGACACTCAGAGCATGATGTTGCATCCCTGCCCATCCTGGCTAATAGCCATTGATGGACCTAAACTCCATGAACTTATCTACTCCTTTTTTGAACCCTGTTATAATTTTGGCCTTCACAACATCCCTGGCAAAAGGTTCCATGGGTGACTGTGTGTCATGTGAAGAAATACTTCCTTTGGTTTGTTTGAAATTTGCTGCCTATTAATTTCATTGGGTGACCCCTGGTTCTTCTGTTAAGTGAAGGGGTAAATAACACTTCCTTATTCATTTCCTCTACACCAATCAAGATTTTATAAGCCTCTATCATATCCCCTCTTAGTTGTCTCTTTCCCAAGCTGAAAAGTCCCAGTCTTTTTAATCTCTCCTCCTATGGAATCTGTTCCATACCCCTAATCATTTTTGTTGCCCTTCTCTGTACCTTTTCCAATTCCAATATTTTTTTTGAGATGGGGTGACCAGAACCGCACACAGTATTCAAGATGTGGGCATATCATGGATTTATAGAGTAAAAGTGAAGGAGCTTGGTTTGCCAAACTGATCAGCTAAGCCAAAACTGGCAACTTATATGAAAAGGCTGCAAAACACCAGGCCTCAGGACTGCATCAATATGCAGAAATCCTTTTAAGCCAGTCACTGTCAAAGCCAATTTTAAAAGAACTTAATGAGGCTGTTACGAATGCTGGAGACACAACTCAGTTTATGTGAACCAACATGGCTGTTGCATCCTACTTTCTATTTAAGTAAGAGATACTGTTACCCGGGGTTCTTGCAACCCAAAGTTCTTGGTAACTTTTACTCTGTGCGAGGTGGTGTCAGGAAATAAATCAGGGGAGACACGGCCGTCCGACCGATCGATGGCTGCACAAACAGGGCAACACAAGAGTGCTTTCACTTAAAGCTAAACTTTACTTAGTCTCAAGCACTTACACACGTCCGCAACAGGTTAGTAAAACACCCCCAACCCTTGATAATTACCGAAGCTGAGTGTGGCTTTCGAGTGACACAGCGGCAGCCTGTCTGCCGGTGGGGAACACAAGATGCATCCAGAGGGAGAGACCAGTCCTGAAGAGTCCCCCAAAGGAGTCCCCTTATTTATACATTAGTAATAGAATCACATGTCCCTTAAAGAAAACTTGTCAAGCAAACAGTTCCAATGGGCAAGCAAGAGGCTCCTTCTGACTATTGATTATCCAGGTGTGGGTTTTTCCAGAGCCTGCAGCCTTGAGACCCCAATAGATATTCCTGGGGCATATCCTACTCTTTTAAAATGCATGGATCAGCAACTTCAATACAATTCTTATCAGGAAGGACGTGGGGTCAAACTGCCCTTTCTGTGGCACCCAAAACCCCCTCCCCTCCTGCCTTGGTCAAGCAGCATGGCCACTTTGCAGCCTGCTGACTAGGTTGCTTTTTAACAATAAGCCATAGTGGTTTTAGGCACTTTACTGCTTTGCCAAAGTCTCCCCGTACAATACCACCCACTACAAACTGGAGGCCAATGTTAAGGGCATTGTCACTTGTTAATCCTGAAGTTGGACACTGGTTTCGAACAAGACTGGCCAATGCTCGCTGTCTTTCTGAAAAAAAACTCAACTGACTGGCTAGAAGTATGCGGTGCAACAGTGAAAGACTCAACAGTTGAAAAAGTGAAAAAATCTCTCACCACATTCAAAAAATTTGCATACATGACTGATGAATGCACCGCTGCAAATGGGCATCAAGTATTAAGTTGTTGTGTATGTTATCATGATGTCCATGGTAGGCCAGTAGATGCATTCTAGATGTTCAAGTTATAGAAGACACATCGGCTGCATCTGTGACATCTTAGAAGAGTTAAATGCTTGTAAATTGAACCCCAAACAGATGGCTGCTTGTGCGTTTGATGGAGCATTTGACTGGAAGACATAGTGGAGTACAAGCCTTGCTCAGAGAAAAGTGTAACCCTCATCTCTCCTATACACACTGCAGAGGCATCTACTCCAGCTGGCACTAGTACAAGCTGCAGAATCTTCAAAAGACACTAAAAAGCCATAAATTTAATGGCTTTTTATACTCTTTTTTTCAGCGAGAGTCCAAAACGACTCAACGTCTTGGAAACAAATAGAAGATACACTGGGATTGAAGTTCAAATTAGTCCAACCTGAGAAAACCTGCTGTCTTTCTCATGAGCAATTTTTGGCTGTTTGTGACGTTATGAGTGTAATATAATATTTCATGAAAGGTGACAGGGCCAGAAAGAGTTAATTAACTCACAGAATAACCTGACCTATGGGTGAACCTTAACGACTGGTTAGAAAGATAGGTAAATAAATAAAGCTTTAAAACGCAAGTCTGCATTGTTAGAGATCTCAAGGGTAAATGTTTGCTCAGGTCTTGTGGTGTCAGCAAACAAGTCTTGTCTATATGTCTCTTTAAGGGTTGTAGTAACCTGTAGCTGAACTGTTTAATGGATAAATTACCCTGTGCTAATTGCCATGATGTTTAGAGGAAGGAGAATTAAGCCTGTTGTTTTCTCAGGCCAAAAGGCTGCTGAAAATGTATAAGAACCCTGGGACATGATCAGACATCATCTCAGATCTGCTTTGGTTTCAAGAGGGAGGAACCTTAAGCCATAAGGATTGAGATCCCCAGTCTTTGACTGGAGCCACCCTGAATATGGACATTGGACTATAACCTATGGACTATTTCTAAAAGGACTTTTGGCAACTACAGGCTCACCTCTGCTATGTATCTAAACCTCAAGAATTGAATTCAAGTCTGTCTGTGTATTGATCTTTTAACCAACACTCTCTCTCTTTTCTTTTTTAATAAATTTTAGCTTAGTTAATAAGAATTGACTATAGCGTGTATTTTGGGTAAGATCTAAGTTATAATTGAACCTGGGTATGTGGTTAATCCTTTGGGATTGGAAGAACCTTTTCTTTTATATGATGAGATAAGATTCTCAGTAATCATCATCATTTCTGACAGGTGTGTCTGGACGGAGGCCTGAGGCTGGGTACTCTAAGGGAACTGCGTTGTTTGGACTTCTGAGTAACCTGTATGGTAATATAGAAGTTGTTTTGTGCTGGTTTGGAAAATCTAAGTATTGGAATATCCACCAGCGTTTGGGGTTTGTCTGCCCCGTTTTGTTTGCAGTTCACCCTGATTGAGTGACCTCAGCTGGCTCCAACAGGCAGTACCGTCACACTGTTGTCTTAAAATTACTTGCAACTGTTATTACTGGGTTTGGAAAGTATCTACCGAGATGGGACAGATCTAAGTAGTGAAGCTGGTGGACTACTTTTATTACTACGTTCAGAGAAGACTACCGCCATTCTCTCTCTTGTAAGTCTACTGTTGAAACCACTTGGGTCATTAACAATGTCATCCAGGCATCTGCTACAACAGTAGAACTTTGTCCAACAATAGAATGAATCAATCAGAGATATCCACTGAAAATGTACTGGAAGAAGCAAATACTTCAGTCTAGAAGCTGACTAATGAAGGTACTTAAATTGACTCCTTAAGTGAAGAGGACAAGAAGTGCTTGTTAAGCCAGTTGAAAAAGTACACAAACTTGATTCTTTCAAATCTACAATAGCAATTTCTGGATTCTACGCAACCTCCACGTAGCTCACCTTTGCCCCCCCCCCCCAATATTCCAACACCCCCCCAATTTCAATTCCTGGGGAAAACACTGACAGGTCCTCCCCGTGCACAAGATCCCCCACTTCAGAAAGGGGAATTACACAAAAATGGGGAAGTTAGTTACATGGAAAATAAAAGGACCAGTCAGAAGTGTGAAATACCTGCTGTCGTCAGATGTCACCGGTGTGGTGCTCTGCTCTGGTCAATGATGATAACAGTTGGCTGTGTGCGTGTGTTCCCTCTGTGTGCTGCCCCGGCTCTACAGATCACTGACACAACAGACCCCCAGAGAACCCCCAATGACCACAGACTCTGATAAGATACGAAGGCACCGGCCAGGTTTATTGCCAAACAAAGCACAGTAATAGTTTCCCGCTGACTCTACGGGACATACTACGAATATGTGCCCCTGACAATGGACCGGCTCAGTCAGTGGCAGGACTCTCCACTGCCCCCTAGGCCAGACAACGACACCGCCCCAGGGATGCATTCTTATAGACAGATTTTATTATCCAATTATTTTTAGTCCCTTATGGTGGGCCTGGGAACGTTAGGCCCGGGACCATGACTGAGGAATAAGCCTTAGAGGCACTCCCAGATATTTAATATATAAGGATAATATGGAGATGGCGTATATATATAAGTAGCGTATATGGGTATATACGTATAGTATGTATGTGTACATACGACACCACCTTATATCCAAGCGTAACCATGTTTTTCCACTCTGCTGTTGTACTCTGGCCCTTTTACTTTGGTGCCACAGATAGAAACAGGTTTCAGAGTAGCAGCCGTGTTAGTCTGTATCAGCAAAAAGAACAGGAGTACTTGTGGCACCTTAGAGACTAACACATTTATTTGAGCATAAGCTTTCGTGGGCTACAGTCCACTTCTTCGGATGCATAGAATGGAACATACAGTAAGAAGATATTTATACATACAGAGAACATGAGAAGGTGGAAGTAGCCATACCAACTGTAAGAGGCTAATTAATTAAGAGAAGCTATTAACAGCAGGGGAGAAAAACTTTTGAAGTGATAATCAAGATGGCCCATTTCGGACAGTTGACACGAAAGTGTGAGGCTACTTCAACATGGGGAAATAGATTCAATTAGTGTAATGACCGAGCCATTCCCAGTCTCTGTTCAAACCTAAGTTAATGGTATCTAGTGTGCATATTAATTCAAGTTCAGCAGCTTCTCGGAGTCTGTTTTTGAAGCTTTTCTGTTGCAAAATAGATACCATTAACTTAGGTTAACTTGCCAGCAAGTTAAAGAAGTATGGGCTGAATGAATGGACTGTAAGGTGGATAGAAAGCTGGCTAGATCGTCGGGCTCAACGGGTAGTGATCAATGACTCCATGTCTAGTTGGCCGTCAGTATCAAGCGGCGTGCCCCAAGGGTGGGTCCTGGGGCCGGTTTTGTTCAATATCTTCATTAATGATCTGGAGGATGGCGTGGACTGCACCCTCAGCAAGTTTGAGGATGACACTAAACTGGGAGGAGTGGTAGATACACTGGAGGGTAGGGATAGGATTGGTCCTGCTTTGAGCAGGGGGTTGGACTAGATGACCTCCTGAGGTCCCTTCCAACCCTGATATTCTATGATTCTATGATTCTCTACTCCTGATTCAGATCTCCCTGTTTGTACACCCCAGGTTTGGAATAGCCCTTTTGGCCACAGCGTCACACTGGAAGCTGATGTTCAGCTGATTATCACCCATGACTCCCGAATCTCTTTTAGAGTCACTGCTTCCCAGGATAGAGTCCCCCATCCGGTAACTATTGCTGACATTCTTTGTTCCTCGTCCCTAGAGATCACGATGGCTGGAGATGGGGCAGTGACTGGGTGGCCAGTGCTCTGGAGTGGTTCTGAAAATCCTCTTTCTCAGGCCTTGTCTACACTGCAGAGATTTGTCAGCAAAAGTTTTGTTAATGATCAAAAAGCGGTATAAGAAAATCAGTATTGTATGTTCACAACACACTCCCTCTGTTGGCAAAGCGCATCCACATTAGCTGGGAACGCCCTATGGGGTACCTGGCTTGGAACTGGAAAAGGTTTAGAAAAAAGCAACAAACATGATTAGGGGTATGGAACAGTTTTTGTATGAAGGGAGATTAATAAGACTGGGACTTTTCAGCTTGGAAAGAGATGACTAAGCGGGGATATGATTGAGCGCTATAAAATCATGAGTGGTGTGGAGAAAGTAAATAAGGAAGAGTTATTTACTCCTTCTCATAACACAAGAACCAGGGGTCACCAAATGAAATTAATAGGCAGGAGGATTAAAACAAACAAAAGGAAGTATTTTTTCACATAACACAGTCAACCTCTGGAACTCCTTGCTAGTCGATGTTGTGAAAGCCAAGACTAAAACAGGGTTCAAAAGAGCACCTTACGCATATTCTCACCAGCAACCACACACCGCACCATAGTAATTCTAACTCAGGGACCAATCCATGCAACAAACCTCGATGCCAACTCTGCCCACATATCTACGCCAGCGACACCATCACAGGACCTAACCAGACCAGCTACAACATCACCGGTTCATTCACCTGCACGTCCACCAATGTTATATACGCCATCATGTGCCAGCAATGCCCCTCTGCTATGTACATCGGCCAAACTGGACAGTCCCTACGTAAAAGAATAAATGGACAAAAGTCAGATATTAGGAATGGCAATATACAAAAACCACTTCAACCTCCCTGGACACACAATAGCAGATTTAAAGGTGGCCATCCTACAGCAAAAAAACTTCAGGACCAGACTCCAAAGAGAAACTGCTGAACTTCAGTTCATTTGCAAATTTGACACCATCAGCTCAGGATTAAACAAAGACTGAATGGCTAGCCAACTACAAAAGCAGTTTCTCCTTCCTAGGTGTTCACACCTCAACTGCTTAGAAGAGGGCCTCATCCTCCCTGATTGAACTAACCTCGTTATCTCTAGACTGATTCTTGCCTGCATATTTATACCTGCCTCTGGAAATTTCCATTACATGCGTCTGATGAAGTGGGTATTCACCCACGAAAGCTTATGTTCCAATACATTTGTTAGTCTATAAGGTGCCACAGGACTCTTTGTTGCTTTTTACACCTGGGCATAAGTCACTTAACCAGTTCCAAGGATTGCAGGGCCGTGGGTCTTGGGGCACCTGGGTCCCTCCTATTCTCTCCCTGTTACACACACTAGATTAGTTTCCCAAGGGCTGTTCTACTTTGGGCTAGTTCTGGTTGCTAGGCGTGGTGTGTGAAGGATGGGTGGTTAGAGCCCAGCTCCTCCACTCCAACACACACACACCCCGCCATCCATAGCATACCTCAGGGATCCAGAATCTCCCCGTCCTGCTCAGCACCCACACCACACTGCTAGGAATACAGACCGAAGGGCCAGGCACAGAGCTCTCCTGCACAGACCGTTTTGGTGTCACCATTTTATTGTCCCATCAAAAGGTGACTGTTGCTGTCACAATTGCAATTTCCTTTGTAATATAAATCATGATCAGAAGACCCACCCCCAAGTAAGTTGAGCACTGTTATTTTCCCCTAAGGTTCTTAAGTCCAGCAACCCAAAAGTCTCTTTAACATTCCCATCCCTTCTCTGCACCCCACTCATAGTTACTGTCCTTGGACAGTGCAAATCCAGAGTTCAGAGATGCATCTGCAGCGTTCACCTTCCACCCTGGGTAGAAGGGGGTTAAGGAGGCACATTATACTAGCCACTGCTCAGTCACTCACTCACCAGTCACCCTGCTGGCTACTCACCACACCAGCCCACCAGACACACCAAGATGTCTTCAGGACCCCCCACTTAACACAGCTGTAAGTGACTTGAGTTTTAGTGGGGAACTTCATTGCTGGTGCACACTCAGCAGTTTCTTGCAGCAGAGACACTTTCCAAAAACAGATCTAATATTTCAACCTGGGCATCAGTGATTTCAGCTTTACAGCATATAGCAAGACTCGCAATTGAAACTAAATTTACTCACCTATCACACCATACAAACCCCCTCTCCCACATCCCTACTGGTCTTTGGAATCATGTCCCCTGCCTAGCAACTGACATTTAGCTGAAGGTGAGTCCCTCATTTGGGAAATGCCAAGTACAGTTCTGCTGCCCTTGGGTCACACAACAGGGATAACAATCCTTTATTACTCCTGCTCCAATAACAAGGAGACTGGGAATCCCACACCATCCAAAAGTGATGACTTGGGCAAGCAATCCCAGCATGCTGAGCACCTAGGCAGGGTGGGTGGGCCCATGCAAAGGAGATCAGCTCATGAAGTCTTTTTCCACAGCTCACCACTAGATGTCAGGGGAGAGCTCATTCAGACCCTGCTTACACAAGTAACACTGGAGCCAGGTGCTGTGAGCAGCTGGGCAGAGCAAGGGGGCCCTGGGCAGAGGACCCAGCACAGGGAGACATCACCAGATCAGAGGCCCTGGCAGGCCTGATGGGGGGGTGAGGTTTGGGAGAAGGGTCCTGGCACCTGGAGCCTGAGGGCATGTGGAAACCGCCAGAGCAGGTGTCTGACCCGCGGTGTCACCGCAGTGCAGCCAGTGCATGGAAATGTAGGGAACAGGCTGTGAATTTCTCTTGAGTCCCAGAGACCTTTGTCTGCGGTGTCCCTGGACCCATCAGGCGGGTTCCTGGATCCTTCCACCATTTCCATTTTTCCGTCATTTTTTTGCACTTTCTGTTTAATCAGTTGTCTGTGGTTAAAACTCAATGCAGCGATCGCTGGGTCAGGGAAGTGGCTGGTGAGCAGAGATTACTCTGCAGAGGGGACACGCTAGCCCCTGTTCTGAGCCTCCCATGGTGATACCGGGGGTCAAGTGCCCCATGGATCCTGGGCCCGGCCTTGTCAGGGTTTTAAGGACTCTGCCGCATGGGAGAGGGAAGTGGAGTCCTCAAGGGCAGGCAGGCATCTGGGACAGGGACTCAGGTCCTTTCACTATCCAATTCCATCAGGGTAGCCCAGAAGCCAGGGAACTTCCCCATGACAGTGGGACCATTCCCTAGTTACATTTGCCTCAGTTTCCCACCATGCAAATGTCCCTTAATGCACCACTCCCCCTTCCCCTCCACTGACCCCCACTCCCCCTTCCCCTCCACTGCCCCGCACTCCCCACTGGTTTCCCACATCAGAGAAGTCCCAGAATTCAGGGGTGTCTCATGTGGATCCACCTCCCGCCCCTGCGGGTGCTGAGCGATGGCCCTGCTGCTGCCGCTGCTCACACTGTCGCTGCTGTCTCTGTCCCTGCCCCTTTGCTGTGGGCTCATCACTGGCTCTGCCACATTTGCCGTTTGCCGCTTCTGCCTCGAGCTGCGATGCTGAGTTCTGAGGCTCTGCCAATTCGCCCAGCACTTAGTGATTTCCCTGGGTGGGGGGGGACCCCACTGCTGCTGCATCCTGTGTTGTCTTTGATCACGTTGGCTTTAAACAGAGCCCACAGCCCTGGTAGGAGAGAACGCCTGGCCCCACCCCCTCGGGCTCTTACTGGATTTGGGGTCACTCGCCCCGCTCAGCGCGTGAGGGTCAATCAGGCCGGCTGAGTACGGTTCTGCTGCCCTCGACTCCTACAATGCGGATAACAACATTTCACACCCCTGCGACCCAGATTAACCCTGAGCAGCCCAAACTGAGCACTGTGGAGAAGCAGGTCTGTCTGCCGAGCACCTAGGCAGCCCAGGTGTGTCAGATAGAGTCTGCTCCTGAGGTCTGCTCCCCCAGCTCATCCCCACAGGGCAGGGGGAGCCCATCCAGATCCCGCTCAGGTACACAGGGCTGATTTTGTCCAGATTGTGCTAAACCAACGGATTCCTTTAAAGGAGCTGTACTGTGGGGGGTCCCTACCTCTGTTACCCCTGAACGGGGCTGTCACGGACTCACAGGTCGTGTCCACTCTTGGCCCCGTGTGGTCCGTGGGGGGTGCCCCTTTCAGTGCGACAGCCCTTCTCGGGGGTCCACTCTCTCCCGGGGTCAGGCCCCTCCACCTCCTGGAGCCGCACCTCTCTGAGCCTTAGCACGTCTGTCTCTGCCGTGGGCCCCCTCAGGGAGTCCCCTCGCTCTGGACCCCCGGGGCCTCCACCCCCGAAGGGGTTGATGCCCCCTGTTCTCTAGCCCGGAGCGACTCCCAGCCAGCGTAACACAGGAGGGTTTATTGAGCGTTGAACCCAGCACAGGAAACTCCCTGGGCCTCAGGCCTGGCTTCCCTCAGCCCAGCACATCCCAGTCCCCCTGCATCCAGGGGGGCTCTGCCTGCTCCCCCTCTCCAGCCCAGAGCCCCCCTGCTTCCCCGCTGGGCATCTGATACCCCCGGCCCCAGGCCCCACCTCTGTCCATTGTCTTCTCTCCAGGTAAACAGGGTCGTAAGCTGGTCCCCAGGCCTCCTCTCCTCTCTGCTGTCCTCTGGCTGGAACCGGCTGGTCAGGTCACTGGGTTCTCTCTCTGCAGCCCATTGTCCTCCCACTGGCCGGAACCGGCTGCGACTCCTGAGCTGGGCCTCCGGGTCACCAGGTCGCCGGGTCACCGGTCGCTGGGGTGTCCGTTCTCCGGGCTCTCGGCTGGGGTCTCAAGTTCCCTCTCCCCTCCCCTCGTTACACCAGTAACACCCAGGGACACTGAGTCCCACCCCCTCTGCATGCAAACCATTGGAAAACCACAGAAAACAAGAACCACCCCCCATTCGTCACAGGGGCTCACATTTGTGGCTTTTCCAGGAGGCCAGTTAGGTTTTAAAGCTAAAATCTCACAAACTCGGTTTGGCAGTTTGGTGACTATTCTAGCTGCTATTGGAATGGGATTGAAGCAGGAGAGGCCCTTTTCCTGGAGGAGAGGCCTGGGGCCAGCACAATACGGGAACGCTCTGAGAGGATGTATGAGGGCTGGGGGCAGAGAACACCCCGTCAGTCAGGGACAGAGATAAATATAACAGGGAAGAGGAGAAGGGATGTTTCCAGGTCACACAGAGGCCTCCGGCAGAGCTGGAAATGGAACTCAGTCTTTTTTGTTTTGTTTTCCTGCTCTGTACACAGGGTTTAAAATGCCGGGAGGACGTACCCAGTGACTCTACTATCCAAAAAGAAACTTCAGCAGAAAAACCCGGGGAAAGCAGACAAAGGCACTGACACGAGCCTCATCATCATTGCTGCTACTCCCATCGTCTCCTGGAACCCCAGGCCTTCGTCATCCTCATCCTAAAAATGTCCTGACCAGAGTGGGCCGAAAACACCATCCCAAATGCCATTGGCACCTCCGCTGGCGCCAGCTAAATCCAAACACCACCTGGGATCTAATCAACCTTGAGCAGGAGCAACAACAGCTCCGGCCCATCTCAACTAACTTCTTCTCTTACCCCCAAAACAGGACAGGAGGGATGAGCGCCCCGGGTGGGGGGCAGGGGAGCGGGGTGAATGGGCCGTGTCTCAGGGGTAGTGATGTCCTGTGTTTTTATGAGAAGGTCAAGGCCATCCTCATTCCTTGCTCATTCCCTTTCCTGCCCCTGAGGGACTGGCTCTGGGATGCTGAGGCTGGGGCCAGGCGACACATGGACTGTCCATGCCAGAGTCAGGAACACGAGAAAGGAGACACACACTGAGCTGAATGCTCGAGGGAACGTTTATTATCACGTCACTGTGCTGAGATTGCTGAGAAGAGCAGAGCGTGGGTGCGACAGGGAAAGAAGGGGGCAGAGCAGAGCGGCAGTGACAGCGTAACACAGCGATGCTTTGCAGAAGAGATTTTGCAGCCGGGGACAGGGGATCTGGTCTCCCCGGGGAGCCGGAGGGACCCAATTCACTCACAGCCCAGGTTTTTGGAGCCCCCAGGTCCAGGCGAGCTGCCTCTCCTAGGGTTTGCGCTTACAAATGAAGGAGTATCTGTTTTTACAGGAATAATCGTGCCATTTCTGAAAACCTAGAAAGAAAAAAAGAAATGACCTGTGGGGTGGGGCAGGCTGGCGGTTCCTGCTCGTACAATGACCCCAACCCTGCCCCGTGCCGTGCCCCTCAGAGAAGGTCCCAGCTCCTGTGCACAGCCCTGAGGAAGAGGAGGGTGGGATGGAACCCTGAGCACCCCAGATTGGACCTAGGGTGACCAGATGTCCCGATTTTATCGGGACCGTCCCGATTTTTTCGGTCTCCGTCCCGCGTCCTGACCGATCTGTTTGCTCAGCCGGGACTCGCTTGGCTTTTTTTTTTTTTTTCTCAGCCCCCCTCTCCCCCCATGTGTCCCGATATTTTCTTCCCCTCATCTGGTCACCCTAATTGGGGCAGCCCCATCCCACAAAGAGAGGCCGAGGCTCAGTGTGAAAGGGGAGACGCCTGGTCCATGTGCTACTGCTCCGACCTCCCCCATCCCACGTGCCCCCCACCCCAGCCAGAGGGCAGAGGAGAGCACGAGAGCCCTGCCCCGGGACTGGGGGCACCCGCTCAGGAACTGGGCTGCTGCCTCCCTCCCTGCTCAGTGAGCTGCCCCACAGCCAGGCCCCCTCCATGCCCTGCCCACCTGGGTCTGGCGACACCCATGGGAACATCTGTCCCAGGCAGTGCTCAGCTGCCGTGCAGAGGGGATGTGTCCCTGCCCCAGGAGTCAGTGTCACCGGCCTGCTGTGCACAGAGCAGCACGTTCCTCCCTCAGACACCGTTACCCCTCTGCTCTGGGGGTGCCCGTGCCCGGGGGCCAGGGCCGGCTCCAGGCACCAGGCGAACAAGCAGGTGCTTGGGGCGGCCACTCGGGAGAGGGGCGGCACGTCCAGCTATTCGGCGGCAATTCGGCGGAGGGTCCCTCACTCCCGCTCGGAGCGAAGGACCTCCCGCCGAATTGCCGCCGCAGATCGCGATCGCGGCTTTTTTTTTTTTTTTTTTTTTTTTTTTTTTCCTGCCTGGGGCAGCAAAAACCCTGGAGCCGGCGCTGCCGGGGGCTGCCCGGCAGTAGTATTCCTGCTTAGTCAGCCCAGAGAGTGCCAAGGGGAGGACAGTCCTGGGGCTGGGCTGGGTGGGCTCAGCCCCTCAGCAGCACCCCAGGCCCAGCAGGGAGCTCCGTGGGGGGATAGGCTGTTTTCAGTGCCCTGTTCCCTTGGGTGCGGGTTTCTGTTGCTGTTTGACTCTATCCCCGTCCTGTCATTGCAGCCCTGACAGTGAGGCTGTAACTCAAGACTGTATCATGATGCACACGTACCAGGGGCTCCGTTAAGGTTACATGGGCAGCCTTAGTCTCGCACTTCCTTGACTTTGGGACTTTCATGTTCCTTTCTCATAATGTTTTGGGTGTAATTTAGGAATAGTTTATAAAAGTAACAAAGAATTAATATTTTCGTAAAATGTGAATCAATTATTACAGAGCCCAGTGCTCAATGGGCTGCTCGTTACCATAGCGTGTGACTGGCTAACACACCCAGCTTATGGTGGGCCCAGGCCTGTCCCAGTGATGAATGGAATTGGTCTGAGCCCCGGCCCTGCCCCTCGCTCCCCACACCCACTGGCACTGCAGGCCCCACACAGACACAGCACTCAGTGATGGGGGCCAGGCAGGGGATTCGTTGTGAATTTTACCTCTCTCCTGTTCACAGCTTGTCTGCAAAGTGACCCCTCGGATCCACCAACACTGGCTAGTCCAGGGGTTCTCAAACTTGGGGTTCTGACCCCACATGGGGTCGCAGGGTGGTTACATGGGGGTCGCGAGCTGTCAGCTCTGTGGGGCTGATAGCCCCGAGGCCCGATTCAATTAAATGACCCCTCTCATTGTGACTGTATAACGGGGGTCACACTCAGAGGCTTGCTGTGCAACAGGGGCACCAATACAAAAAGGTTGAAAACCACCGGGCTAGTCCCTGTCGCCCTCTGGGCTATTTGGAACTTCTTCCCCTCCCCGCTGGCGCTGTGAGCACCTGGTCACGTACACCACCGCCGGGGTCTGCTTCCTGGCTGCAGCTATTGTTAACGATCCCCTCCCGGTGGCAGTTTCCATGGGAACTGTCATTAGTGCCCAATCTGTGAACGTTCCAAGACTGTGCAACACTTTCACAAGCAGCTGGCGTGTGTGCGAATGCTTGTGAGCAACACGACCCTGTGAGGGGGCCAAATGCAGCTCTGGTGCCCACATCATTGTGTGAATCAGTGTGTGCACAGCAGGGGTGCAACAGCGACTCAGAGCCATCGCCCCTTAAAAGCTCAACAGAGTCCCCGTCTGGGCTAGGGGTGTGTGTGTGTGTGAATGTCTGTGTGTGCGTATGTCTCTCCTGCCTGTCACTGGAGCAGAGACATGAACTGACCCAGGGGATCGGATAAATAGGAGTGTTACCAGGTCTGACAAGAGGTTCTCTCCTAACTGCCCTCCCAGCATGGGGCAGGGAAGAGAGAGGCGCAAGGATCTGCACTCCAGAGCACTCTGGGGCCAGCCCGGATCAATGTCTCAGGACTTGTGTGGTCAGAGGGCTGCCAGGGTTCCCCTTGTAGGTGCATGTGGGTCTGATCCACCGACTTACCTGGACTTTCTAACACTGCGCAGTACTCATTTATTCTCGGACTGTCCGGTTGCCCTTTATCCCAAGCTGTGAAGTTGACCGAGGAATCATCTGACCATCTCCAGGTTTTATTCTGCAGAGACAAAGGAGAGCAGAGCCCCTGTAAAACCCAAGGTTACCCAGCTAGAGACATGCCCTGGAGCCGAGGGGCCACGGGCAGGGCACGGGCAGAGGCTGCCCACTGACACTGGAGACACTGATCATTGCTATGAAATGTCAGTGCTGACAACCAGGGCTACATTTACTGGCAGCTGAAGTTACATCAGGACCTGCCCATCCCTTGGAAACATGAAAATAGCAAGTGAAGGGAGAGTCTCCGGCACCCCCTGCTCCTGCCATCCCCACATCGCCGAGGGGAGCGACCCCCGACCTGCCCTCAGGTTCCACATCCATCTCCAGCCCAGCCCCACAGGCAACACCTGCAGCGTCATCCCACGCGCTGTCCCGCAGCCCCACGCTGCTGACCCCGTTCTCTCTCATGTGCACAGACCCACGCGACGACGCTCCCGAAGCCCATCCACAGGAGTTACTCTGCTCCCCGCTGCAGAGATCACGGCGGTAGGTCTGGGGGACGGGGGCGCTGGATGAAGCTGGGGTTCGCACTGTCGGGGATCAGGGGCTGCAGCAGAATTAGTCACCTGGCAACCCAACCAGCACAGCCAGCCGGNCCTGACAGCCCATAGCCCCGTCTCTATCGTGTGTTCCCTTGGGCTGTGTGTTGGGGAGGGAAGCAGAAGCTGTATGCGCCTGGAGTGGGCTGCCAGCACCTCAGCCAATGGGAAGGAGCCGGGAACGTTGCCGACAATCCCCTTGTTCTGTCCGTGCGTTCAGGGATTCGGGTGGGTCCTGATCCCCCCTTCCCTGTCCCTGAACAGAGTTCTGGGGTATTAATTCCCCAGGGTTTTGTATGGGGCGTGTCCCTCGATGGGCAGCTCCTCAGTGGGCAGGTGCAGGGGGAGCTGCCGAGGGGCAGAGGCTGACGCTGCCCCAGGCTCAGTTGACCCCCCCGAGGGGTGAAAGGCTGCGACGTGGCCCAGGAGGTCTCTGTCTCTGGCATTTTATCACATTGAGAAGTGAGGAGGCTGTCACGGAGAGTGGGGGAGTCAGGGCTCTGCACCCCTCTTCCTGAGATTCACCGTGACTCTCAGCCAGCCAGTAAAATGGAAGGTTTATTAGATGACAGGAACACAGGCTGCAACAGAGCTTGTAGGTACCACCAGGACCCCTCAATCAAGTCCTTCTGGGGGGCAGGGAGCTTAGACCCCAGTTTGGGGTTCCCTGTGTTTCACCACCCAGCACCAAACCTGAAATTAGAAACTCCTCCAGCAGCTCTCTCCCCGCTCCCCCTGCTCCTCCTCTCCTTTGTTCAGTCTCCCGGCCGAAGGTGTCACTTCTTCCACCCCCCCTCCTGGCTCAGGTTACAACTCAGGTAGCTTCCTTCCCATCCCCAATGTAACTCCCCTGCAACATTCCCAGGTCAAATCCACCCGGCTCCCTGCTCCGTCACAGAGGCCAAGAGCAGTCGGGCGCGTTTAGCAAGTGACGACAGCTTGTCGGCTGGAGGGAGCCTCGTGCAGGAGTCTGCGCCGTCGCTCCCCCGCGAACCACCAGCCTCTCCCGCGCTCTGGGTCCAGACAGCGGAAGCCGCCTCCCCAGCCAGGCTCTGTCAGGATGGTCGGCGGAACATGCCGGGGCGTGGGAGGGGCAGTGGGAGGACACAGCGCCCCTCCTCGCCCCCCGCACAGGTAACGTGGGGTGGGAAAAGTGCGGTAGCCCCGGGCTGGGCGCGGGGGGAGGGTTGGCCGGGGGGACATGTGACCTCCCCTTTAGATCGTGCCCCCCTCAGGATAGGGAGGAGCCAGTCATCTAAGGGGTGCTTTTGGGGGAGGGGGAAAATGGGGTGGGAAGAGGCCGAGCAGGGGCAGGAAGAGGCAGAGTGGGGTCTTGGGGGAGGGGGTGGAGTGGGGGCAGGGCCTTGGATGGAGCAGGGGTCGAGCACCCCCCGGGAAATCAGGAAGTCGGTGCCTATGCCAGGCTGTTTGCTGGAAGAGAGATTGGGCGGGGGGGCCGCCCCCCCCCCCCCCACTGGTATGAACCGCGATTGCCCACTTTGAGCTGTAAGTGATTCAGCCTCTGTAGCTCGGGGGTATCTGCAACCTGCCCGTTCCTGCCAGCCCCAGTCACTGCCCTTTCCTGAGCCTGTGTCGGGTGGGAATCGGGACCCACCGGGGCTCCCCCTACAGGCCTGGAGCTGATACGCCTCTGGCCAGGTGACCCCCCTCACTAAGCCCACCCTGAGGACGAATACACCCAGAGCGACAGCACTCCCAGGGCTCTGCCGCCCTCGCATTGTTCACTCTGTCTGTGTGGCTGCCCCTTTCCCCGACCCCTCGTCTAGACGTCTCGTCTGTGTGGGGCGGGGCTGACTCTCCTGCCGGGCGTGTACGGTCTGAGCACAACAGGCCGGTGTGGTGGGTCGCTGGGCACTAGTGTAATGAACGTGAATATTAATACCAGCAGTTTATACTCTGCACCGGGCGCTGGGGATCGATCCTGTGACTGAAAACACAGGCGGTTACAGCCCCTTTTCACCCCGTTCCAATGGAAATCCTGCTCTGGTGGCACCCCCACCTCAAACAACAACCTCACTGAGCAGAGAAACAGAGCCCAGGGGCATGGGGAGGGGCTGCCAGAGGCAGAGCGGGCACCGGGCACTCACCTGCTGAGGGTCTGAGAGTCCGATCCAGACGTGATTCTTCTTTGTGGCGTCCCCCTTGATGTAATGGGCCAGCATATTCTTTTCTTCCGCACTGCGAATGGAGACGAGACGGGCCCCGTGCCAGTGGTGCTGGCACTCAGCCTGGGACAAGAAAAAACAAAGCCAGTTACCCCCCCATCCCCCAGTGCAGGGAGCAGCAGGAGCGAGTCCAGCACTGTTCTGGGGCCCTGCCTCCCCCGGGCAGCAAGGGCTGTGAGGGGACAGGACCCCGTGTTAGCGCCTCTCCCCTCCCCAGGACCAATGGGAGGAGCAGGTAGAGCCGCCTCCCTCCCTCCATCCCCCTTCACCTTCCCGGCCCCACCCCACTCGGCACAGCCGCAGCCACCCTGTGCCCTGCTGGCGTCACCCAATCCTCCCGCGCCAGCTCCTGGGCTCTGCTGTGAGCACTGGCCGGCCCTGGGCCATGGCTCTGCCAGCCACACCCGCTGTCATGCTGGGATGGGAGCACAGGGGTGGCTGATGAAGGTCTCTGTGCTGACCCCAGGCACGCGGACTCTGCAAGGCGCTCGGCTTGTGCACATGAGCACTTAGCACCACATGACCTCAGTGCCGCCCTGGCCGAATGGATTTCCTGGCAGCTCTCACAGGGTCCTAGAGCCCGGGCTCCAGCCCAAGCCCAGAAGCCTACACAGCAATGACACAGGTGTGGCAAGCGGGCAGCCGGGCGACTGGCCTGGCAGAGAGGCTGGTGGTGAGGGCCAGAGCAGAGCCCCACAGCGAAACAGCAATCGACCGTTGGGGCGACGAGCGAGTGCCGGAGCAGTGGAGCTTGTAAGGTGCCTCCTTACCCCCCCAGGGTGGGAGGTGAACTCTGCGGCTGCCCTGGCCAAGGACAGCAACTGTGAGTGGGGTGCAGAGAAGGGACGGGCACGTTAAAGGCACTTTGGGTTGCTGGACTTAAGAACCTGAGGGGAGAAGGACACTGCCCAACTTACTTGGGGGTGGGTCGTTTGTGTTTATGAAACCTAGTTGCGGTGTTTTCCAAAATTAATTCTGAGTAACTTCCCTTCTTTTATTAAATGTGTTTTGCTACACTCAGACTCCGTGCTTGCGAGAGGGGAAGTTTTGCCTCTTAGAGGCGCCAGGGAGGTGGTGTGTAATTTTCCCTGGTCACTGGGTGGGGGATTGAGCCGGTTTTGTATTGTATTGTATTGTTCAATAGGAACCTCTAGATATTGAACCCGGCCCGTGTTGCTGCTGGCTTCACCTGGGAGAAGGGTTACAAACATAATAAAATTTAACATCCCTGTGGTGGGGAAAACACCACAGCAGCCCACCAAGGTAGCATTTCATTTCAGAATGGGGAACTACACAGAAATGAGGAAGTTTGTTAAACAGAAATTTAAAGGTACAACGTAAAAGTGAAATCCCTGCAAGCTGTGTGGAAACTTTTTAAAGACACCATAATAGAGGCTCAACTTAAATGTACACCCCAAATTAAAAACCATAGTAAGAGAAGCAAAAAAAGTGCCACTGTGGCTAAACAACAAAGTAAAAGAAGCAGTGAGAGGCAAAAAGGCATAATTTAAAGAGTGAAAGTTACATCCAATTTTTAAAGTACATCAGAAGAAGGAAGACTGGTAAACAACCAGTGGGGCCACTGGACAATCGAGATGCTAAAGGATCACACAAGGACGATAAGGCCATTGCGGAGAAGCTAAATGAATTCTCTGCATTGGACTTCATGGCTGAGGATGTGAGGGAGATTCCCAAACCTGAACCATAATAATTGACCTGTTCTGTTCATTCCCTCTGAAGTACTCACCACTGGTCACTGTCAGAAGGCAGGATACTGGGGTAGATGGACCATTGGTCTCACTCAGTATGGCCGTTCCTATGTACACAGAGCCCCATCACCACCCTCATGTCCTGAGCAGCAACTCCCTGGCCACATGCCAGCCAGTAATGGGGATGGAATCGGAAACCTTCAGCACAGCCCTGCCATCGGAGCTAAGGGATCTGGTTTGTTAACACTGAGTAAGGAGCAGGCTCTTCCAGAGCCAGCTGCTAGAGGGAGACATGACCCCACCTGGGCTCAGGCTGTCCCTGATGTCCCTGGCAGACACAGTTCATGATAAGCACGTTGGGTCCAAAGGAGATCGTGCCCCACCGGGGGCTACATTTACATTGTATTCTGCTCCCCAGCCAGGCCAGGGCAGGTTGTTCCTTCACAGCCTGTTCCCAGGGCTCTGTCTGGGGCAGTGTGAAATGTGCCAGCCCTGGGGTCCCACCTAGGGTTGCCAGGTATAGTAAGATGAGGCCCTGAAACAAACTCTCGTGTCAGAGGCCCAGTCTGAGGCCTGAAGCCTGAACCAAAGTACTTCCAGGCATTGCTAAGCAAAAGCTGGGCTGTGAGCCAGAGGCAGGCCCCACTCACAGAAGTTGGCGAGAAGAGGGTTGTTAGAAGCAGGTGCATCCACATATAAGTGCTAATAAGAGGAATTTGTGCCAAGATGGCACCTGGACATCCCGATACGAGGACACTCCACAGACATAACAAGGAACAGGCAGGTGCATCTTAAAGACAGGGTCAAAAGGACAGCATGATGGCTAGCTTTGTTTGAACCGACATGATCAAAGGGGGAGACAGCCCCCAATGAGTCAAGGGGCTGTACCTCAATACGTCAGTAGGGATGAGTAATCTGTCCTGTAACTGTATAAAAGTAGGTCCCGGAGTGCACATCTTTGTCTGGCCTAGGGGGCAGTGGAATAACAGAGACTTGGTGGGATAACTCACATGATTGGAGTACTGTCATGGATGGATATAAACTGTTCAGGAAAGACAGGCAGGGCAGAAAAGGTGGGGGAGTTGCTTTGTATGTAAGAGAGCAGTATGACTGCTCAGAGCTCCAGTACGAAACTGCAGAAAAACCTGAGTGTCTCTGGATTAAATTTAGAAGTATGAACAACAAGGGTAATGTCGTGGTGGGAGTCTGCTACAGACCCCCAGACCAGGGGGATGAGGTGGACGAGGCTTTCTTCCAGCAACTAACAGAAATTGCTAGATCACAGGCCCTGGTTCTCATGGGTGACTTTAATCACCCTGATATCTGCTGGGAGAGCAATACAGCAGCTCACAGACAATCCAGGAAGTTTCTGGAAAGTGTAGGGGACAACTTCCTGGTGCAAGTGCTGGAGGAACCAACTAGGGGAAAAGCTTTTCTTGACCTGCTGCTCACAAACAGGGAAGAAATAGTAGAGGAAGCAATAGTGGATGGGAACCTGGGAGGCAGTGACCATGAGATGGTCGAGTTCAGGATCCTGATACAAGGAAGAAAGGAGAGCAGTAGAACAGAGACCCTGGACTTTAGAAAAGCAGACTTTGACTCCCTCAGGGAACTGATGGGCAAGGTCCCCTGGGAGAATAACATGAGGGGGAAAGGAGTAGAGGAAAGCTGGCTGTATTTTAAAGAAACCTTATTGAGGTTGCAGGAACAAACCATCCCCATGTGTAGGAAGAAAAGTAAATATGGCAGGCGACCAGCTTGGCTTAACAGTGAAATCCTTGCTCGTCTTAAACACAAAAAAACAGCTTACAAGAAGTGGAAGATTGAACAAATAACCAGGGAGGAGTATAAAAGTATTGCTCAGGCATGCAGGTGTGAAATTAGGAAGGCCAAATCACACTTGGAGTTGCAGCTAGCCGGAGATGTTAGGAGTAACAAGAAGGGTTTCTTTAGGTATGTTAGCAACAAGAAGAAAGTCAAGGAAAGTGTGGGCCCCTTGCTGAATGAGGGAGGGAACCTAGTGACAGAGGATGTGGAGAAAGCTAGTGTACTAAATGCTTTTTTTGCCTCTGTCTTCACAGACAAGGTCAGCTCCCAGACAGCTGCACTCTGCAGCACGGTATGGGGAGGAGGTGACCAGCTCTCTGTGGAGAAAGTAGTAGTTCGGGACTATTTAGGAAAGCTGGACGAGCACAAGTCCATGGGGCCGGATGCGCTGCATCCGAGGGTGCTAAAGGAGTTGGCCGATGAGATTGCGGAGCCATTGGCCATTATCTTTGAAAAATCATGGCGATCGGGGGAGGTCCCGGACGACTGGAAAAAAGCTAATGTAGTGCCCATCTTTAAGAAAGGGAAGAAGGAAGATCCAGGGAACTACAGGCCAGTTAGTCTCACCTCAGTCCCTGGAAAAATCATGGAACAGGTCCTCAAGGAATCAATCCTGAACCACTTAAAGGAGGGGAAAGTGATCAGGAACAGTCAGCATGGATTCACCAAGGGCAAGTCATGCCTGACTAACCTAATTGCCTTCTATGATAAGATAACCGGCTCTGTGGATGAGGGGAAAGCAGTGGATGTGCTATTTCTGGACTTTAGCAAAGCTTTTGATACAGTCTCCCACAGTATTCTTGCCAGCAAGTTAAAGAAGTATGGGCTGGATGAATGGACGGTAAGGTGGATAGAAAACTGGCTAGATGGTCGGGCTCAACGGGTAGTGATCAATGGTTCCTTGTCTAGTTGGCAGCCGGTATCAAGTGGAGTGCCCCAAGGGTCGGTGCTGGGGCCGGTTTTATTCAATATCTTCATTAACGATCTGGAAGATGGTGTGGACTGCACCCTTAGCAAGTTTGCAGATGACACTAAACTGGGAGGAGTGGTTGATACGCTGGAGGGTAGGGATAGGATACAGAGGGACCTAGACAAATTAGAGGATTGGGCCAAAAGAAATATGATGAGGTTCAACAAGGACAAGTGCAGAGTCCTGCATTTAGGACGAAAGAATCCCATGCACTGCTATAGACTAGGGACCGAATGGCTGGGCAGCAGTTCTGCAGAAAAGGACCTAGGGGTTACGGTGGACGAAAAGCTGAATATGAGTCAACAGTGTGCCCTTGTTGCCAAGAAGGCTAATGGCATTTTGGGTTGTATAAGTAGGGGCATTTCCAGCAGATCGAGGGATGTGATCATTCCCCTCTACTCAGCACTGGTGAGGCCTCATTTGGAGTACTGTGTCCAGTTTTGGGCCCCACACTACAAGAAGGATGTGGATAAATTGGAGAGAGTCCAGCGGAGGGCAACAAAAATGATTAGGGGGCTGGAGCACATGACTTACGAGGAGAGGCTGAGGGAACTGGGATTGTTTAGTCTGCAGAAGAGAAGAATGAGGGGCGATTTGATAGCTGCTTTCAACTACCTGAAAGGGGGTTCCAAAGAGGATGGATCTAGACTGTTCTCAGTGATAGAAGATGACAGAACAAGGAGTAATGGTCTCAAGTTGCAGAGGGGGAGGTTTAGGTTGGACATTAGGAAAAACTTTTTCACTAGTAGGGTGGTGAAGAACTGGAATGGGTTCCCTAGGGAGGTGGTGGAATCTCCTTCCTTGGAGGTTTTTAAGGTCAGGCTTGACAAAGCCCTGGCTGGGCTGATTTAGTTGGGTTTGGTCCTGCTTTGAGCAGGGGGTTGGACTAGATACCTCCTGAGGTCCCTTCCAACCCTGAGATTCTATGATTCTATGATGATTCTATGACTGAGCCGGTCCATTGCCAGGGGGCACAAATTCGTAGTATGTCTGGTAGAGTCTACGGGAAACTATTACTGTGCTTCGTTTGACAAACAACCTGGCTCGGGTTCGTTCGTACCTTACTAGAGTCTGTGGTCTTTGGGGGTTCTCTCGGGGTTTGCTGTGTCAGCGATCTGCGGAGCCGGGGCAGCACACAGAGGGAACACGCACGCAGCCGACTGTTATCATCATCGAACAAGAGCAGAGCACCACACCGGTAGCTACTGACAACACCAGGCATCCGTTTTTTGACCAGGACACCTGGTTGAAAAGGGACCCTGGTGGCTCCGGTCGGCACCACTGATGGGCCACTCAAAGTCCAGTCGGCGGCGCAGCGGGGGCCCAGGGCTAAGGCCTGCCCTGACTCCGCACGGCTCCCGGAAGTGGCCGCCAGGTCCCTGCAGCCCTTAGGCACACGGGCAGTCAGGGAGGCTCCACACGCTGCCCCTGCCCCGAGTGCCGGTTCCGCAGGCCCCATTGGCTAGGAACTGCAACCAATGGGAGCAATGGGGCAGCATCTATGGGCACGAGGGCAGCGCGCGGAGCCTCCCTGGCCACCCACATGCGTAGGGGCGGCAGGGACCAGGCAGCCAATTTCTGGGAGCTGCAGTAAGTGCTGTCGGGACCCCATACCCTGAAATCTCTCCCACACCCCAATACCCTGCCCCAGCCCTGAGTCTCCTCCTGCACCCAACGTCCCTACTGGAGTCCACACCCTGCCCACACCCCAACCCCGTGCCGAGCCCTGAGCCCCCTCCTGTAACCCAAACCTCTCATCCCCAGCCCCACCCCAGAACCCCCCCGCCAGAGCCCTGACCCCACCCCAACCCCTGCCCAAGCCCATAGCTCTCTCCTGCACCCCAAACCCCTCATCCCAATCCCCATCCCAGAGCCCACACCCCCAGCCAAGAGCCCACACACCCCCTGCACCCCAACCCCTTCCCCCAGCCCAGAGGCTCTCCCACAACCCAAATCCCTCATCCCTGGGCCCACCCCAGAGCCTGCACTCCCAGCCAGAGCCCTCACACACACACACACACACACCAACCCCTTGCCCCAGCCTGGTGAAAGTGGGTGAGGGTGGGGGAGAGTGACAGAGGAGGGGGGGATGGAGCGAATGGGGGTGAGGCCTCAGAGAAGGGAGGGGCCGGGGTATGAGCTTAGAAAGTTGGCAACCGTACCCCCGCCCCTCCCACCATAGCGGATTCCCCAGCCCAGCCCAGCTCACTGACTCTGATATTCACCCTAAACCGCCCCATCCCCCCAGCCTCCAGCTCCAGCCCAGCGCCCCTGAGCCCCGCTGCCCCCAGCCTCTCACCTCAGCCTCCGTCCAGTTTTTCTCTTGGGGGACGTATCGATAGCAGCTGTCGTGGAAGGGTAGCCAGTACCTGGGACATGCCACAGCCTGTACCCCTGCAGAGAGAGGAGGCCGGGGGGGAATGGTGGGGACAGGACACCGCGGTTAGAGGCTGTTTTAGAGGGATAACATTGGAAGCCCATTTGGGGCTGTGTCTGGCTGGCAGGACCCTCCGGGCCCTGGCGCTGCAGAAAGAAGCTGGGTTTGCTCAGACCCCACATCAGCAGAACGGGGCCCCTGGAACCCAGCCCTGAGCAGGGATCCCAGCACGGCAGGACCTCTGGGTCGCTATGGGCATGGGCTCCTTTCCCTATGACTCCCTGGGAGGAGGAAGGAGCCAGTGCACAGTGGGGTGGCTGATAGGCCTTCCCTGCTCCTGCCCCAGGGAGCCCCATAGCCTCCAAGCTCCGGGAAATGGGGGAAATATGGAGCTGCCAGCCACAGTGGCCCCCATTCAGCGGCAGCCCTTGGGCAGAGGGAATTCCTGCCACCCTGAGCTTCTCCCCCCCCCCCCTCCTCCTAGGGCCATGTGGGACATTGGGAACAGGGAAGCCGGCGGGGGGGTGGGGGGCAGGAACACTCAGGGCCACGGGGTGAAGCTGGGGGAGCAATGGGGTTGGCACAGACTGGGACTAGAGAGGAAATCGGGAGCAGGGGCCCAGCTCTGGATGGAAGGAGCTGGGGGGTTGTAGGAGGAGGGAAGGGGAGAGAGGTGCCCAGGGAGATGGGACATAAAGAGGGGGGATAGCAGGGATCTGTGGGGCTGGGGCAGAGGGGAGGGGAACACTGTGCAGGCACTGCCCTTCTGAGAGGAGGGAATGGGACAGTCTGAGGAGAAAGGCAGAGTGTGCAGGGAATGGGGCAGCCCAGCTGGAATCAGATGAAGGAGAAGCCAGAGTTGGAGCGGAGCCATGAGCAGCCCTTGGAGAGGGACCCCGTGGGGACATGGCCGGCCAGCGGGTGGGGAACACGGGAGGGTGGGATGGGAGCCTGTAGCTGATGGGGGATCAGCGCCTGGTGCCCAGGGACTGGCCCCACCCAATCTTCATGGGAAGAGCCAACCCTGGGGGCATTTCACCCACCTTCTCTCACCCACTCCCTGGGGAGGGGCCGCAGGGCCTGGGCTCCCCCAGGGCAGTGACCCCCAGCAGCAGGAGAGGGACAGTGGCTCTGGGATTGACGAGGGAAATTAATTCACTTCCCAATTCCCACCATGGAAACCAGCCCCCGGGGGCTACAGCTCCGAGGGGCCGGGCAGGGACTCACCTGCCAGCGAGGGGTTAAAGATCAGGCAGCCGAGGAGGCAGAGGCTGAAGTAGGCGACTGGCCCCATCTTCTCACTTCCCCTGGGGAGAAAACACACCAGGGAGATGGGGCCAGGAGAGCCTGAGACGCTCCCCCGGAGCAGCCCCCCTTCTCCCAGGGGGCATGTCACAGGGGGAGGCANATTCACTTCCCATTTCCCACCATGGCAACCAGCACCCGGGGGCTACAGCTCCGAGGGGCCGGGCAGGGACTCACCTGCCAGCGAGGGGTTAAAGATCAGGCAGCCGAGGAGGCAGAGGCTGAAGTAGGCGACTGGCCCCATCTTCTCGCTTCCCCTGGGGAGAAAACACACCAGGGAGATGGGGCCACGAGAGCCTGAGACGCTCCCCCGGAGCAGCCCCCCTTCTCCTAGGGGGCATGTCACAGCGGGAGGTGCTTCGTTGCTGGGGCTGTTTGCTAAAGGGCCTGGCTGGGCTGGAAGGGCCCCGAGACGGATCCTGTCCCCCAGCTCCCGGAGGGGCAGAGCGCTGGGCACAGCTCCGCAGGGCATTAGGGTGCCGTGTGCAGGGCTGTGCGGGGTGGGAGGAAGGGGTGAGACAGAGACGGCCCCAGGGTCAGGGGACACACACGGGACAAGCTTGGCCACCCACCCCCGTAACAGATCAGCTGCCACCAGCCACCCAGCGCAGGGGGAGGAAGGAGCTGGAGGTAGCCAGGGTCTCACCTGATTGTCTCGCTGGGTAGCTGCTCTGGTGCAAGGCCAGTCCAAGTGCAGCCTGCGTGGGACACTGGCCGGACACGGGGCATTTGTAGACCAGTCCGGGGAGGGGACCAGGTGTCAATACTGAACATGCAGATCTGTGCTGATGGCAGCTGCAATCATTTAACACCCAGGCAAACAGAGATAAGAGGAGCCAGGACCCAGCCACCAGCCAGGCTGTGAGCAGGAGGAAGCACTTGTCAGGGCTGAGATAACAGATAAAATGAAAGCTATTTCCTTCCCTTTCCCCTGCCTGTCTGTCAGCGCTGAGATCAGTGTGGCTGTGGGGAGCCATCGAGCCCTGGCCCTGACTGGCCCAACTGCTCCCGTCCATCTTGTCCAATGGAAAGTTCTGGGCAGATCCCCAGGGAGTGTAAATCAGCTGGAGCCCCACTGAAGTCAGTGGGTGGATCCCCAGTGGGTACGGTCTGGTGTGGGGCTACTGGAGTCATTGGGGTCAGACCCCCAGCGGTGTGCGTTGGTCAGAGCTCTGTTGGAATCACCAGGGGGTATAAACTGGCCGTAGCTCCACGGGAGTCAATGGGGTCCCACCAGCTGGGGCCTGGCCCCCATCAGTGCAGGGTAAAATGGCAACTTTTCCAATTCCCGGCCCTCAAGCCCGGGGAGCACTCGGCCCATCACGCGCCCTGTGCTTGGCTCGTCAGCGCCCTGCACTGGGTGTTGTCATTTACACCTGTGCAAAGAGACTGTGAAATGCACCATCCTCCCTGGGCGGTGATTTACACGTACCGGGCACTGGTGTAAATGGTGACGTATGGTGCCGGGGACAATCAGGCCCACAAGGATTGGTCTATAACTTGAGGGTGCTGCCTGTGGCCGAGGTATTGGCCCTGTTCTGGGCTGCCCACGCTCCCTGGTGTCTCTCTCTGCTGCATTTCAAGGGAGCCCATTACCCTGGTATGTAGGTGTGACGATGCTGCCCTTGGGAGCCAGCTGAGGTCACTCAATCAGGGTGAACTGCAAACAGAACGGGGCAGACAAACCCCAAACGCTGGTGGATATTTCAATACTCACATTTACCAAGTCAGCCCAAAACAGCTTCTACAGTACCTCACTGGTTACCCAGAAGTACAAACAATGCAGTTCCCTTAAAGTACCCAGCCTCAGGCCTCCGTCCAGACACACACATCATATATGATGATGATTACTGACAATCTTATTTCATCATATAAAAGAAAAGGCTCTTCCAATCCCAAAGGATCAGCCACACAGCCAGGTCCAATTACAACTTAGATCTTACCCAAAATACACGCTATAGCCAATTCTTGTTAACTAAACAAAAATTTATTAAAAAAGAAAAGGGAGAGAGTGTTAAAAGATCAATATACAGACAGACTTGAATTCAATTCTTGAGGTTCAGATACATAGCAGAGATGAGCTTGTAGTTGCCAAAAGTCCTTTTAGAAACAGTCCAGAGGTTATAGTCCAATGTCCATATTCAGGGTGACTCCAGTCAGTGACTGGGGATCTCAATCCTTGTGGCTTAAGGTTTCCCCCTCTTGAAACCCAAAGCAGATCTGAGATGCAGAAGGATCATGTCCCAGGGTTTTTATACATTCCCTGCAGCCTTTTGACCTGAGAAAACAATAGGCTTAACTTTCCTTCTTCCAAACATCATGGCAATTAGCACAGGATAATTTATCCATTAAACAGTTCAGATACAGGTTACCACAACCTTCAAAGAGACATAGAGACAATAATACAATGTTACTCAAGTGTCTTCCTAAATACTAATACTACTTTTTTGATCTTTGAATCAAAGCTATAGCAATAGACAAGACTTGTTTGCTTACATCACAAGACCTAAGCAAACATCTCCCCTTCTATCTCTAACAATGCCGGCTGCATTTCAAAGCTCTGGTCATTTACAGATCTTTCTAACCAGTCTCTAAAGTTCAGCCATAGGTCAGGTCAGTCTGGGAGGTAATTAACTCTTTCTGGCCCTGTCACCTTTCAATGAGATATTATATTACACTCATAACATCACAGTAGGTGCTGACCATGGCCCAATGAAAGCGGTGTAAGACTTGCACCCAAAGTGACTCTGATCTCACGTCTGTGGTTTGCCTGTGTGACGTTATTGACATAAACTGTGACCATATCGATCATTGTTGCAATCATTGTTATATATTTGCAGCAAATATTGCACAAAAGTTGTCGTGTGAGGTGTCTATGGAAAGGTTATAATTTGCTGGTTATGATGATGCTATCTGTATGGGTGTATCATTTTTGTAGTTGAAGTTATGAATATTGGCTCTGTACCTGTATCTCAATGTGCTTTGATTCTAAGTAGCCTCAGTGAAGCATTTGGTCAGCTTCTTGAAAAAGGACTATTCTCAGTAAGTGCCCAATCAAGAAACACTTAACTGACAATGAACTTTGGGAGATGCCAATCCACATCTGAGCTGGGAACGTTGAAACTAACCTGTAAACAATGGCGTCGGCCTGCAAGCTGAGTCATGCATGGACATGTGACTTGCCCATGTGACTCCAGACTCCATCTTGTTGCTGTGATTTTCCACTGAAAGAACAAAGGGGTGTCCTTCCACATGGCAAAGGATATAAAAGGCCCTGGAAACCCCTCCATTTTGTCTTCAATCCTCTTCTGATCTCTGGAGGAACCTTGCTACAAACTGAAGCTCTGAACAAAGGACTGAATGACCCATCCCAGCTGGGGATGTTCCAGAGACTTGATTTGAACCTGCAGTTTATTCCATCACTGCTACAAGCCTGAGCCAAGAACTTTGCCATTACTGTATGGAATTGATTCCATTTAACCAATTCTAGCTCATCTATATCTTTTTCCTTTTATGAATAAACCTTTAGATTTTAGATTCTAAAGGATTGGCAACAGAGTGATTTGTAGGTAAGATCTGATTTGTATATTGACCTGGGTCTGGGGCTTGGTCCTTTGGGATCGAGAGAACCTTTTTTCTTTTTCTGGGGTATTGGTTTTCATAACCATTTGTCCTCATAACGAGTGGCACTGGTGGTGATACTGGGAAACTGGAGTGTCTAAGGGAATTGCTTGTGTGACGTGTGGTTAGCCAGTGGGGTGAGACTGAAGTTCTCTCTGTCTGGCTGGTTTGGTGCCTTAGAGGTGGAGAACCACGAGCCTTGGGCTGTGACTGCCCTGCTCTGAGTGATTTGTCCTGAACTGATCCTCTCCGTTGTGTCCCACTAGTGGCAGCATCGTTACAGGCTGCTTGTATCTGGGGCTATTGAGGCTGTTTAAAGGCCCAGCCCAGCACAGACCCTGTGAATTCGTGACACCTGGTAACTTCACTCATCTCATTTCCAAGCACCAGCTGACTCCTACTGTGAGTTTTATGCATTGATTGCAAGGCCAGGAGGGACCATTGTGATCACCTGGTCTGACCCCCTGTAAAAAACAGGCCAGAGACCTGCCCCACAATAATGCCTAGAGCAGAGCTCTAGAAAAACATCCAATGTCGATTTTAAAATTACCCGTGATGGAGAATCCACCACGACCCTGGGGAAGTTGTTCCAGTTACTCTCACTGGCAAAAATTTCTGCCTCATTTCCAGTCTGAGTTTGTCCAGCTTCAACTCCCAGCCATTGGATCGAGTTACACCTTTGTCTGCTGGATTGGTGAGCCCATTGCTAAATATCTGTTCCCCATGTAGGTATTTATAGACTGGATTCAAGTCACCCCTTAACCTTTTCTTTGCTCAGCTGAACAGATCGAGCTCCCTGATCTGCTGGCAATGCTCCTACTAATACAGCCCAATATGCCATTATCCTTCTTGACAACAAGGGCACACTGCTGACTGATATCCAGCTTCACATCCACTATAATCCCACAAGTCCCTGCATATTTTCCTGAGTCACAAGGTGTATCTGCCTTCTCTCAATGGGTCAACTGTATAGCTGATGGTCCTTAATGGTCCATCAAGTAGGCTAGACAGAGCTGACACCAGATTGTCTGGGGTGTCATCCAGAAGCAGAGCATAAGTTTGAAATACAGACAGTATAGAGCCAATATTCATAACTTCAACTACAAAAATTATACACATATACAGACAGCATAATCATAACCAGCAAACCATAACCTCTCCATAGACCCCCTTCCGCGACAACCTTTGTACAATATTTGCTGCAAATGTATAACAGTGGTCACAACAGTGATCTATACAGTTACAGATTATGTCAATAACATCACAACTGTCCAAGGACAAGAAAAGGAATTTGTGCCTTGGGGAAGTTTTAACCTAAGCTGGTGGAATATAAGCTTAGGGGGTCTTTCATGCGGATCCCCACATCTGTACCCCAGAGTTCAGAGTGGGGAGGGAACCCTGAAAGTGCTGTAGTTAAGAGTTCACTCACCTCCTGTATGACACTCGGGGTGGGGGGAGATCCCCCTAAGTGGTGCCCCTGCTAGAGCAGCCACCCAGGATCAGATGTTGATGGAACCAACGAGGTCTCGTCCTCCAGCAGCTAGAAGGGCCAGGGCCAGGCAGAAGCCAATCAGGGCCCAAAAGGCAAGATAAAAAGGACTTGCTGCTTCTTCCAAGGCCAGTTCTGGGTGAAGCTGAGACTGGGAGGGGGGGTCTCTTCTCCTCTTAACCCAGGAGCCCGGTTGGCTGCTCTTGAGTTGAGCCAGAAAAGACTATTTCATGTTTTAGACTTTAAAGCTCAGCTGGCATATTGAGTTAAATATCTACTGATGGCTGGGAAATCAGGGTGACCTCGCTGCAGGAGATGCCCCTGCTCAGCTGAGCCCAGGGCAACATTGCTGAGGGCAAGAACTTAACAAGATACCAAAAGGGATCAGACCCTGCCATGAATAATGAGACTTTCCAGAGTTGGAATAGCCACTAATGGCCTTCAGTGCTGATCTAGCCTGGCAATCCCTGTGCTCAGTTCAACAGAGACCAACGATTTCCCTGACTAGACACCAGACAGCTTCACCTACCCGAACTAATCCCAAAAGGACACCCAGCCCAGCCAGACCTCCCACCCCTTCAACCCCGCCCCAGGGGAGGGAGGGAGATGGAGGAGGCACCAGCCTCCCTCCGGTACCTTGGACCCTGAGGTCCCACAGACAAACTCCCCTCCCCTTTTCCAGGTGAGGGTGCTCACCCTCCTTTTCCAGGTGAGGGTGCTCAGTGGTGGAGATGGTGATTTCCAGAGGGGTTGCCATGGTTGCTAGGGAGTGGAGCTGGTTGGCCAGTCTGGTCTCTCCCTTGCTCAGGTTAGCTGTTCCTGGGTGTGTGGTTTCAGTGTCCAGGGTTCCCAGGATGCCTGGGTCACAGAGGACAAGGAGAGCAGAGAGCTAGGCAGCATGGTTGGTTTGCAGGTGGAAACACCGTCCCCAAACGTAGGGGCGTAGCTTTTCCAGCGCGTACACAATGGTATAACATTCCTTTTCGGTGATTGACCAGTGGCTTTCCCTCTCAGACAGTTTCTTGCTGAGAAACACGACAGGATGGAATTCTTGATCCGGTCCTTCCTGCATTAAAACTGCTCCCACACCACGCTCGGACACGTCTGTGGTTACTAGGAAAGGTTTGTCAATGTCTGGGGCCTTAGCACAGGATCAGACATGAGTGTCACTTTAAGATGGTTAAAGGCCTTCTGACACTCTTCAGTCCACTGAACTGCATTTGGCTGTGTCTTTTTGGTCAGGTCTGTCAGTGGGGCAGTGATTTGGCTGTAGTGTGGTACAACTCGCCTGTAATATCCGGCCAAGCCTAAGAAGGATTGGACCTGTTTCTTTGACTTTGGGACAGGCCACTTTTGGATAGCATTCACTTTGGCCTGTAGGGGGTTGATAGTTCCTTGACCCACCTGGTGTCCAAGGTAAGTCACTCTGTTTAGGCCTATTTGATACTTTTTAGCCTTAACAGTTAGTCTTGCCTCACTTATGTGCTTGAAGACTTTCCAGAGATGCTCCAGGTGTTCTGCCCATGAATCAGAAAATATGGCCACATCGTCAAGATAGGCGACTGCAGATTCTCCCAATCCCACTAGGAGACCATCTACAAGTTTCCGGAAGGTGCCTGGTGCATTTCACAGCCCGAAAGGGAGCACATTAAATTCATACACCCATGCATGGGTGATGAAGGCTGACCTTTCCTTGCAGTTTCATCTAGCGGTACTTGCCAGTACCCCTTGGTTAAGTCTAAGGTAGAGATGAACTGGGCACGTCCCAGTTTCTCCAATAGCTCATCTGTGCGTGGCATTGGATAGTTGTCTGGGCAAGTTACAGCATTTAGCTTACGGTAGTCCACACAAAAGCGTATTTCCCCATCCGGTTTGGGAACTAGAACCACTGGAGATGCCCATGCACTGTTAGAGGGGCGGATTACACCCATCTGTAGCATGTCCTGGATCTCCCGTTCTATAGCAGTTTTGGCTTGAGGAGCCACCCGGTAAGGTTGGGCTCTAATTGGGCGAGCATTGCCTGTGTCAATGGAGTGGTATGGCCGTTCGGTCCATCCTGGGGTGGCTGAGAACATCGGTGTGAAGCTAGTGCACAGCTCCTTGATCTGCTGTCGCTGCATACATCCGAGGGTCATTCAGAGGTTCACCTTTTCCATGCCACCGTCACTTTTTCCTTCATAGTAGACACCTTCAGGCCACTCAGCATCATCTCCTCCCTCGGCTGCAAACTGAAGAACCTTTATCTCTCAGGAATAGAAGGGCTTTAGAGAATTAACATGGTACACTTTAGGCTTTAGGTTTGAGGTGGGGGATGCTATGAGATAGTTAACAGCTCCCAGTCGCTCTTGGACCATAAATAGCCCTTCCCACGACGCTTCCATCTTATGAGCCTGGAGCATCTTCAAGACCTGGTCCCCTACTTTGAAGGAACGCTCTCTGGCATGTTTATCATACCAGGCCTTTTGCTTTTCCTGAGCATCTCTTAGGTTTTCTCTAGCAAGGACTAAGGAGTTTCGGAGGGTGCTTTGTAGGTTGTTTACAAAGTCTAGAATGTTAGTTCCTGGAGAAGGCATAAACCCCTCCCATTGCTGCTTCACCAGCTGTAATGGCCCCTTAACCTCGTGGCCATACACAAGTTCAAATGGTGAAAAGCCCAAACTGGGATGTGGTACAGCTCTGCAGGCAAAGAGCAACCGCTGCAACACTAGGTCCCAATCGTTGGCGTGCTCATTTACGAATTTACATATCATGGCCCCCAAAGTCCCATTAAACTTCTCCACCAGGCCATTTGTTTGATGGTGGTAAGGGGTGGCAACCAAGTGGTTCACCCCATGAGCCAAGTTCTTTTCATGGTCCCTGCCAGGAAATTAGTTTCCGAATCCGTAAGGATGTTGGAGGGCCAACCTACCCTGGCAAAAATGTCTGCTAATGCCTGGCACACGCTTTTAGTGCTGGTGTTGCTTAGAGCTACTGCTTCCGGCCATCGGGTGGCAAAATCCATGGAAGTCAGTATGTACTGCTTTCCTCTGGGTGTCTTTTTTCAGAAAAGGACCCAAAATATCCACAGCTACTCGCTGAAATGGAACCTCAATTATGGGGAGTGTCTGGAGAGGGGCTTTGACCTGGTCTTGGGGTTTTCCCACTCTTTGGCACACCTCACAAGACCGGACATAAGTAGAAACATCCTTGCCCATTCCCTCCCAGTGGAAGGACTACCCCAAATGGTCTTTGGTCCTGTTCACCCCAGCATGGCCACTAGGATGATCATGGGCTAAGCTCAAGAGCTTTACCCAGTACTTAGTTGGAACTACCAACTCTCTTTGAGGATGCCAGTCTTCCTGGTGCCCACCAGAAAGAGTTTCCTTGTATAAAAGCCCTTGTTCTACAACAAACTGGGATTGATTAGAAGAGCTGAGAGGCAGTGGGTTGCTCCGTGCTGCCGTCCAAGCTCCCTGGAGCCTTTCATCTGCTTCCTGTTCAGCCTGGAACTGTTTCCTTGATGCTGGAGACATCAATTCTTCACTGGATTGTGGACTTGGGCTTGGTCCCTCTGGAAGTGATGGGGCTGTTTCCATTGACTGTGAACCGCTCTCCGCTGGCACACTATGTTGTATTTCAGGCTCTGGCTGAGCTCTTGCGTAGGTTTATCTGCTGCTTTCAGGGCAGGCTCGGTGGTGCCCTCTGGCGTTGGAGTTGCAGACGGGGCTGCAAGTGCTGGATTCAGTGCTGGCAATGGTTCTGGTGCTCGTTGCTCCGCCAGTTCCAGTTCCGGGACAGGTTCTGGCTAGGTCTGTGCCACTGGATCCACTACGGCTGTCGCAGATGTTGGCCTGGGGTCCGGTTCCACCACCTCAGTCTGAGTCTCTGGTAACACAGACGGGGCCCTGGTGGAAGGCTCAGGAACAGAGATAGGTGTGAAGGCTTGCTTAGCCTGGCTGCGGGTGACCATTCCCACCCTCTTGTCTAGCTCCACATGGTAGTCCAAGTCTTCCCCCAGCAGCATGGGAATGGGATAATCATCATAGACTGCAAAAGTCCACATTCCTGACCAGCCCTTGTACTGGACGGCAACTTGGCTGTAGGCAAGTCAAAAGTGTTTGACTGGAAGTGTTGAATTGTCACTTGGGCCTCTGGGTTGATGAATTTGGGGTCCACTAAGGATTGGTGGATAGCTGACACCTGTGCTCCAGTGTCCCTCCACGCGATAAACTTCTTCCCGCCCACACTCACAGTTTCCCTTCACTCTGAGGGTATCTGGGAGGCATCTGGGCCTGAGGACCTTTGGTGTGACCCCGGTGCAATGAACTGTAATCTGTTGGGGTTCTTGGGACAGTTGGCCTTTACATGCCCCAGCTCATAACATTTAAAACATCGCCCAGCTGACTAGTCAGTGGGGCAAGGTAGGTTGCTGGAGAATGGTGTGGTGGGATGATAAGGTGTCTGGGGTTTTCCTTGGGGTGTAGGTGGGGCCTTGGGCTGCCCTGGTGGTATGGTGTGGTCTCAGGGTGTCCCTTCTGGTATCCACCCAAACTGCAACCCGGGTTGTTCCTCTCTGCTACCTCCACCTGCTTTGTTCCAATTTCCCCGCCTCTCTGACGGTCTGGGACTGCTCATATTGATCAGCATAACAAGCAAGACTTTCTGCTGAGTCCATTTTCTTATCCCATAAATACTGTTTTACATCATCATTGGTCATAGTCAGGAACTGCTCCTGTACAACCAAATCACACATTCCTTCAAAGCTAGTTACACCCCTTCCTTTGACCCATTTATCTAACAGATCCTCCATCTGGTTTACATCAGCCACATTACTTAGTTCAGCCCCTCTCTTAAGGGCTCTAAATTTTACTCTGTAAGTTTCAGGTGTAATTTGAAATTGTTTCAAAACCAAATCCTTAAATTTACCATAGTCAGAAGCATCCTCAATAGGCATCTTGTTGAATATGTCCAGAGCTCTTCCAGTCAATTTTGCTACCAATGTTGTCATCTTGTGATCGTCAGGAATTGAATGGATTGTGCACAGTCTCTCAAAGGTGAGGAAATATTCAGCAATATCACTGGATTCATCATACTGTGGACATAGTCACTCCCATTTTGGATTTTTGGGGAAGTGGGGCCAGCTGCTGACGGTTTACATCTTTTGAACTCCATAACAGCCAGTTCATGCTTCTGGGCCAAAATCTGGGCCTGTATTTCTCTGTCTTTTAACTCCAGGGCTCTTTTATGGGCAGCCTCCTCCCTGGCTGCCTCTGCCTCCAAGTATTTTGCCTCATTCTTCTCCTCTTCTTGGTCCAACTCCAAGCGCTTTAAGGCCATTTATCTTTCATTTTCTATCTGTCTCTCTTCAGCTTCCAATACGGCTAATTCTAGTGTCTTTTGGACCTCACTTTCCATCATCCTAGCCTTCCTGCACTTAGCCTAGCCTAACCCAAGAGCTAGAAAGAAAAAACAAAACAGCTTGTGAATTCCCTTCAGGAACTTAACTACTCTGCCCTCAGGCAGAGAAAAAAAACCTCCAACTGCTCTCAGCTAAAAAGTGTCCTTTTAAAATCCTAAGGTTTGTGCTTTTGGTTCAAAATGATCCCACCGCATTGCCACCATGTCAGGGTTCCCTCCCCACTCTGAACTCTGGGGTACAGATGTGGGGACCTGCATGAAAGACCCCCTAAGCTTATATTCCACCAGCTTAGGTTAAAAACTTCCCCAAGGCACAAATTCCTTTCCTTGTCCTTGGACGGTATTGCTGCCACCACCAAGTGATTTAAACAAACATTCAGGGAGGGGCCACTTGGAGCCCTACTCCCCCAAAATATCCCCCCAAAGCCCTTCACCCCCTTTCCTGGGGGGGTTTGAGAATAATATACCAACCGATAGGTTAACAAAGTGAGCACAGACCAAATCCCTGGTTTTTAGGACACTGAAAATCAATCATGTTCTTAAAAGAAGAATTTTATTTTAAAAAAGTAAAAGAATCAGAGGGCCAGATCCTCAGCAGGTGTAAACCCACCATCAGCCCAGAGCGCTCGGCTCTTCACACCGGCTGATTGAGCTTGTCACGACTGTTGGGGTGAAATGCAAATGTGGAAGCTAATGGGAGCAGAGTTCCTTTCCCAGAAGTCCAATACATTTCACTTCCCCATCCCAAGGTGCGAGCTCCTTCTCAGCAATGTTCACTCTGGCCCTTCCTTCTGACAGGCACGGCTTTCTTAGGAATTACCTGGCATGAGTCAGGTATTTCAGGGTAAATATTAATCAGTCACCTGGGCCTGGAATGCCCCATCACTCCTAGCTCTGGGCAGGAGAAGCCTGAACCTCTTTAGCAAGGGGGGAAGGTTCCGAGGTCAAGTGTTGAACCAAGCAGTCTGATCCTCCTTGTGTCTCTGGTCACCCTGTGGGGCCAGAGCCCCCAGCCCAAGTCAGGAGGGAAGCAGGACTGTACAGGGGACATGAGGCGTTTCCCTCACTTTCCGCAGTTGTTTCTCAGCATCTGGGTGGGTGGGTCCCTTGGCTTCATCCTTAGAACCCCCCGAATTCCTTCATGGAGCTGCCTGGGAACAGGCAGCAGCTCAGGGACATTTTCTCCTGGCAAACACCGCTTGAGATCAGGACCCTATTGCCCGAGAGTCACTTCTCCCCCCCACCCCTCACCCTCCCAGTGCACCAGGTGCCAATTCCCATTCAAACTCCACCTGAATGTTCCCAAAACACTCAGGTCCTGCAAACCCCCAACCCACATGTAAGGGTCACAGGTCCTCCCTGTGCACAAGATCCCCCACCCTCATTAACACAAGAGCCCAGATGGGGCCCCAAGGTGCCAGCCAAGGGGCATTAGCCAGTTGCCTTCCCATCCCCGGTGCTCTCTGGGCAGGGCAGACAGTCACTGACAGCTCCTGCCGCATGGCCAAGGCCTTGGTAGACTATGTGGATTCCTTTCATTAGGCGCCATGGTTACGGGAAGACAGCAAAATACACAGTGCTGTTTGTGTGTCAGGGAAACTCACCCCTAACGACCTTTTGTGACTGTAACTAGGGAGATCAATGGCCACCTCCATTTCCAAGTCATCCTTAAAGATTTGCTTGCAAAAACTGACAAAGAGCTCAGCCTTGTTCTCAGAACTGTCAGAGTTTAAATCCTCGGGGTAGCTGCTGGCTAAGTGTCCAGCGTGCCTCTTTGGGTCTCCTCTGCTAAGACTTCTCAGTTTGTCACCTGTCAAAAAAGCAAAACCTCCTCCGACTCCATCGTACATACACAGACCGGAGAGACAGACCGGAGAGAAGAACAGCACTTGTCGCTAGAGAGCTCGCACGCTATAATATTGACATTGCAGCCCTTAGCAAAACTCGCCTGGCTAATGAAGGACAGCTGTCCGAGTCAGGCGGTGGCTATACATTCTTCTGGAGTGGCCGCAGCAGTGATGAGCGTCGCGAATCTGGAGTTGGCTTCGCCATCAAGAATCATCTTGTTCGGAAACTTGCCAGTTCCCCCAAGGGTATGAATGACCGGCTCATGACAATGCAGCTTCCGCTTCAAAAAGGAAAACAAGCTACTTTGATCAGCGCATATGCTCCCACAATGACCAACCCAGAGGATGTGAAGGATAAATTCTACGAAGAACTAGATACTTTGCTATCGTCAGTGCACCGCACAGACAAGCTGATTCTGCTTGGCGATTTTAACGCAAGAGTCGGATGCGATGCCGCAGCCTGGGAAGGAGTCATCGGGAAAAATGGAGTGGGAAAGTGTAACAGCAATGGCCTGTTACTGCTGAAAACTTGTGCAGCACATGACCTTCTGATTAGCAATACGGTCTTCCGCCTTCCTACCCGTAACAGGACTTCGTGGATGCATCCCCGTTCCAAGCACTGGCATTTGATCGATTATATCATCATCAGGAGAAGGGACAGGCAAGATGTCAGGGTTACAAAAGCTATGTGTGGCGCTGACTGTTGGACGGATCATAGGCTCATAGTATCCAAAATGAAGCTCCGTATCATGCCGAAGAGACGACCACAAGGCTGTAAGGCTCTTAAAAGGATCAACGTGTTGAAGCTGAAGAACAGCCGCATCACTGAAAATCTAGCGGAAGACCTAGAGAATGAGCTTGCTGATCTTAGTATTGAGGATGACGCTGAGAGAGACTGGGAGCGATTCCGCAACACTGTCCATACAGCTGCATCGAAGGTATTGGGGCCCTCCACATGCAGGCGGCAAGACTGGTTTGACGAAAATGATGCAGAAATCCAGGCCTTACTTGCTGAGAAGCACC